>OZ026528.1:77804013-78404013 GCA_964019695.1 Loripinus fragilis | reverse complement strand
TTTAATGCAAGCTATATGATGGAACTTGTCAATTTTATTTTCCACATATTGAAAATATCAAATTTCTGACATAAATTAGCATTTAAGCAGGTGGTGCGTTTTTAAAGTCCTTAAGTATATATTGCTATCCTAAATAATAGGAATATCCTACAGTTATGTATACTGCTGTGGCGAGGAACGCGAGTCCCTCACCCCTTCACAACAAACGGAAGAATGAAGGAAAGGGTGCCTTAAGTGAGTTTGTGCATTCTCATGCATATAAGCGTTAATCATGGGAAACGCGTGCAAATCAAACAGTGAGCAGTATTTACTGAATATGCGCTACCTATAAGATGACTCACATGAGAATATGATAGAAAATGTAATGAATAAAGGCCTATAGGAGAAAGTATGGGAGTAGAGTATGGGATCAAGATCTCGGGATAATTTGGTCAGAGTCCGCATAAAATGACCCTGCGACACTCGGATAGCAGAATCATATCCTACGGATTCTCATGAAGAAGAGAATCTTCTGACAACGTTCGAGAACTAACTATAGGAGGTGGAAAATGGCAAAAGGAGATGGCACCACTTGCCCCAATAAAGCCTCATCCCATCTCCTGAAATTGTGCTGATGACAACGACCAAGCTGATTTACAACCTCACGCGCTGGTAGGAGTCTACCGAAACAATAGGCTGTCTCAATAGAAGTGACGTTATCTTCCACCAGCCTCTGGATATTCCTCTCATAAGCACCTCGAAAATGCTTATCTGAGAGACGGATTTCAACTGACGAACTTAAATCTGCTCTTGGCTGCTCTCTTTCAGGAGCCCCTTTCCCCCCAGAATCCATACCGTTGGGCTGAGCTTAAAATTTCCTCGAATTGGTCTGGGATGCAAAGTTTCCTTGACTTATCCCTATCAGTTTCCATAGATTGACTTGGTCAGGGCATGACCCCCATCCAGACTCTGTCGTTTAAATCCTTGTACCCTGATCATGCACTCCTTGGCCAAATTCCCTTTTCTCCGGCATGCAAAACATTCCTCATCTTTCATTCACTCCCTTTGATCCCAACCTCCCCTGCTGGGCGCCCTTTCCCTGATACCGAGAAGCGTCCTGTGGATGTGATTGAGCCAACTTTAATAGCTTTTGCTCTGAATTCTCAAAAAATAGTGAGTATGATCAAGTTTGTCTTTTTTGCCTCGGATGGAATTGAAACGTTGGTTCTCGCCATTAACAACTGGCGGCTTTGACGCGGGTTCAGAAATATTATGTACCTCGTTAGTCTCCCTATGAGCCTCATTGACAAAGAACTTATCTAGACCTGTCTTGATACCTGTCAACTTCTCCTGGGGATTGGCCCGTTGAAGTGGGGTAGAGAATGGCTCTGCCCCTCAACTGGTGGGTGTCTCCGATACATTGTATATGCTGTTGGTTTCGTCATAATCAGGAAATTGGCGATCTCTTTGGCTATATCACCCGCTCAACACCCTCATCTAAGTCAAAACTAACCATTGGTAAGGGATGTGGAACATGAGGCTTAGACCTATCCTCAAACAGCAACCTGGGACTGGAAAACTTTGCGCAAAATGATCGCCAACTGGTAAAGGCATTTTGGGCTCAAGGGGTGGGACAGTCGTACCCGCTGACGCATCAGGCCTAGAAAGAAATGGAGCCTAGGTAGCCTGGGGTATAAAAATGACTCGGCTGGCTTTGAGTATGCATCAGGGAATGGTGTAAGACTAAGTACCTCCTTCACTCTGCGAAGTTGTTCAATCAAATTATCTAAATCATTGTGAGTCACCTTAGGTGTCTCCGCGGGCGTTTGCAGATTGGGTTTCTTCATACCGATAGAAGAGCTCATACCAGGTATAAGTTCCCCGTTGCTAGGGGATGTGAACCCTTTCATGGTACTGAACTTTTCATTATGTCCCCCAACCCAGAGGATGGGGTATATACAAGGGGCGTCTGGAATGTTTTGAGACTGCTTTCATTAAAACTTAACTGTAGCCATGAAAATTTCAAGACAACAATATCTTAATATGAACATACATAAAACAGAGACCGGGCCGCGTAGCGCAGTCGGTAATGAAAGGGCAAGGTCTGGTGAATAAGGTGCGTGATTGATCCTCTCATAACCTAAAAAGTCTATAGTCATTGATGTCTCCTGGCATCCATGGGGCAGGGCATTGGAACAGTAGATTTTCTACCTCTGCATGTGTTTTTCTTGCATTTGGAAGGCATATCGGCAATGGCCTTGGCTAGTGGTCAATTAAATTTTTAAAAAAACGCCATTTGTGACCAAAATTCAAATTTAGCTACAGAGTAACAGAGGCCTATTGGCCTTGGTCCCAGCCAGCATAGTTATATAAGGCTACTGGCGTCATTTGCACGTCATTTGGAAAAAAAAAAACGCCATTTAAAGTATTATTTTCTTTCTGTTCCATGTTGTTTTTATTACTTGTCCTGTTATAACATATTATATAACTTAATTTTGTTGATATCTTACTGCAATCATTTTAGTTTTACATTGTTTTTTTATTAAAACGGATATTAGGCCGGCCTTCGGGCGGTTGCCCATCGAACCTTGAGATAATGTCATTTTAAAGTTTCATTTTCTCTGTTTCTTTTTTCAAACATAATTTTCTCCACTTTTTTCACTATACCTACATTGGTTTTCACTTATACCTACATTGGTTCATAAAAACCAACAGTGGCCCACCAGCGGCCTGTTATCTTGATGCTAGTAGTCGGGGAACCAAGGTAGAAAAAATGCTAACCCTTGCACTCGAAAGGTATACAGCTGGATTTTGTATGGTTGCAAAGGTAATTCTATGTTGTATCTGAAACCACTGTATAGCAGACTCGATCGACTTGCATAAGGCCAGAGCAGTCAATTTTCTACGGAAGCCCAGCAAGAACATGTCAAAATATTATTTTTCAAAATGTCATATATTTTTATCAAAAGATTTCGGAATTGAAAAAAATTAAGTTTTTCTAATAAAACAACTTCAGGGTAGACCTCAGAAGACTGCTTATTTATTTTTAAAGCATGTAGATTAGGGCACCCCGATTTTGAAATAAAATTTGTAGATTTCTTTGCTTCACATCACATTAAAACTGCATTTATTGCTCAGGAATGTATTTGATAAATATTTATATATTGCTTGGAAGCATAACTCGTAAATATTTGCGTGCTTACATCCTCCCGCTGAAGTGGTCTGAATTGCATATTTTTTACATATATAAATACGTTTTAAATTGAATGCATTTAAACACTGCATACTGTTAAACAGACCTTTAGGACATAAGTTAAGACAATTTATTTTATTTTCTATGGCAAACTAGAAACGGTAGCTGATATGTTAAAATATGAAACCACGAAAATTTGATACTTAGTAAATTAGTCCTTGCTAGCCGGTGCGTAGTTATATACTATGGACAACTTAAAAGCAGTTTAACAAATACATGAAATTTATCAAGGTTTTAAGGATGTTTATCGTCCATATTAACAACAACAGCTTTGAAACAGAGGGTCATTGTAGGGATCAAGGGGATTTCTATTTACTGAAAACAATAATTTCATTTAACAGTGGTAAAATAAAGACGAAAAACTCGTTTTACTAATATCATATCACCATGAAAAACCTGTTGTCCCCGTCTGAGATGCAGAAATGTAACCGCATAGTATTTGTTAAGAAAAACAATGTCCCTAGGAAGATTTTTTGTAGCACAAATGACTGCCCATACTTTTAAATGCATTTGGTAGTGTATCATTGTATTATCAGTCAGTCAACGGCTTCTCATACCCGTCCTCCAGATAAGAGTGCGTAAAGTTAATTATTTTTGTTATTTCTCAACCAAAACATATGTTGTGAGTACTTAAATGGATCTATTAAATGAGACGGTTTGAAGACCAAATTCACACTTTTTTATTTATTGATAAGGGAAACATTATAATTTCTATGCTATGAAAGATTGCTCAACTTGACCTATGTGGCGTACAAAAATGCATTTTTCCGCGAAATGCAATTCTGGTCGCATTGCTATACAGAGGTTTCATATCAAGCGCTATTTAGACTATCAGTATACAAAATTCCAGCTGTATACTTTTCGGGTGCAAAAAAAATGTGTTTTTGCACGATACGCGACTTTGGTTCCCCGACTATAGCTCCGTATTGATTTTAAGGGAGAAATACATGTATAATAAATATAATAATTATCAAACAAAGCCCATATGAATTCTGTTTCATACATATCAAAACTATTAATATTTATGTGTAGACCGTTTATTAATCTAACATATTCCACTGGCCGTTGGAATCTTACTGGCACATGGGTACTCAAAGAAGGCCTAGCCGGGTCTTTGGACCTCTCGACGATTTGGATTTTGCAACCTCCGTAACTGCAGCCTTGCACCTGGGTTGTAAATATGGTGGCGAATCCAATCATGATCCCACATATTTATGGCTCTTGCTTCACGCGCCGCAACCTCTAATCAATGACTATCTAAGCAAACACTGGCTAAACGAACTTGCCCCAGTTAAGCCTCATCCTGTCTGCTAAAGTTGTGCTGAGGACAATGACTGAGCTGATCCACAACCTCATGCGCTTGTATTAGTCTACCGAATCTATTGGCTGTCTCAATAGGTGTGAGATGATCTTCCACCAACCAGTCTCTGGAAATTCCTCTCATAAGCACCTCAGCCGATGCTAATCTGACAGACGGATTTCAACTGACAAGCTTTATCCGGCTCTGGGCTGCTCTCCTTAAGAGCCATTGTCTCCCCTTGAATCCAGTAGGATAAGCTGAGCACTAAATTCCCTCGAATTGGGCTGAGTTGGAAATTCCCTTGACTTATTCCTATCAGTTTCCATAGATTGACTGGGTTGGGGCATGACCCCCATCCCAACCCTCTGGCGTTTAAATACTTCTATCCATGAAGAGCTTGCTTGTTATGCAGACCTTGCCAAATTTCCCCTTTTGTCTGCATGCAAAACAGTCCCTCTCTTTCAATTCACTCCCATTGATCCCAACCACCCCTGCCTGGTGCCCTTTCCCTTTGGTAGTTACCACCCTGATACCGAGCAGCGCCCTGTGGACGGGGTTGAGCCAACTTTAATTTTGCACTGAACATTCAAGTTTGTCTATTTTGCCTTGGATCGAATTGAGACGTTGATTCTCTCCATTAACAACTGGCGGTGTCTGTGCGGGTTCAGAAATAGTACATACCTCTGTAGTCTCCCTATGATACTTATTCACAAAGAACTTATCTAGACCAGTCTTATACCCCCCAACTCTACCAGGAGATTGTCCATCTGAGTTGAGGTATAAAATGCCTGCCCTGGTGGGTGTCTCCAATACTCACAATTTAGCGATCTCTATGGTTCCACCGTACATAGACTGATTAACACATGATACCATTTAGGGCTCTTGTTCTATTACTTTGGGCTCTTGCATGCAGACATGGTGACCAGCTTCCTAATCTGCTAGACCCTTGCAAAACCTTACAACAGCCTGACTGTTGGAGCATTGTTCAGGCGAATACCAGAACACCCTGATGGCTAGAGTCATTATTCAGTCAGCCAAGTCCTCCAGAGTATCTCTCTGGGCCAGGGTTGCTTGCTTGAATAACCTTTGAGCCGCGGCTGGGAGCTACTTAGCACCAAACCTCGTCTCAAGCTTATTTAGTTGTTGCCGATAATTTAAGCTGTGTTTTTGTTCTAAGAAAATTGCATAAAAATCTGCTGCCCTCCCTGTTTAACTCCAACGCATACAAAGAGAACTTATGTTTGAATGCAAACCAAATGCGTTTTCCTTTAAAGCTTTCATTACATCCATTGTGTGCTTTGGCTGCCGCTCTATGGCCTTAATATCGGGCATAGGGGCAAAATCACTGACCACCAGCTCAACACCCTCATCTTAGTCAAACTAACCATTGGTGCCGGTTTTGTAACATGAGGCTTCAACCTAGCAGCAACCTCCGTCTTTCTGGGACTGCAAAACTTCACGCAAAATGGCGTCAACTGGTAAAGGCATTTTGTGTTCAAGAAGTGGGACCCTGGCACCCGCAGACGCACCAGGCCTTGAAAGAAATGGGGCCAAGGTAGCCTGATGGATAAAACTCACTCCCCTGGTTTTGAGCATACATCAGGGAATGGTGTAAGACTAAGTACCACCTTTGCTCTGCGAAGCTGTCCGATCAAATAATCTAAATCTTAGTGAGTCACCTAAGGTGTCTCTGCGGGCGTTGACGCTGGTGGGTCGGACGTAAGAATCCATGACGGTTACGACTAAAAGTATTATCTATTGATGAGATGGTAGGGGCCTGGAGTAAGGCTGATCAGAGTGTTCTTGCTGCGCACAGCCACATTGTGTTTCCGTATTCCCGCACAATTCTTTGTAATCCTTGCACATTTTAGCATAAGCAATCAGACTTCACGTGCCTCTAGATAATAGTGCGTATTACTAGTTCTTATTTCTTCACCAAACATATGTTTTGGCATCCAAAACATAATTTTTTTATACCTATCAATTTAAACATTTGTGTGCTCAAAACAACCTTTTTCTTTTGTTTACCCACAACATAACATGTTTTGGTTGAGAAATAAGAAAATTAACCTCCCATTGTCTTATTTAGGGGCCTGATACTGGTGCAATGTTAAGTCATTGATTATGCTTCAGAACTAAAGTGTGCCATCATATAATATGTAATAAATAGGTGTTACAAAAATGTACCTATAAAACGAGCTAAGCGCTTGATGCTTCTTGCGAAGTTCTAAGAGGTGATTTTGGTAATGTTTGTATTCCAGTTGTGCTTTTTAGTGCAACACTACATTCTCCCCCAAGCAGACAATATATGGACATTTTTACATTGCATATTGTTAAGAAAAAAGTAACAAAGCTCACCATTGGAAGTACACTTGGTAAATACAACAGGGTCACATTAAGACTTACTCCAACCCTAACACCTTCCTCAAGGCTGTGATCACTATTCAGTCATTTTGAATCAAAGTGTTTCACAATATTTACCACTAAAGATGACCACATACATGTAACAGTTATACCATGGGTTGTCCGCCTGTACGTGGAGATAATCCATGAGTTTTAGCGAGTGGATTATCTTACGTACAGGTGGACAAACATGGTATAACTATTTTATGCCACCTATATCAGTGTAGACCTTGCACATCAAGTGATATTCCATGGTAAAGTGGTATAAAGGGTAATATCTACACTATCGCCCATCTATTTGTCCTTGTCGAATTCGCGTTGAAAACGCATTGAAAACGCATGTAATACGCATTAGTTTTCCAACGCGAATTTCGAAAATCCAATCAAAGCCCACTTTTGATACGCGTTGAACAGCAGTGCAACGCATTTACCTGTTAACCAATCAATAACTCAAGTATAGCAACGCAGTTCAACGTACAATTCACGTTGAAACGCGTTGTTGAACAGCCAATCAAAAAGGTTCAATTGCGTTGCCAGACCTGTTACATGTTAATCAATGATAATTTTATTATTGAAACCAAGAAAACAGCGAATACATTATCCCACAGAATGCTTTGTTTATCGTTTCTTTTTTTCTTTTTTGTGTCAATGGCACTAACTCATTTATGGCCATCGTTGCGAGATATTTCATGTCAGTTGACTTCACATCCCATGACATTTGTTTAACATCGGTTACAATTCAAATATGTGGACCAGTTCATCGTGTTTAGTCCAACCATATCAAACAGGTCCGTGGTTCTGTATTATCAGGCCTTGGGATCAGCTTTCAGATCCTGAACCTGCTGCATTTTGATCAAATAATTAGCTTGAAGTCTTAAAATTATCGATCAATCTCTTCTTACTGGCTTGATTAAATTTGGGCCTTCAGTTGATGAGGCTCCGGGACAAAGCCTCACAGAAGGCACTGTGTTCAGAGAGAGAGAGAGAGAGAGAGAGAAAGAGAGAGAGAGAAAGAAGGCTGTAAAAAGTGTTTGGACCTATCTGCCGGGCACTGTGCTGCAGGGGTGCAGCTGTTTAAGTGGTGCGCAACATATCTGCCAGCACTGTGTTTCAGGGGTGCAGCTGTTTAAGCAGTGTCGCAACCTAACTGCTGGGCACTGTGCTGCAGAGGTGCCGCTGTTTAAGCGGTGTCGCAACCTATCTGCCGGGACTGTGCTGCAGTGGTGAAGCTGTTTAAGTGGTGTCAAAACCTATCTGCCGGCACTGTGCTGCAGGGGTGCAGCTGTTTAAGCCGTGTCTCAACCTATCTGCAGGCGCTGTGCTGCAGGGGTGCAGCTGTTTAAATTGTGTCAAAACCTACCTGATAGCACTGTGCTGCAGGGGTGCAGCTGTTTAAGTGGTGTCGAAACCTATCTGCCAAGACTGTGTTGCAGAGGTGCAGCTGTTAAAGGGATGTCGAAACCTATCTGCCGACACTGTGTTGCAGAGGTGCAGCTGTTTAAGCGGTGTCGAAACATATCTGTCGTTACTGTGTTGCAGAGATGCAGCTGTTTAAGCAGTGTCCCAACCTATCTGCTGGGCACTGTGCTGCCGGCACTGTGTTGTAGGGGTGCAGCTGTTTAAGGGGTGTCGAAACCTATCTGCCAAGACTGTGTTGCAGAGGTGCAGCTGTTAAAGGGATGTCGAAACCTATCTGCCAACACTGTGTTGCAGAGGTGCAGCTGTTTAAGCGGTGTCGAAACCTATCTGTCGTTACTGTGTTGCAGAGATGCAGCTGTTTAAGCGGTGTCCCAAGCTATCTGCTGGGCACTGTGCTGCCGGCACTGTGTTGCAGGGAAGCAGCTGTTTAAGGGGTGTCGAAACCTCTCTGCGGGGACTGTGTTGCAGGGGTGCAGCTGTTTAAGTGGTGTCAAAACCTATCTACCGGGACTGTATTGCAGAGGTGCAGCTGTTTAAGTGGTGTCGACACCTATCTTCGGCACTGTGTTGCAGAGGTGCAGCTGTTTAAGCGGTGTCGAAACCTATCTGCCTGGACAGTGTTGCAGGGGTGCAACTGTTTAAGTGGTGTCAAAACCTACCTGCTAGCACTGTGCTGCAGGGAGGCAGCTTTTTAAGTGGTGTCGCAACTTATCTGCCGGGACTGTGTTGCAGAGGTGCAGCTGTTTAAGCGGTGTCGAAACCTAACTGCCTGGACAGTGTTAAGGGGTGCAACTGTTTAAGTGGTGTCAAAACCTACCTGCTAGCACTGTGCTGCAGGGGGGCAGCTTTTTAAGTGGTGTCGCAACATATCTGCCGGGACTGTGTTGCAGAGGTGCAGCTGTTTAAGCGGTGTCGAAACCTAACTGCCGGCTCTGTGTTGCAGAGGTGCAGCTGTTTAAGCGGTGTCGAAACCTATCTGCTGGCACTGTGTTGCAGGGGTGCAGCTGTTTAAGCATTGTCGAAACCTATCTGCCTGCACTGTGTTGCAGGGGTGCAGCTGTTTAAGCGGTGTCAAAACTTTTCTGCCGGCACTGTGGTGCAGCTGTTTAATCAGTGTTGAAACCTATCTGCCGGCACTGTGCTGCAGGGGTGCAGCTGTTTAAGCGGTGTCGAAACCTATCTGCCAGCACTGTGGTGCAGCTGTTTAAGTGGTGTCAAAAACTATCTGCTGGCACTGTGTTGCAGGGGTGCAGCTGCTTAAGCAGTGTAGCAACCTATCTGCAGGAACTGTGTTGCAGGGATGCAGCTGTTTAAGTGGTGTTAAAACCTATCTGCCGGCACTGTGTTGCAAGGATGCAGCTGTTTAAGCGGTGTCTAAACCTATCCGCCTGCACTGTGTTGCGGAGGTGCAGCTGTTTAAGCGATGTCAAAACCTATCTGCCGGCACTGTGTTGCAGGGGTGCAGCTGTTTAAGCAGTGTCGCAAACTATCTGCCGGACACTGTGCTGCAGGGGTGCAGCTGTTTAAGCAGTTTCTAAACATATCTGCTGGCACTGTTTTGCAGGGGTGCAGCTGTTTAAGCGGTGTCGGAACCTACCTGCCAGGCACTGTGCTGCAGGGGTGTAGCTCTTAAAGCAGTGTTGCAACCTTTTTGCTGGCACTGTGCTGCAGGGGTGCAGCTGTTTAAGGGATGTCGGAACCTACCTGCCGGCACTGTGATGCAGAGGTGCAGGCTGTTTAAGCAGTGTTGGAACCTAACCGCTGGGTACTGTGTTGCAAGGGTGCAGGCTGTTTAAGTGGTGTTGGAACCTACCTCCCCGGCACTGTGGTGCAGTGGTGCAGGCTGTTTAAATGGGGTCTGCACCTACCTCCTTGGCACTGTCGAGCAGGTGTGCAGGTTGTTTAAGCGGTGTCAGTTTCTACCTCCGGAGCAGGTTAGATGGGCAGAACTGGATATACTGCTCTACTTTTATTTTAGGACTGATCAGGTGAAGCGTGGGCACATGCAATGGCTTAGGAGTTCCTTCTTTTTTTGAGAGAGATCTATTCAGCTAGAATGTCAACAAGTGAGTTTGGCTCAATTATTTTACTTAACAAGGAGAGTTTGCATCTAATCTCAGTTGACCCAATCTGATAGTTCGAAATTGTTTGATGCGAATCCCAAGAAACAAAATTGAATGGAGTGCGACATATTTTCAATTCATTTGCTTCATGTCGTTGTTTTAAGAAAAATATTTTACATTGGGCACTAAAAGAGACTAAATTTAGATCTATATCTGATGAATATCGATGTGATTTTACTGTTATATATTCATTTTTTGGCCTTGAGTAACTCCATTTATTTCTCCGCTGAAAAGTTGTGATAGTCGGCTCAAAATATTGATCAATGAATGGAGTGAGATATTTGATTCAAACTGGGCTTTAAAACCTCAAAGGAAACGGGAATTGAGATTTGCAAGACAAGTCTTATCAGAAATATTCAAAGCAAAGTTAAACCGTGAATAACAATGTAAACATTGAGCAAGGTCAACTCATTTTTGATTGGTTAACGCATTACTGCGTTGTAACAAAACGATTTGATTGGCTAAAGGAAGAAACACATATTTTATCGTTGAAACGCGTTAGAGGGCTGCTAATGAATATTCATGAGTTTCGAAATACGTTGATTCGCGTTTCATACGCAATTTAAACTCAACGCACGTACAATGCGTTGGAAGCGCACATGAAACGCGAATTTGCAGGACAAATACGCGGGCGGTAGTGTACAATAGAGCTGTGCGCGCTATGGAGACCATGAGTGGCGGGTAAATTCGTATTCCATAAGAAAACCAATCCAAAATTGATTACTATTGGTGAATATCAATCAGTTGTTCGAAACATTAGAAAAGAAGAAGTAGATTTAGCTCGACTCCGCTTAGGTCATACAAGAGTCACTCATTCATACTTACTACAAGGTGAAGAGCATCCACAATGTGTTGGTTGCGACGCACCATTCACTGTACGTCACTTCCTTTTGGAATGTGGCGACTTTGCACCAGTAAGAAATAATTGCTTCCATGTTGATAACATGAAAGAATTATTTCAAGATATACATATTGATAGTATTATGACATTTTTAAGACAAATAAATCTTTTTAACAAAATCTAATTGCTATTTTTAAAATCATGTTTTGTTTTACATTTGTATCAGACCATAATACAGATTTTTTTATGTTGTATTCTGTTCAGTTAAAGAACATGTACAGTTAAAGAACATGTACAGTTATCTGAATAGCTCTTTGAAACTGTCAGATATTGTACTTGGTCTCTCCTGTCAACAATCATATTACAACTAATTATCATTATACAAACTCATCATCATCTTTCATTTTATTTATTACAAATTTTTACTTTTTCCATCCCCATCATGTTTAATTGATACCGTCTGACGCTAATGACCCACAAGGGTTGATGAGTCGTTAAGCACCAAACAAACAAACAAACAAAATTGATTACAACCAAGTACCAAACCTTAGGGGAAAGTGACAAACTACAAGAAAACACACCACACAAGAGAGCCAAGAGGTCAGCCCTTTCCCAGCAGGTGATCGCATTGCTGCAAGGAACAGACAAGACAGCATAACAAAGGCACGCAATAAACATAAATAACAAAAGAAGCACCGCCTTGGAATGGTCAGTAGAAAATACTCGAGGGCTTAAAAATAGTGAGTATGATTAAACCTGGTTTACGTATTCAGTCTTCGCTCGGTTAGCTAAAATATATAACAAGGAACTACTAAAATGTGCTATTATGTATGTATGCTGCCCTGCATACCTAAATGTAGTTCCCGTTTCTAACTACTTAACCTTTTCCAAATTTAGACACAAAATCATGATATTATCAGTTTGAACGTAGTATTACCCCCACTTGACAGATGAATCAACAGCTTTTAAGATCTTTCGTATATCAACAGTGCGATTTTTTAAAGTACAATGCCATTATCAAGCTGTACGCTAGACTTTGTAAACATTGTAAATGATCAAGCGACAAACAAATTAGCCTAGCTTTCGGGAAAGTAGAATTCCTGGAACTGTCTCCAGACAGGAATAATTTGCATAAAACGCATTTGCGCCAGTCGTTACACATAGCAAAAGCGACAGTGAAGGTTCAAACGAGCCTGCGCCTCAGCGCAGTCTCGTCTCAACCTTCAATGTTCGCAAACAAAATGTGGCAGAAGCTAGTGTTCGTCAAAAGTTAAGCACCACTTACTTCGTAACTTGTTCTTATTTCAGAGCAAGGTTATGAGATGAACCTTATAAGATATAAATGCATCATATAGGGATAGGATAGTGAAGCAGTCCTGTTATTTGGCCAAATTATGTGATGGTGAGGTCAACAAAAAGCACTTAGTGGTCAACTTATTTTCAATGCAACTTTGTGTACATGAATAAATGTTGAAAATTTTGTGTGAAAAAGGCACAACTTTGTTTCAAGATGTTTCAAGAAGATTTCAGGACTATAGCGAGAAGTTTTGATAAGTCGCAAAAAAATACGATTTTGTAACTTTTTAACTTTATGACCACTCACAAGGTCCTGAGACCCCAAAAGCGTTTTTGACCACTCAGACAACCGCTCGCAGAACCATGCTATGACAACGTATTCTCTGTGCGATAAAAATTCTTCAAGATTAGTTGAGCAAATTTTCCAACATTAACAGCCCCACACCGATTGGTTTTAAAAATGCTGACCCTTTACGCGTTGCGTTAGAATTTTAGCTCAGTATTTTTCCGTGTAATCACAGTGAGTACCTTTACTGCAAAATTTTAGTAGGTGCACTGAATGACCCTTTGTACATGTATACTGTAAACCCCTAAACGGGTTATTTGACAAACAAGGAAATAAAAACGATCTTCATATACATTGTGTATCAAAATATAGAAATATCGACCTGTCACCCCTTAACATACGGAATGGGCAATCCCATACATATTGTATCAATATGTATGGTAAAATCATACAGAATGCAAAAGTCTATGGCACACAAAAAACAGTTGTCCATCAAAAATTATCATAGCCACGTGCTAAGAAAATATGAAACTGAACAGGATTTCGTACGCGGTTCTTTGAAAAGAGCAGATTAGGTTTCATTGAGTCTATTGCACGGGTTCATTTCTAATACATTTCCTGTGGCTCTAACATTGAAACATAACCTTTTAATATACTTTTGTATGGACATGTAGGGCATAGCCAGAGACTGTATCATGTTGAAGCACACCACAAAAATGGAGAAATAAGAGATACCTGACCCAATTACTTTACTTTTCAGATAAAGAAAAATAAAGGCGCTGATCAGACTGCGTGGATGCTTAGGCTGGTCTGCGCCTTTGTTGTTCGGCGAGGCCCATATGGTGTTGAAGCCCAGGCTCACAGGCCTCCGCCAAGCTACGCGCCTGACATGGTTTACCAAGAGCTCAATTCAAAGGTAGCTGTATTCAGTACGAAACAGCCTATGTACATATAGCTACATCAACTGGAATCGCTGCCAATGGTACTTGATTATACTTCTATTATCTAGGCAGCGACAAATATGGCGCTGATCATGCGCAGACCGATCTTCGCCATTGTCAATCCAATTTAAAGGACTTGACTCAGTTTTTCAAATACTCAATTAATTTGTCCTTCAACGGTAAACAGTGCTTTGCAGCTAATAATTATTCCTTTTTGTCTGCAAAAAATTCCTGATATTTGCGTAAGTCGCTGTAAGCATTCTCTCATCTGGCTAATATAGAGCAACTAACCGATATAATTGCATATGTACCAGAGAACCCAAGGACAGTGACTCTTTAAGGTCGGCATCCTCAAAAATGAAATGTAACCAAACACGTCTGTAAAATATCCTGAAACACATTATTAACTGTATATGCAGAAAAACATATGCCGGACAAATTGAAGCAATGCTTGATGTCGTGGCTGAGCTACTCAACTGTGCCTGTCAGCAGTTCTAGCAACGTATGTACATAAATGTAAATTGGAGATTCATGGGTGCCGTTGCAATAAAGCTAGCAGCCTGAAAATGTTGATGATCTGAGAGACTGGATAATATTGTTCACTCGAGTGAAACATTTCATTTATACATCCGATGTGAGTGAGTTTGAACATAGATTTGGCTTTCTTTTATTTTAGATATATTCGCCCATAAATGATAACAATTATACATTCTTCCATGCTGTTAGATATATTTTCATACTGACAGAGCAAGCTCTTTTTGTGATCTATAGATCATGTTAAGATCTCCTTGAGATATTCCTCCCCAGATGACATAATTGCAATAATCAAATTGGGGTTGGAAATTGAACCCTTTGATTGGTAGCCAAATATTTTTATGCCCCCAAAGGAATAGTATATAGCATATAGTAATCGCACTGTCCGTCCGTCCGTCCGTGTGTCCGTCCGTCCTGCTTTCGTGTCCGGTCCATATCTCCTATATTCTTTGAGGTAGGAATTCCAAATTTGGTGTGTGGATGCATCTTGGGATGGCGGAGTGTCGCGTACCATTTTTGGGTCACTGTGACCTTGACCTCTGACCTAGTTTTTAGAATAATCGTGTCCGGAGCATATCTCTTATATTATTTGAGGTAGGAATCTCAAATTTAATGTGTGGATGCATCTTGGGATGACGAAGTGTCGCGTACCATAACTGGGTCACTGTGACCTTGAACTTGACCTCTGACCTAGTTTTATTAGAATAATCGTGTCCATAGCATATCTCTTATATTATTTGAGGTAGGAATCTCAAATTTGGTGTGTGGATGCATCTTGGGCTGACGAAGTGTCGCATACCATAATTGGGTCACTGTGATCTTGACCTCTGACCTAGTTTCTAGAAACTGCATTGTGTCTGGTGCATATCTCCTATATTCTTTGAGATAGGAATTCCAACTTTAGTGTGTAAATGCATCTTGGGATGACGGGGTGTCACATACAATTATTAGGTCAATGTGACCTTGACCTCTGACCTAGTTTTAAGAATTATTGTGTCCCGAGCATATCTCTTATATTCTTTGAGTGAGGAATTCCAAATTTGGTATGTAGATGCATCTTGGGATAGCGAAGTGTCATGTACCATTTTTGGGTCACTGTGACCTTAACCTCTGACCTAGTTTTAGAATAATCATGTCCAGAGCATATCTCTTATATTATTTGAGATAGGAATCTCAAATTTGGTGTGTGGATGCATCTTGGGATGAGGAAGTGTCGCTTACCATAATTATGGCACTGTGACCTTGAACTTGACCTCTGACCTAGTTTCTAGAAACTGGTGCATATCTCATATATTCTTTGAAATAGGAATTCCAACTTTGGTATGTTAATGCATCTTGGGATGCCTGAGTGTCACAAACTTTTTTTGGGTCACTGTGATCTTGACCTCTGACCTAGTTTTCAAGAATTATTGTGTCCAGAGCATATCTTCTATATTATTTGATGTAGGAATCCCAAATTTGGGGTGGTGATTCCTGTTGGGATGGCGGAGTGGTGCATACCATTTTGAGGCACTTTGACTTTGGCATTGACTTCTGGCCTCATTTCTAGGTTTTTCGTGCTATATTACAGCTATCTTTCCTCAAATGTGTCTTATGCTAGACCAATTCCTTTGGGGGCATTCGTCACGTGTTTGTGACATTTCTCGTTCAATTCTAGAAGAGTAACCACAGATTAGAAACAATTTATGGAGTTTCTAAACTTAAAAGGAGGCTGCACAGGCTCGTCTGAGTCTACACCTGCAAAATGTCACATTGATGGAAATTGCGTGTCACGACTCAAATAATAATTGTCATATAAAAGGTCCACGTAATTTCGAAACACCCTGTAAGTGTTATGTGTCTCATTCTCGCCGAGCCTTGGGTTACACGTACTGTCCTGTCAGCCAAGAGTGACAGTGAGATCATGTTTTGTTTACAAAGTTATCAGGGACTTAGAATCGATTGTGGTGTTTGCATGTCGTACTCACTTGCTTGTCTTACAAACTATTACATGACTGTTTACTTCCATCTACATGTATTTGATTCTGTAAAGAGTGATATATTTACGTTGTTGCTCTTCGCGCTCCAAGTTGTACTTTTGTTTTTACTCTTTGAGTAATAACTCTAATTAACCATGATTATCTTGCGCGATAATACATTAACAATCATCTGGTTGACGTGGAAATAAGGCGATATTACATGTACCATAATTGGTTCTCTGTGTAGAGTTTCAGAAGATAATATAAACAAATACATTTCGACCTACTCACAGGCAAACGGTTCTGATAAAATATGCGATCTACAACGGTATAAATACAATGTATCAGGGCCCGGAATTACAATGCCTCCTTAAAGTTAAGGAAGACTTAAGCTAAATATTGATTTTTTAGGATGCGAAAAATAACGTTTTAAAACTGATTAAAATCAAAATAGTTTCATTTTTTCTGAAGATAACAGTGGTATCTTTGACCACAAGTACCTCATCGATCCAGGCAATGTATTTCGTATTTAATATAGCATGTTGAAATATCAATACTTAACTTAAGTCTTCCTTAACTTCAAGGAGGCATTGTAATTCCGGGCCCTGGCTGTTAACATACAGTATGTCAAACATATGTACAGCCATCACGTGACAGCCAGTGTAAGATAACATGAGTAAGACAAGATTTTCTATCCCCACACTGGTAAATGTATACGTCGATTTGCTGGTATTTACGGGTATTGCCAGTACTTCATACGCCGGAACTGGTAGATATTGGTGTTAATAATGTATATAAAAACATACCATATGCCTAAAGGACTATAGAATTAGATCATTTTTAAGTATTTGGCATGCACATGGCGATTTATGTAAGCATTTAGGAATAGATTCGAGTACCGATCATCCAGATCGGTACTCTAATCTATTCTTAAATGCTTACATAAATCGCCGTGCATATACTGAATACTTAAACATGATTGAAGTCTATAGTCCTTTAGGCATATGGCATTTTTTTCTATACAGTATTAACACCAATATCTACCACTTCCAGTCTATGAAGTACCGGCAATACGCGTATTTACCAGCAAATCGACGTATACATTTACCAGTGTGATCCCAGGAAAAAGTATCAGATATTCTTATCCGGTCTGCAAGACAATTCAGTCATTCGTCACAATTTACAAACTTTATCTATCACATAACCATTGCCTCGTTCTTGTTGGTGACACGTGATACCATGACGCCATACCATTACAGCGTGATAATTCAACTTTTAGTGATAATTACCAGGAATTGTGTCAGAACAATAAACGTAATTTAAGATGATTCAGATCTCGGTCATAAATGTTCAGGTATAGTACCGTTGATTGCAATGCGTCCACTTGGGCTAAAGGCCAGCAACTATCTACATGTAGATGTACACGCACAATGTAGCGGATCACACAAATGTAGAAAATTGGCTTCTTGTACGTGATGCAATGCTAATCTTAGAACGGCTCAGAATGTATTACATCATGCTATCCTGAAGGACACATTAGAGTGCCCCCGTTAAGTCTCGAACTAGCGACCCCTCGATCCCAAGTCTAGCACTGTACCACAGCATTGCATCATCCAATAAAACAACGTTTTGAATAAAGCGACATTTAAGATTAAGCTGTCCCGACTTTTGCAATACATGTATTTAGCATTGTGTAGTTCAATGTAAAGGGTGCATTGAAATTGTTTTGCATTTGTACCTTTTCTATACGTATGATATTGAGGGGCTTTGTCGGTGTCTGGCGGAATCAAGGGCCTCTTTCTACGCCTCCCTGTTCAGATTGTCTGGTAACATTCCGAGGGTGAAATAGGTCTCATAACCAGCACATTGTGCTTAAGTTTTAGCTATTTTGTACTTGTGCTGTTTCAGAGTAACTGTGACGTGGCCTTCGGCATGAGTTCTAGGAAGATCGCCTCAAGAAAATAACTGCAAAATAATTTGATGTAGTAATCTCACAATTTGTGTGTGGACACATCTTGGGGTCACGTAGAGTAACATACTATTTCCGGATCATTGTGACATCTGGGCTCAGTTGTAGACTTTTCCGATTCAGGGGCAAAACTGATATATTATTTTGAAGAAAGAATCCAGCATTTGGTGCGCGGACACATCTTAGGGTCACGCGCATCCAAATTTTAAATCACTAGCTGTGACCTTGACATCTGGACTCAGTTATAGTCAAATCGTATCCGAGCATTTCTTCTATATTATTTGAGATAAGATGATCCCAAATTAGGTGTGTTGGTGGGTCGCGAAATGTCGCATATTGTTTTGGCCCCTGGCCCCCGATCTCAAACAAATGGACATCCAGACGGATGAATTCTAGATGTAACAGAAGGGTTGATCCTTCTCGTTTTACCTGAATCGAAAAAGCAATTTAAATAAATCTCTGCATGCTTTATAGACTCCACTGTCAGTGTTTTTGATGACATTTGTCACAGTGTGACAAATTTCTTATTTAATGTACTTTCTTTCAATTCAGTGTGTAAAATGTATTTCTTTTTATGTTCTCCGCTATTCTAATCGTTGATCGCAAATGGAACATGCATGCGCGGATCCAGAAAGTATCGATTTGGGGATGCGCGGATCCAGAGGGGGGGGGGGGGGCAAAAATATAGGATTTCTTAGAAATACTGGTCCGGATCCCCTGTAAAATCGCAAAGCTACAATGTACGAAGCCAGCATTAAATGTTGGGCCACAATCGGTCCGCCAGCGAAACGCGTTGTATTTGGATCCTCTTCCCCCCCATCAACTAAAAAAAATATTGTGACTCACTGCAAATTAATTTGTTTATTATAGGAGCTAATCAAAAGTACACATGTTTCATGTGTTTTTATCAAAGCAAGCGTTTGTGCAGACTGTTGAATGCATGCTGAAAATCACAGGCTGATCTGCGATGTCTTATCTGGGTTTGCACTGTTTGACTTTGTCCTACAAAACGGACGCTAGACTTTTAGTGGTCATTTGTGTTGTGCCTGTTTATTGTCTGTGTCGCTTCCTCACGATTGCGTGGGATTGTCTGCAGTCTGAATGCGTTCTGCGGCGTCTGATCTGGGTCTGCACTGTTTTTCTTTATCCCACAAAAACGGACGCTAGACTTATATGAGTTTGTTTGTGTTGTGCCTGTTTATGTTCTGTGTCGTAGGATGGTCTGCAGTCTGTGATTGTAGCATTCCCTGGTCATACCCATCTGCCTTTTGTAACAGCACTCAACATGAGTTGCGTGTTTTCCATGAAGATATAAGCAGCGACATGTGATGTCCAAAAATGTGGCATTTTGACATGAATAGACTCAGACGAGCCTGACAGTGTTCAGTCTCCTATTGCTGTTCGGTCAGTAGCTAAACAGTCATAGAATATTCAAGCGACTACATGTAGCAAATGCTCTGATCAGACAGGCTGGTCTGAGCCTTTGCTGGTCACACATACCATATTGTTGGAAATCTCATGTTGCGGCTCCTATATGCTTCAAAGCTGAAATGGGTCTTCCGAAATGTTCGTTCTCTCCTCAACCCAATAGTATTGAACCCTAGAAAGGAGTGCGTCATCCAAAATAGTTTTCTTACTTCTCAACCAAAACATATATTGTGATTACTCAAAAGAACCGTTTCAATAAGACGGTTATTTTTTAGCAATCAAAACGTATGTTAAAGCTGATGTGTAAGGAAATATTTACATATTTACTCTAAAAAAACTATCTCGCAATATCACACCGGGTAGGCGGCAATCGAAAACGTTATCAGCAATCGACGAACGCGGATCAAAAATCGATAGAAACAATGTTTTCGATTGCAATTTGTCGCCAGTAGGGCGACAAATGGCAATCGAAAATACTGTTTCTATTGATTTTTTATCTACGTTCCTCGATAGTTTTGGCGTTTTCGATTGCCGCCTACCCGGTGTGAAAATGAGGATAGTGAACAGTATTGTTAGACCTACGAAGAGGCTTCTAACAGAATTCATTTGAGCATGACATGAAAAAAACCCCAACAAAATGAGAGTGCGCTCAGAAAAGACACAGATCAGTCTAGGCATCCACCCAGTCTGAGCAGAGTCTTCGCTGTGTGCTCAGTAGGTAACTACGTACCCAAACTTTCTTCATGCGGATACAATGTAGCAAAGACTCTGATCAGACTGAGCTAAAGCGTAGGCTGATCTGAGTCACATCGTGACGCACAGCCACATTGCTGGTTTTTCATGTCGCGGCTCAAATTTAATGAAGTATAATCTTGCCGTCTATGTCTAATAAATCTCCTGTAATTGCGCACATAAACGCTATAACTTCCAAATATTGCGACAGGTTGCGACATATTTCACTGAAACCGCCTTAAATGTTGCATGTTGCACAGCTTTATCTGCCAAATATAAGACTGGTAATGTAAAGTAGGTCTGTAAGAAGTATTAGAGTCAAATTGGGGCATTCTTCATGGGCGGATCCAGAGGGGGCCGGGGGCCGGACCCTCCCCCTGAAAAATCACCAAATATACTTTTTTAAGCAATACTGGTCCAGAACCTCTGAATCAAGCCAGCATTCAATGTTGGACCATCATAGGCCTTCTAGCGAAACGCCATTTAACTGGCGTTTTGCTGGCGGGCCGTTGATGGCCCATTTATAGTGATACTTAGATCCTCTATCCCCTCCTCCACTTAAAAAAATGGACCCTTCTGACAAAACTTTCTGGATCCGCGCATGCATGTTGCACAGCTTTATCTGCCAAATATTAGACTCGTAATGTAAAGTAGGTCTGTAAGAAGCAGAGGCGCTGTTAGCATTCGCAAAAACGCATGTGTATTTAAAAACTATATTCAATTTTTGGAATGTTCATGGAAAGTACATATCCTCGCATCATTTGGGGCCATTAAGTCAGCCTGTTTGTACGCGCGTGCACAGACACTAAGTAATGCAACAATTATCAGTTTGTCTTTGCCTAGATCCTTTTTAATACTATATGCATAGAAGCAACGAAGCCTGAGCGTCGATGTAGGAGTGTTTCTGCCTTTGCTTGACGCGTATGCAATTACATGTACTACCAGTTCTCATTGGTAGGCTCAGAAATCATCTTTGAATTTGCATGCCATCATTCAATGTTACGCCCAGGCAATATCGTAGACAGAACGCTGAAAAGTTACCCACATCAAATGGGGACAACTGAAACAAACTTTGATTCCCTTTTCAAAATTGGAACTTCTCTTAAAGGAAGGAATTTGCCCCCAAAGTGAGCGAAATCTTTCCTTTAAGAGCAGTTCCTTATGGTATGGAAAATCACTTACCACATTAGTTTATCTCCCTTGAATGTGTACTATTTTCGTTACGCACGTGCGAAACTGAGTAATTGGAGCTGCGTCAATGCAAAATACATTAGACTAACATATTCATATCGTCACAGAGTACTTTGTTGAAAACTGTATATGTAAAGCTAAATGATGTTTTACCTGAAGACAATTTTCTTGAATGCTGTTTGTCACGTCTACCTATATATTACCTCACGTGCTACGGAAACCCCAATCTAATTGCGACCAAGGACAATCGTTTCCATTAGAGTATATTCCGGACCACGACCTCAATATCTTTGCTGGTTTTAATATCTAGATCATTATTTACGATGTTGAAAATTCACCTTTAAACAGTGAGTCGCGTCATTAACCCATTGAAATTTCCCACTCTTATCAATTGAAATACATGTCCGAGTTTAGGGTTGTTAATTTTTTTTTATTTATTTTTATTGGTCTTTCAATTGAAAAATAAATCTGTAAGCAAACCCTGATCAGCCGCCGCGTTCTGATGCGTCTGCTCTGTGTAAAAACTGATTGCTTTTGGCCCACAAAAAAGACACTAGGCTTATATGGGTTAAATGCGCCAGGACATGCGACTTTGGTTCTTATCACATCGCAATCGGAACTGCCTCGGCCAATTCCGGGGAATTTCGTGGAATCAATCGATGATCTACTTTGATAACGTGACGCTGACGTTACATAACGTGACGTTGGCATCACAGAAACCATGCCAACATAATAACAAGTGGCCAACGGTTATAAATGAAGCTTATGTTTTATTTTCAATGAAAAATCATAAACTTCATTTATTCTGTTGATAAAACGTTTCAGGTAATCAATGAATTTAATAGGATTGGACTAAATTGCTACAGTACGTTTTTTCTTACGCCAGTTCCGGCAATTAAAATGGAGCTTTTTCATACATGTATATAGTACTACGCCTTACATAAATCCGAGGCTTGATTGTCGAATTGAGCGGAAGTTTCCCGATTGATCACATCAGTGAGCAGCCACGGTTTATATATTCCTGTACACCGCTGCTCGCATATGCAATTTATGGAAGATGATAAATGCCCAGGCTAACATTTAGACCTGTGTATCCGGGTCGGCTTGTTTGAAGTTTATATAATTTATTATGGCTATGCCTTTATTAATACAAAAATCTCGTGGGCTGTCCCTTTTTCCTTTCCACCATCAACTCATTTTATCTCTTCATGCTCAGCTATTAAGCGGGGCTAGATACTTTATATTTGGTCGGACAACAAAACACGTTATCCCACTTACACGCCTACCAAACGATCAAAATTCTTAACCGCAAGTTAAGAAATGGATTGAGGTCCGGTGATTGTAAATACACCTCACACGTTTTTAGAAACAGAGTGATGGTTCTTTTTTATAGAGACAGTCAAAGGTATGGTCAGAAAACAAGTACTTCGACAGGTATAATGCCTTCAATGTTTACCGTTGTGAGTTGGCTCCCGGTACCGTTAGCTTAACAGGCGACAGGGCCCAGGGCGACGACAATAAACATTGGGCTTACAGTAATGCTACAATCCCAAACAAATACCCCAAATAAGAGACAGATCAGAGACAGTCACAGGACAGTTAGAACACAGCGAGGTTTCTGTTCCCCATGATGATTGCAAAACTACACTGACCCAAAATGAAAACTTTACACTTTATTTCTTTGAATAACTGTTTCGTTAGTATACATGTCGTTGTAAGATTTACGCATGCTTATTGAGGCTTCGTCGCAGATAACGATTGTGCAATTTTTATTCAAATTCCAAGTCTATTCAAGCGTCAACGCCTGAAAAACGGGTTTCTTACATTGCACGTGCTGCGGAACAGGTGGTTCGTTAATAGCTTTAAAACCGACAAGAAAACAATTGCAGCTGAGTACTGGTAATAAAGTTTAATTGATTGACAAAACGCTTCCATTTAGTGACGGTACATCTTTCAAAATATCAAAGAAAACTAGTTATTGGCGTGCTCAAGGCCGTTACGTTCATATCACGCCAATACGTTAACTCACCCACGTTATCGTTTCAAACGGCAAAAATTATTGCTCGTCTTTACGGGATTCATGCACAAATGATAATTAGTCATTTCGTGCAAAATAACGGACCTGGCATTTTCCATCATGACAATGCAAGGCCTCACACAACACGTAAATAACCACACAGTTCCTTGCTAAATTAACGTCAACCTCCTGCCTTGGCCTGCTTCATCCCCGGTCATGAACCCCATGGGACATGTATAGGATGAATTGGGCTGGAGGGTCTGGTCTAATCATCAAATGGATGCGTTAAATGACTCCAATATGCACCTCTGTTAGCATTACATACGTATCCCTAACGTGCTCATACAGCGTTACGTAAATTTAATGAGGCGACGTATTCTGCTAAGCATTCGTAAAATGAATGTGACACTGGTTACTGATGATCTTTTAAACATCACTTAAAGCACGCAGACAGTAATTTCTTGTTTCCAAAATCTGTGTGATTGGTTTAATTGTTTTTAGAAATTTTCATTTTGACCCCTCTGAACTGAATTATTCATAAAAATATGCAATTTATGGTTTCATCCAATAGTTTTTTCAGAGACATCGATAAGGCATTGAAAATTCCATGACCGAAAAAAATAACCCAGAAACTTAATTTATCATCAAAATATTTACTTTTGAATACTATGTAAAGTTTTAATTTTGGGTCAGTGTAGAAAGGACAACTACAGGAGCTGGTTATGTTTGTCTTATTTGATATTTCTTTTGGGTTGTACCTGTAGTTATAAACTCTGTGTTTCCCTTTTCAACAAGTATTTCAGACTTATACTTGCTGGCCAATATTGGCGTCTATCATCTGTTTTAATTAGAAACGTGCGGCCCGAAAGATGCAAATCAAGAAGTTTAATTAATGATTTTAACATGGATTCTGTTCGATTTGATAATGTCTTAAACAGTTGTGCGCATAGAAATAACAGATTCATAAAGTACATTCATTTGACACGTTTTATGTTTTGATTTATCGTTTGTAATCGGAGTACAGATAGATAGATAGATATTTTTTCCTCCACGTAGGAGAGTACAAACTGTCAACTACAAACAACGGTCCCACAGATCACCGTTTGGTATCACAAAGCCTTATCCCGAGGGTGTTTTTTTATATCCCATCCAACGCACATCAAAGGTAGACTACTGTATCAAGCAACGATTCTCTATAATTACGTCACTTTTCAAAATGGGAACTTCTCATAAAGAAAGGAATTTGCTCCCAGAGGGAGCGAATTCTTTTCTTTAAAAGCAGCTAGTTAAGGTATGGAAAATCATTTTACCACATTAGGTGAGTTCCATTGAGTGTTACTATTTTTATTTCGCATGTGCGTATACTGCGTAATGGAAGCTACGCCAATGTCATCCTCATATAAATAATGATCAGAGCATCTGCTAGTCGCTTGAATATTCTATGAATATTGAGCCACTGACCAAACATCATTTGGAGTTTCTATGCTCAACAGGAGGCTGCACAGGCTCGTCTGAGTCTACACTTGTCAATATGCCACATTGTTGGAAATAACACGTCACGGCTCAAATGTACTTGGCTGTCTGAATGATCAATTGAAAACAGAGTATTACGCTGTGGTGCGCAATCCCATTTTTCATTGCATCTTATGTCATACAGCTTTACTTTTTTAATATTGTATCTGGAAATCAACTAATCAGTTTCTTCCTATAATGTCGGCGAAGCGTAATTACAAACAAATCAGCCAAG
This sequence comes from Loripinus fragilis, assembly GCA_964019695.1. NCBI lineage: Eukaryota > Metazoa > Mollusca > Bivalvia > Lucinida > Lucinidae > Loripinus > Loripinus fragilis. The sequence continues at coordinate 78,378,596 of OZ026528.1, read as the reverse complement.
TCACACCACAGTGTATTTTTCTACGTGCAGACATTTCAAACGAACAGCTTTAGAGTTGAGTACGACGTTGACGGTGCGTTATCATCTATTGACTTTGCAAACAAGCACGGCTACTTCGAGTTGCGCGTATAAGCAGGCCCACCGATCATCGCTGCTCGCCACGTGAAGCATTTAAGATCCGTTTTAATGTAAACTGAATTATACAAATCTGATTAGGAGGATTTCCGAAAATATCTCATCAATTAATTTCTAATGACAGAAGGGCTTCCGTGCGTAAATTTACAACGGCATGTTTGTTTTTGTGTTCGATTATCAAACATGTGGCAATACAGTTGCGAATGTAAACATGTCATAAAAATGTGTCATTTTAAAATTAGCATTATTTTAAACTAATATCGAATATTGAAAACCTCGATATTGTCAAAATCTAATATAATTGATATTATAACCCCATGCATTAAAATTGAAAAACACTGTTGCTTACAGATTTCAGGGTTTACATTTTTGGTAACTGTTAGATATATTTTACTCGGGTATTCAGTTGTATATACTGTTGCTTCCTTATCTTTGCTTAATCTTTTTTTATGTCTCGATTTGTATTTAAATGTACTAGGAGATGATCCATCGATAAGTTTGGGATCTTTAATGCGAACCAAACATTTATTTGTCTTGATGCACATCTGAATTAAGGGATATGAAACCAGTTTAAGCCCTCCAGTAAAAAAATTCTGACCGTTCCAAGGCGTGCTTCTTTTGTGGATCATTTATGTTTCGTGTCTGTCTTGCTGTCCATTGCAGCCCTGTGGTCACCTGCTGGCAAAGGGCTAGCCTCTTGGCTTTTTTGTATGCCCAAGTTCAAACGGATTAAGAGGGTTTCACAAATAATCACTGACAGCTTTGCAGTATTAAGTTTAAACATGAACTTACAACGTGCAATTCATTATTTCTCGAAAATACAATGGCTGATGACAATACCTTGATCAAAATAGAAAGAGACACGCAGACAACGGAAAGTGGTGTGCTCATTAGAAATAATGAGTCAGACGGAAACTGATGCTTTTGGCTTGTATATAGCTACTAAGAATGTTGTCATAAACAATTTTCATTGCATGTACACCAGAATCAAACACTGGATAGTGTTAGTGAACCTGAAGTCTTGCAGTTAGTATGTTTAATAGCTTGTGTAAATGCTATATTCATATCTTAATTGATGTAGTAAACCAAGACGCATTTTAAAATTTAACCAGTATATTTCTGGTGAAAATCAAGCCGCCGTGGTGTAGGGGATGAACCTATGTCTTGTAAACCAGGGGTCGCAGGTTCGATTCCCGGCTTCTCCCAGTCTGTCGGATGATACTTTAAATCGTTGACCCGTCTTCTGAGACGCTTTAAAACCAGAAACACTGCCGGTTGAGCCTTCGGGAGTTCCTGGACATAGAACCACAAAAACCATAAACCCACCCGGCCAGTACTGGTTCAGCCAAGGAACACGGCCACAAAAAAATATTTGGTTTTCATGTTGGGTTGCAGATTGGTGTTACATGACAAGGTAAAGTATCAACCTTAAATGAATTTTATGCTCCTTTTTATCAACATGACAATATGTATTGGAAACACTAAATTGGACGAAATAGAAATAGTATGTGAGTATGATCAGGAACTACCACAATTACAAACCGCAGACAAACCCACGGCACTGCGAGAAAGAGCCACACAACCATCACGAGACACCAGGAAGACAAACTAAGCACAGCAACCAGCTCTCTCTTCCCCACCAACATCAAGATGATTGCAAAACTAGAATGGACATAAAGTAACGTACAACAAAACATTGATCAATTACAGACTCCCACAATGGGAGTAAAAATATATTTTTTTAGTTGTAATATGAGTCACCTCAGAAGAAGAGGGACCTTGAATTCTTGTGATATCTGACCCTTTAAATAAATGACAACATAGGAATTGTATTTCTTAATTACAGAGTGAAAAGATATCTGCCAAATTGCACCAATCTATGTTGTTTTTCCTTCAAGTACCAGGCTTCCAAAAGTGGTGATGTGGATGATGTTTTCTATACACACGCTAGCTGACAATGTTGAGCGCGCTGACCTCCAATTTTAGTTAAGGCTTAAAGTGACCTAAGTCAATCTTGGTCAGCTGATAGTGGATGGTGAGTAGATTTCCTGGTATTTGTTTTAGCAATCGCCCTTTGCAAATTTGGGCGTTATTTGTTGCCAATGGTTCTTAGTGGCTTTGAGTCTAACCCTGTGCAGATTATAATGCTTCATGGCCCATCACAATCGTGCGGGCGTTGAGATAAGGCGTATTGAGAGTAAAACAATTGACACAGATCTGTTGTAAAAGGCGAGTATTCTTTGAATTTTCGCTTAATGAATGTGTAATTAGGACTGGTCAACCTTAGACATAGGTAAAACTGAAAATGAGGCGTGGTTTTCTTCAAAAGTAACTGTATCATCTTGCGCCACTATCTCAGTATAGATGCAAAACACAATATTTAGTCCTTAAAACGCCAGCAAAATAACTGCATCTGAAAATGTCTTTTAAACAAAAGCATAGAGGCAAACATTGTGGGCCCAGATCAGACTGCTCCTACAGGAGCAGTCTGTTCTGGGTCCACACTGTGTGTCTATGATGCTTCAAATATTTTAGTGGACGACAAAAAGACATACATTTTGTGATTGTGCGCTTTAAGGGGTAATACATGTGAGTTCAGTGTGTATACGGTTAGGATTCTCATCAAATGCACGCACGTTTGCGCGGTCCAAAAAGCTTATTAACTCTTTACCAAATTATAAATAAAACCTAATTTTCCTTCCTTAGCAGATGAAATAGCCGCACCACGCCCAGAAATGAATATTAAAGTTGCCGCTTTTACAATAAACGAAAAGTCTATTAATACTTCAGCACACTGTAACTTCTTTTTTATGAATTGACAAAATTTGTCTTCCGGGTTTTCGATCAGGTCATGTCCAAACCAGCTTGCACAGCTACAGAGACTAGCTAGATTAGTGCGATTTGGCTTGTAGCAAGTTTTGTTGCATTACTTTTCAAAAAGCGAATAATAAAAGCGCTGATCAGACTGCGGGCTGATCTGCGCCTTTGTTGTTCGCCACAATCGAAAACAGGTTTTCTCTCGTTCATACATTTATTGTGTGCTGGCCCAAATTGCATCCGGTTCTTCAATGAGTACCTGGGGCCGTTTGAAAGCAATACAATCTTGCACGCGTGTTTTAGGACTTCGGCACGCGTGTGTAAAGTATGAGGGATAAATGACGTGACCTGGCGCGCATTATATCATTTATCACATATGCTCAGTCATTTTTAACATGCATGCTCAACTATCTTGCAGATTATATGCATACCTGTCTGGTGGCATGCATGCATGAGTATCTGGTGAGACTAGAAGTCTTCATTTTTGTCTGAGTCTCTGTCTACCGCCTTTCTATGATACGCGAGCAGCGAATGGCCCTCTGAGTTATAGATGTTAGTATAACAGATTCGTTTGTTTTATTAATCGGCATGCCTGAAGTAGAGGATTTCACATGTGCTTTAATATGCGCCGATTTTGAGTTCGAAATCATATGTCTTTTGACGCTTTTCGAGAAAAAATATTCTCGCGAAAATTTCCGAATTTACATTATATCCTTAATTTGTTTCAGCGTTAAACAGCCATAGTCATGATTTCTTTGAGATGATACTATACGGCCCACTCAACAGTTATTCGGTCATGTCGGGACATTGTCCTGTCTTCACGAATTGAACCAGCACTAAGCAGAGGATAACGCGTTTTGCTCATGGACACAATACAATGCCCCGGGAGAGTATCAAGCTAGCGACCCTTTGGTCTAAAGTCTAACAGTTTAGCCACTGCGTTCTTCCATAATTCTATGATGACGTGTGCTTTACGTGACTCAAGTGAGCGCTTCCAATTTACTGTATTAAACTGATGAAGCGACTATTAGAAAAGAGTGCGATAAAAAAGATAGTCCCAATTATGTCAAAAGACTTCATCGGAGTTCGTGATAACCAACGATTCCAACTGTACTTATTAACAACAACATGTACTATATAAGAGACTTATTTTTATCATTGTTTTAGTTTGCAAGTGCGTATCGTAATTCGTTATATCCCACCATCGAACAGCAATGACGCTGACCAGCCTGCGCAGATGTGCAGACTGATCAGCAGCCCATTTTTGTTCGCATACACGACAGAAATAGTTTCATTAGACAGAAAAACGAACTGACGTCAGTTTTCAAAGTAAATGACGCTATAAGTCCTTGCAATCCAACCGTGTCAATAATTCAGTGTGTACATGAGCCCTGCTGACAAGCATAACCGGCTGAGGCGGACCCATTTACTTCTTGTTGTCTAGTGTTTCTCCGCCGTCCGCAATGAGAGCAAGAATGTCTATCTTCTGATGTGGATAAAAGATGAGAAATAATTGACCTAAATAGATTTTTCCTAATTGCCTGATTGACATACTAGCGGTATTAAAAAGGTCGTTGGAATAATGTTATTTATGGCAGATCGCGGGAAAACCAGTCGTAGAAACGGCCTTATCTACATGTAAAATCATAGAAAGGTGTGATTCTCTTACATGATATTCCGTACTAACAATGTATATCTAGTTTGTTTGTTTGATTTGAAGCAAAAGGCGGTTACTCAAAAGTATTTTAGTCATAGCACGAGTATGTTAGTCAGTTGAACAAACACATTCTTTTTGATAGGCTCTTCACCTTATTGGTTCATCGGTACACATGTAGGTGCTTCTTGAATCCGATGTACAGTTAGGCAAAGATGACTTAGTTAAGTGAGTATGTCAAGGAATCCCACAATCACAGACCAATTCACACACCGCGAGGAAAAAACCCCAGAATACTTAAAGCCACACGACAGCAAAACACACAATTAAAGTGCATTGAATGCAGAACTAGAAAGGGCACTGTATTACTATAAGCTAGTAGAGGACCAAGAGATCAGAAATGTCAGACATATGCATTTAGGTATGCCCCCTGGCTAGCTGAATGTTCATTTATTCTATCGTTAAGTACATAGCAAAGTCAGTATTAAACCGGATAATGCACTCAATATAAGTCTTGCAAACATATTTGAAATATTTTGTTGACTACGCGTCCCCTAATTTATGAACAAAAATGTAATTAAGCATGTTAAGGTAGCAGTTGATATGTTCAAATGAACAAAACAGTTATGCAATCTGTAAGAACATGTTATTTTCTACACATATTGATGTTTGTAAAAGTTGTTTGGGTCCATCATATTGTGAATTACGTTACATTTTCAACTATAACCTGAAAATCCATGATATTTTGTTAGTGCCAGTTGACAAAGTTAATGACAAGTATTTACATTCATGATTACATGTTTTAAAGACCATTTACTGTCATTACAGTTTACATTTCAAAACTGAAAGCAGATATGTTCTAACTTAAATACTTTGTCAGTTATAAGATGTTAAATAAGATGACCTAGCCTGGGTCCAGTCGTCAATATTTTGGCAACATTTTCTAATGCTAATATTCTAAAAAATTAGGGAATAAAAATATACCACATCAAAGGTATCGGTTGTCCGTTATTGATTTCGACTAATATTGACGCCTGGGGACATCCATAGTATTTCCCTTTGATAATCCGATAAGCCGATTAATCTAATTATAGCCTATTGCTTTACTGTGACGTAACAAAGATGACAACGAGACACCGATCCAATAATGAGGATGCCATTATCAATCAGCTGATCATGGAATTCCACGTAAAAACGTGAATAAAGATGGAACTTGTTTACTTGGTTCGAGACCGATTGATCCAAAACAAAGGATTATAATTTTCAAATATTGCGAAAATTCAAAGGAGATGACGTTTTTCTCGGATGTGTCCGTGAAGTTAGCAGGACAGACGGACGACAACAACGTCATGTGTTGTATGTATCTCGACCGTGTGTATTGAATGCGTGTCTCGCAAAAAAACTACTTATCAAATACACCAAAGTCGAAAACGCTGTTTCAATTTAAATCGTGAAGCCATCTATTGTCCACAAAGTGCATTCCATGATAGGACAGAGGAAGGAATATCTGTGGTAATGTTTGCCTTTCTATCTATCTTTTCACTGGGATTCCTGTTACTATTTATAGCACAATAGAGTTATCCGATAGCGTTATCGTTCTTGGCTTTACCCCTCAAAATTTGAGGAAAAATCCAGGTGGCGCTATCAATAGAAATCGAAGTTCCCCAGGCTGTCATTTTTGACCAAGGAACAAAAAATAAAAAAGAAGAAAAAATGATCAAACTGGAACCCAGGCTAAAGATGACCAAGGATATGGCGTTATATAAGTTTAGAACCTTTAAGTTTTGAATTTAAGCATGCAATACTTTCTGTTAGCTTTTAGACACCTTATGATCATTATTTTGATATCACTCGACTTTAGAGTTACACTTTACAACATTTCTGGTGTAAAATATATTTTTTCTGTTCGATACCCAATAAGCCACGTGTATAACACAGTAAAAGACAATCAAATATCGCTTAATTCTTTAAACTATACATCACTTGGTAGTTTATTGTATTTCAAAAAAGGAAGATGTGTTTGATAGGCATGAAAAAAAAATCTAAAAGAAAATGTAGCAGTTCTAATTAAGAGGCTATGTGGATATGGATGGATATTTTCTTTTTAAGAACAACAATACATTGTTTGCTATTCTATCTCAATTATATGTTATTTAATTCGTAAACTAACAAAATAATAAGTATGATGTAACATCTCAACTGCAATGACATAAATTCCCTTGTTCTGTAAAATTTGGTAACATATACTTTAGAAATAAATATCATGATTATATATTTGTCTCTACTGTTTTCAGTAAACAACTGAGCCTGAAAACCTAAAACAGATTTCACTATAGTGTAGATTTTATTTTCTTGCCCTTGGGATCATGGGTTTCATTGTGGAACTTTGAAACTATTAGAGGGTCACTGATGAAGCCTAAATGGCAGAAACTAGCTAGTCTGGCCCAGGAAATATGCGCACTCTAGTTTCTGTTCTTCGGTGCAGTCTTTGCTTCCAAAGGATACCCTTTTAAGAACATATTTAGGCGTCTGTACATTTTTAATTCTTATCAGCTATTAAAAAGCATTAAAAGCTTTATGTCGAACCAGTTCACACTTAATCACATTTAATTTAAACAAATTAGTAAATGACATATTTGTTCATATCAAACCAGGTTCATTAACAATAAAGTATATACTAATTACTGAAATAATGTATGGATGGTGAAAACTTGTTGTTGCTCCCATTGAATGTTGGAGTTAAGTGTTGGGCCTTTGGTTTGTTTTTATATTTGGTTTTTGGTGCCCTTCTTGTTCAGCAATCATCTTGCTGCGTAAGAGAGCTGGTTGCTTAATTTTAATTGTGTTGTAGTTATCTGTGTTCTGTGTCTCTTTACCATGGTGCCTTGGGTTGTGTCTACGGTCAAATAATTTTGACATTTCCTGGTCATATTCACCTGTAGACTGAAGACGTTTGCTTGCAATACAGATAGCATGAACCCTTTATAAAAACATTATGTAAAACGTATAAATTACATTAATAAATAATAGGCAATATATAGGTTACGGCCCTATAAATCGCGTTTTATTGCTAATTCTAGTGCATGTAAAACTACTGAGTTGTCTATTCGTTTGACTTCTTGCCTCACTGCGATTAAAAACCACGTCATTAAATATTACACAACTGTTTATGAAAGAAATGGTAAAAATTTATTTTGGTCTATTAAAAATTCAGGTGAAATTCTTAATAAATTGAAGTCTAGAGGTTTTCTAGCATCTGGTTTGTCTACATATGATTTCTCTACTCTCTATACTACATTGCCTTATAATCTAATCAAAAAAAGCTAACAGAATTAATTGAACAAACATTTAACAGAGAGGGCTCATTTTATTTGGCTTGTAATGATAAAATGCCTTTTTTACTTCTAAACAACCTATACGATATAAATTGTGGTTATGTCAGAAAATGTGTGATGCGCTCCATTATCTTTTAGACAATATATTTATAAGATTTGGCTTGAAATTATACAGACAAATTGTAGGTATTCCAATGGGTAATAATTGTGCTCCTCTTGTTGCAGATTTGTTTTTGTTTTGTTATCAGAGTAAATTTATGCTGTCTCTGTCTGACAATAATCAAGCTGATATTATTGAAGCTTTAAACTCAACCTCCAGATATCAAGATGACTAACTTAATATTGATAATCCTTATTTTAAACAAATGGTAGGTCAGATATATCCCACTGAACTTCAGTTAAATAAGGCAAATTCTTCTGATAATGAATCTCCGTTTTTGGACTTGAACTTGTCAATAACAAATGACATGGTTTCTTTTAAAATTTGTGATAAACAGGATGATTTTAATTTTGAAAAAGGTTAATTTCCCCTTTCTTGATGGAGATGTTCCTCGCTCTCCTTCCTATGGTGTCTATATTTCTCAGCTTATTCGTTTTGCAAGAGTGTGCTCTAATGTTGATGACTTCAACAACAGAAACGTATTTGTAACTGCTAAGTTATTAAAACAAGGTTATAGATATCATAAAATTCGAAAGTAAGTAAGGTTGCAAAGATCAGGAATCGATACAATCAAGTACCACACCTGACCCAGGATACCAATGGGAAAGTGACAAACTCACAGAAGACACCACAAACGAGAGCCAAGAGGTCAGCCCTTTCCCAGCAGGTGACCACGAAGCACATATAAACAGACGCGCACAAAACATAGCAAACACAAGACAGAACAAAAACATAAAAGATCCACAAAAGAAGTACCGCCTTGGAACGGTCAGTAAAACATTTTACTGGAGGGCTTAAACCGGTTTAACGGCGCCAACCTCACCCTTAATTCAGATGTGGATCAAGACACATAGATATTTGGTTTGCATGAAAGACCCCTAACTTATCAATGCATCATCTCCTAAAACATATAAATCAAGATATAACAAGGAGATAAAGCAAGGATAAGGACTCAACAGTAAATTAAACTGAATACCGGAGCAAAAGAAATCCAACAGGTAAACCCCGGTGGGCCCGACAAAAGCATTTTCTAAATTCTACCACAGACACTCAGAGTTAATTGTTAAATACAACATTGGGTTAAAACTCTTCTGCAGCAAGGCATATCAGAACTTATATTTTATGGTGATTTAGTTTATAAATGCAAACGAATTGTTGGAAAACCTAATTTTAGTGATCAATTAAAAAAGATAGTAAAACGTTATATAAGGGTTGGGTATAACTTGGATATCATGCGACAGTCTGCATGCCTAGTTTTAAACCCAATCACGGTTTATAGCTACGGTTTCCTCTTTAATTGCACGACGGTGGGTCAAGCCTCAGACTCTACGACGGCTCTGACGTAAAGCTTTAATCGGTGATTTGGTGCCTGATGCTTATCTGTAGCTGGACCCACCGTGACTCAACTTGAGGCTTTCTTTAGCTCTGACTATCTGTGAGTCATGAGCCCTTTTCTGTGTTTCTTCATGGTGTGTTAATTTGATTAGAGTGTTTCTCCATGATGATACATTGCATTAGTTAGATGAAAGGGCTGACCTCTTGGCCCTCGTTTGTTGTGTCTACTGTGAGTTTGTCACTTTCCCATTGGTATCCTGGGTCAGGTGTGGTACTTAATTGTATCGATTCCTGATCTTTGCACCCTTACTTACTTTTACTACTTTACTTTACTTTACTTCATGCGAGCTGAACATTTCTTGTACTTCAACAACAGCAGAATCTAGGAGGAAGATTTGGTACCAGTAAAATGCATTTAAGCCCCCCCCCCGCCCCCCCCCCCCCTCGTGGCTTAGGCTGCTGTCCGTTCTAAGGCAGTGGTTCTGTTGTTGTTGACCTTTTGTTTATTGTTACTCTTATTGTGGGAGGAGTCTGTTATTGTTCTATGTTTTGTTGTACGTTACTTTGTGTCCATTCTAGTATTGCAACCATCTTGATGGGGAAGAGAGAGCTGGTTGCTTTGCTTAATTTGTCTTCCTGGTGTCTCGTAATGTTTGAGCGGCTCTTCCTCGTGGTGTCACGGGGTTGTCTGCGGTTTGTGATTGTGGTATTTCCTGATCATACTGACTTACTTTTTTTGTAATTATTTATTCTTTAAATAGAGTGACTCCATTACGTTAATTCTTTGATTGCGTCTCATTGTGCATACATCAAAACTCAGAAGGAAGGTGAGTTTTGACTTAAGTTATGCTATTAAATTTGATATCAGCTCATTTCTAACATGACCTTTAATTTTTTATTTAAGGAAACTGATTTTCCTATCAACTTAATTATACTTATCAGTTGTTAATGCATTGTAAACATTTAAAGTGAATGTGTTATATTGAAATACAATATTCTTGATAAAAAAGGAGGAAACTATTCATAACATTATATTAATTATATCCTTACATGATAAGGCAGTGATAACGTATAAAACAGAAATACCAGGTGCCTAATCTATTTATCATCATTCTGCTAGTAAGCTTCATTCAAATAAAATATATTGATGATATGTAAGAAAACGAAACAACTAATAATAACACCATAATAGGAGTTCCTCTATTATCTATTGGTAACGTATTTGTCTTGGATTTTTAATAGGTTCCAAATACTTATAAAGAGCTAACATATATACATTATATTTGTATTTGAAATTAAGTAGCATATATAACGTTAAGCGTTAATTATTTTAACCTTATTAGCCATTTGCTGCACTGAAATGTGTGTTTTTAGGCAATATGCAGACAGTAAGAAATGTGTCTTATCTGGTTTAAATTACTAATTCAGTGAAGCCTGCATGAATGTAGCTTAGGGTACCCCTTGATTAAACATATTTTTGCAATACTTAAAATTTGTGCAATAACAGTTTTCAAAATTCTGAAACATCACACTAGCTGAGGATAGAGTCATAAATTCTTCTACTTTCCGGCCACTTTTTTTCGATTTTTTAATTATCGAGGTCCTTAGCTATACTAAACAAGGACCAAACACAAAAGCCTAACAGGCAATGCACGTAACAATACACTGCAATAGAACTACAGATAACAGCCGACCGAAGTCAATGGCTAGATGGGCGGGGGCATATTGTACAGTCCAAATATTGCCCTAGATTCTGCACTTGTTAAAACACAAAACCAGATATCTCTGTCATCGAGATTATTGCAATACTGTAAAGTAACAAAGTACTTTTTCAAAATACCAGGACAGCGAATTATGAAGTAACAAATACAGAATCACCACTTTAGAAACCGTCACAGCCAAAACATAGAAAATGCCCAATCCGCGTGGAGGCTTCCCAACCAACACAACGAGCCATTACGAAACAATCGAATCAAAACAACTGTATGAAGTGAAACTAAGCAAAGGGTCCCCAACGCACACAGAGTTAGATCTACAGAAAACCGCGAATTGAGCCACGGTTCAGCCTAAGACAGGCGCTGACCGCTGATGAAAGCCCTATGCAGGGTTTCCACAGAGTCAAAGGCTCGACTCACGGTCGTGCAATCAGGTAGAATCCACAGCTACATCACCTTTTCACAGTCAGGGGCATAACCTGTATAAGTTACAATATATTTCACTTGAATAAGTTACAATTGTGTCTTTTCAACAATGATTTCAAAGTGATGCCATCGAAAGTAACTTATTTAATTTATATCTGAAATTATTTACGCCAAGGTCAAATTTTAGGACGTCAAAAATTTAACTTATTCAAGTTAAAACGTAGTTTATTTTCTGATCTTCAATGACCTTGCGTACAAATTTCTAGACGATGCGTACACAAATTTATTGCATAATCGTAAAGTTATGTAATAGGTCTTTCTGATAAAATTACTCACATGACCGTGAAAATAGCAGTAGTATATAAGTTTATGCATTTTCTGTAGTATACCTATTGTCACCTGTCAATGGAAACAAAGCAAAAGTAACTAGATTTGTTAACTCAGCCTGAATTATATACGTTTTCTTTAGTTGTACTATCAGACTGATGAGACATTATAATTCACTTAATTTCATAGTTTTGGTCTGTTTAATCTAAGATGTGTTTTGCTGCGGCATTTTTACATTCCATCATAAGATTGTATAATCAGACATAGTGTTTAGCTTTGTAGAAGAACGACGCAATTAGTTCCAATGCACCCTGTTCCAATTTCAGTGTTTCTAAACGTATCAGGCATTTATCTTGCCATGATTGAGTGTTGCAAACAGTGTGATTAATGAGCGTCGTGATGATTTTAAATGCCATAAAAATGTCTGAGTAGGAAATATTGTCTGCACATTTAGCCAAAAAAGCTTGAAAAATTGGTCTGAAATTCATGCTTGTCAGCTAAATTGGCAGAATAACCCCTCAAAAACGAAACAATTTCTTGAGTGCAATCTCGCCAGCGCTTTTGTGTATAGGGTTGTTTTAATGTTTTTTTTTTGTTTTTTTTTTTTTGTTTTTTTTTTTCGATTTAAATTCCATGCGCGGATCCAGAGGGGGGACAGGGGGTCCGGACCACCCCTGAATAATCACAAAAATATAGGGTTTCTTAGCAATCCTGGTCCAGATCCCCTGAAAATCACAAAGCTTTCAAGCCAGCATTCAATGTTGGGCCATCATCGGCACGCTAGCGAAACGCCATTAAATGATGGCCCGATTATAGTGGTATTTGGATCCTCTATCCCTCATCAACTAAAAACTTTATCAAATTTGGACCCCCACTGACAAAACTATCTAGATCCGCGCATGAATTATTTTGTTTTGTTGTTGTTGGCAGACTTGGTTTTTACATAGTCATGTTTAGGCGATACCATATCTCGGCCACCATCTGTTGTTGAAATGACAGGTACTATCCTGTCAGCCAAGAGTGATTGTGACACAATATTTCGTCTACAACTGTTAAATTAAATATCAACTTGTATACCCCACTTGAGCTAACTTAGATCGTATTGTTAATTGAGTGATTAGTGAGGGCTAAAAATATGAAAAGTTCTATAATTTATTACTTACTTTTGGGAAAATACCTTTTTTTTAATAAGCAATATTTGGCACTCCACCCAGACTTTTATATACAATGCATGAAGTTTGCTTTGTCTAATCGTATTCGATACATGCGTAGATAATACATTTTAAACAAATGATCAGGCAAACTCCAATATTAAACTGGTATATCATTATTTGTTATATGACTGGAGAGAATCCTGTCTCCTGATTGGCCTAATTTGTCTTCATAAATCTCTATGTCTACCTCAAAACTGGTCTAAACTGGCTCAGAAGGTGATATAGGATGAAATCCATCTCAAACTAGTTCCCAGAAAATAATATTTTTGACACTTCTGCAATATCACCCTCTAGAGAGCTAACAATAGCATGATGAGTATAAAACTAGCATGTGCTGCATGAAATTGACATGATTTGCTGTTTCACATCCCAACAGGTAAACTAAAGACTTTCATGAATTTTAACAACTGTTTTGTTATGTTTTGTTTGTTCATTTATCTTTGTTTGAATAAACAAAATGTAAAAAAAAGTTTTATGATTAAATTTTACATTCCACATTTAGAGAATTAATATACATTTCAAATTGCAAAATACTACATTAAAATATTATAATAACAGTTGATAAAACTTGTTAGAAAGTCCTTAGGTTGAAGGTTGACTTCAGCAACAAAAGTGAAAGTAGAAGATTTTCATTCTAAGTTGAAAAGTCATATAACAAAACAGTTATTGACTTCAATTTCGGTAGACATGAGGATTTATCTACCCTTAAAAGTGATATTCACCTCGGCCTAGCGGCCTTGGTGAATTATCACTTTTTCGGGTAGATAAATCCTTATGTCTACCTCATTGAAGTCAATAATTGTATAATATAGAAATAGGCTGTTTAAAGGCTTTTATTTTGGTTAATGAGATAATGGACTGAAGGTGCTCCAAGATGGAACTTACCTGTATACAACAAAATTTCCTTTACAAAAAATATAGTCACTTTTAAACCCTTTAAGGTACCTTCTTATTACCCCATGTAATGTATTCATAGTCATCTAATTATAATACGCATTTGCTCTGCCTGGTGTAGCGCCCTAGGAGAGTCATTAATGAGTGGAACAACTTTTATAAAGGAACTGTAACTGCTATTTTAAGTCGTTAACAACCCAGGCTATAACAACGTATATGAAACGCAGGTTTTACAATTTGTTCATTTTACACGTTGTTGTCTTCTAAAATTAAACTGGTTAATGCCCCTTTGATAAGTATACAGTACAACCTGTGTAAAACGGCCACTCTCAAAAGAACAACACAAAAATGTTTTCAAGACCAGTTATCTCTTAATGCAGATCAAAAGTATTGCCGAATGCTCCTGGAGCATTCTGCATTACTTTTGACCTTCATTAAGCTACCAGTTGCCATTAAGACATTTGTTTTATCTATTTTCGAGTGGTCGTTTTACACAGGTCTTGTGTTGTCACATATAAATGGAAATAAATACAGGGTTGACACCTGTGACGAAGAGAAAATTCGCTCTTTTTTTCTGATGCATTTATTATAAAGCTTACAGTATCGCAGAAATTATCCCTCATTAAATGTTTTGTGATTGCGCTTCAATTAGCCTGTAATTAATTACATTTGCTTGTTCTTGGGGTCTGGCTATTTTCAGGTCAATGAACTCTACACAAGAAAACTGGAAGCACTTCCATCCGCTTACACGCAATACATCCTTGATAATGTAAAACATAGCAATGTTTCAGAGTAATTTTCTAGCAGTGGGTGCATTGATAAGTATTTTTAATACCTGGCCGATATTATATATTTCTTAAAAAAAAACCTTAACGCACTAATTATTACTATAGCAGACGACACATTTTGTAACAATTTTCCTGATTTTGGGTACAAAAAGATAGATTGAAATCAAATGAAACTTATTGAAAAATAAAATACTTTTCTTTTGACAGTTGTATCATTCTA
Organism: Loripinus fragilis; assembly: GCA_964019695.1. NCBI lineage: Eukaryota > Metazoa > Mollusca > Bivalvia > Lucinida > Lucinidae > Loripinus > Loripinus fragilis. The sequence continues at coordinate 78,363,576 of OZ026528.1, read as the reverse complement.
ATTTGCATTGATCTGACCGTTAATTGTAATATCCAATATTGAAATGAAGAAATTGACTGAAGGTGCTGCTTTAACCATTTAGCTGACATGCATAAAGAGGTAAACTCAGGTTAATGTGTGTGTGTGCGTGTTGCTGTAAGATGGCTGCTCCCAGATGTTTGCATAAAGCTGATAAATAGTCATGTAATTAACTTAGCAGTATGAATAAATGACCTGTAAAAAATAAATCAGTACATAATGAAATAATTATTTTTGATTCAAGTCAAATGTTAAAAGTTAAGACCAAACACATTAATCTAAATCAAAGGGAAACATACCAATTTAATTTGACAAAATTTGTAATAACAATAGACTGGCTCCCGTCTAACTGATAATTAAAAAAAATCTGCAACTTAAAAAACCTACTTATAACTGGAGTCCTACTTTCTAATATCTCTCTGATAGGGCTATCAGTTACAGCTCAGAAGGGAAATTATATCAGGGAAAAGTTTGGTTCAGTAGGAGTAGTTTACCTTAAACTCAGGGCCTGAAAGCCAGGCTATAATAACGACAGTTTGCTTTGTTTTGTTAGTAATGAGAAACGTGTTTTTTCTATCTACTTTGAAATCATTACAATAATGAAGTAAAGGTGTTTACTTGTGTTTTAATGTTTCTTTCTCATTATGGTCTGGAATTGAAGCCTTTTCTGGTTTCCCTACTTTTTCATTTTTTAGAATTTGTCTGCAGACGCAGCTTTTAAACAAAGGTGCAGTTTCATTGTCTGTAAACAGTATAATTAGCGAACAAATGAGCCGTGACATGGATTTTCAATAATGTGGTATGTGCGACCAGCAAAAGCTCAGACCAGCCTGCGCATACGCGCAGTCTGATCAGAGCCTTTGCTAGTCACTTGAATATTCTACAACCGTAAAGCTACTGACTGAACATGATTTGGAGCTTCAAGGCTTAACAGTAGGTTGCACAGGCTTGTCTGAGTATACACTTGTCAAGCTGCCACATTGTTGGAAGTCACATGTCACGACTCAAATGAGCTTGACATGACAAATATAGCAAAATAAGTGTTCTCCCAGCAAAAAATCAAATCAGCCTCGATATCCACCTAGTCTGAAGAGATTCTTCGATGTGTGTTTAGTGTGTACATGTAGCTAAGGTCCCACGCGTTCCTAATACAGGCAGCCAAGACTCAATCGGAATTGCCTCGGCCAATTCCGTGGAAACAGACCTCGGATGTACATCAAGCATCTTCTTTGATAACGTGACGCTGACGTTACATAACGTGACGCTGACGTCACTGAAACCATGCCAACACAATAACAAGTACGATTGCAGCAAAACAAACGGTTATAAACGAATTTATTCTGCCGATTAAACGTTCTGGATAATTAGAAAGATGAATTTTAATAGGGCTGAACCCATATGCTACAGAACTAATTTTCCTTACGCCAGTTCCGGCTAACAAAATGGAGCTTTTTGTACATATATTGTAGTACTACGCGTAATGCGCATTACATACACCCGAGGCTTGATTCGATACTCAAATTGTTTCGGACTTTCCTGATTGAGCCAAGACTCTGATCCTAATGAGCTGATGCCAAGTATGTACGTGTCTTCACGTGACGCACAACCACATTGGGGGTTTCTCATGTTCCATGGCGCAATGATTTTGATGAATCAGCTGTTAAATAATTATACAAAAAACAATTTTCATTCGCATGACAAATTACATAATTGCTGACAATAGCCCATTTTTATTATTCGCACAGCTTCCATAATACCTCTTTATCTTAAAAGCTAACTGTACTTCTCACAATTTAGTCCCGCTTTGTCTTTAATTAAATAATCTTGAAAACATGTCCTTCGGAAAAAGCGTTGCTGCAAAACTTGAAAACAGCATACTCGGTACCAACAAATATGTACTACCCTGTATGAGAATTGACGGAAATTGCTAGAACACTCCCGCCCCAAACGCTGGTGTAAGGCACTTCTTGCCATGACCTAGTGTTCCTGAAAAAAATATACATATTAGAAAGCTGAAATTGGATACTTTGTCAAACAGTGAAGACTTGGATGAAATGCCACACATGCGGCGGCATTTCTTCAGGCTTTACACTGGTTTCTGAGATACAAACACTCCTTGGGAACTGAATTACACCATACTTTGACAGTACGAGTATGTGCTAATCGGACAGAAATAAATAAATAATTGATTGCTATGCTACTATAAAAGGGCTTCCTTGAACTGTATCATACATTCGTAACACATTTCCTTAATACTCAACCACAAGAATCGAAACACCAACCAACCATTTAGGGAGTGAAGTGGCTTAACGGTAGAGTGCTTGTCTCGAGATTGAGGGAATGCGGATTCGAGCCTCACCGCCGTCACTGTGTTGTGTCCTTGAGCAAAACACATTAATCCTTGCTTAGTACTTGTTTAGCCTAGGAATACCCGTCCTGACATAACTGAAAAATTGTTGACTAGGACGCAAGGAATCAAATCAAACAAACGAGTCAACGAATTTAAATTTTAATCAGAATCGCAATTGAGTCTGAGGCCTGACGCACCATCGTGCAAATACAGAGTAAACCAAAGCTATAAGGCGTGCCTGGATTTAAGGCAGGCGCATTGTTGCATTATAACTATGATATAGTCTATTTATTTTTTTCAAAAAAAGTTTTGTCAATCTTTATTTGATCAGGAAAAGAAGGCTTTGATGTTTTTTTTGTGATTTGTCACTTTCCTATACTGTGTCCTAGGTCAGGTGTGGCACTTGATCGTATCGATTTCTGATCTTTGTTTCTTTCTTACTATTCCAATGGTCTTTTGAATTGATAAAGTAAATCACCATAAATACTGGTCCTGATACATGTATGCCATGTTGAAGAAGTTATCAATCCATCATTATACTTGTAAGATAGAATGCTTCACCTGGGAGGAAGAATCATCTATAGTACATGCTAAAAGTTTTGGAGATAAAACTTAGCAACTGCTCTACGAGTTTATTTGTTTAATGCGTGAGCTTATAGAGTCACGATGCCGTTTCATGGGACGCGCGTAGGCAGACAAATGGCTAATATATGTCCGTCTTTTAGGATATTGTCATATAGCCTTGAGTCTTGAGAAAGCCTGTGTTTAACAAAGGCAGTCTTAAGCTGTGCATCCATACGCGCAGTCTGAACAGCGCATTTGCTATACACTCTCTGAACAGAATGATGACTAGTATTACTCAAAGCCAAATTTCAATGTTCTATCTAGCCTTTAGGTTATAAAGCTTTTTTCATGCCCAATTTAGCTGAGCATCAAATGTATCCTGCTCATAAATGTAAAAATGTCAACAACTGTTGGCATTTTAATATTTATTAGCAGGATATATACAGCATCCGAGAGTATTAAAGAAAAGACTTTATTTTTCACCATTTTACCATTTATGAGCCATTGAAAATTCATGCTCAATTAAGTAGAGCACAAACAAAATTTATAACCTCCGGTCTGGGCTCTGTAGCTGTGCATGCTGGTTTGACTATTTTATTCTCTCAAACCGTGAAGACAGTTTTTCGCGACGAAACCCATATAGCTTATAACGTTTTGTATTTTCCCTATGTCGCAGACAGTTAATTACCACAAAGTCGTTCTCTTCCCTTTATGTTTTATTCTCTGTAGTAGCTGGATGATCGTGCCAAACTGTGCTACTTCAATCATGCTTGACAAATGCTGCACTCATTAGTTTATTGTGTAAACCGATATCGCGTCGAATGCTAGTCAAAGTAGACACCAGATGTAAGTGCAGGATTGCCACTGATGAACTACATGTACCTACCGTACAGTTCTAACTGTTGCATTTCTTTTCTTATCTGTGTTTTATCTCCTTTTTATATCTTGATTTATATCTTCTATGAGATAATTCAATACAAGCATTGAGAAAATTGCATATACATGCATTGATCTTAAGTTTTAGAGGTGGGGATTTTTTGGTAATCAATTTTGACATGTCTATCTTCAAACACATAAACCATAGGAACAGTAAATCAAAACCGATTAAAACAGAATCGCCCACTATTTGGTACCGTGCAGTAATTTAGAAAATGAATACATAGAGGATCCTATATGAGTGCTCATGTTTTATTGAATTTATTAAACGAGCTGGGGAAAAGAGATGAAATGCGAGGCTTGCTGAGCATTTAATCTCATTTTCACAGCAAGCTTAATAAATTGAATAATCCAAGAGCATATAAATTTTAGATTCTATGTATCATATGACATTGAAATTACTTTGAAATCTCATTTCTGCTGTAAAATATTATAATTGTGTCATTACGTATACGTAACGGTGTTATGGACATCATAATGTTCCCCGAGTATCTGTACACCACTAGTGGTTTATCGATTTTATTGCATGGCGTTAGTTCACTCCCAGACGCGACGTCATATGACAAACACTTTTATTGTTTTCTTTCACTTATAGGACGTTTGAAAGCCCGAGTTGGCAATGAAGGAAGTTATTGATGAAAGCAAAGACCAGAAAAAATGTTAAACATGTATTTCAAAAGATAAAAATATGCCAAAACAAACACACTATGTTCAACCTTCAGTTTCATAGGAAGTACATTACTGATACATCATAGGTGCGAAGCTAGCCTAATATGCAAAGTACGCATTGTGGAACAAGCTGAACGTGTTAAAAAATGGAACAAATTTACAAACAGCGTAGACCAAGATTAGGCGCCGCAAAACACGGCGTCTCATCAGATCTGTGCTGTTTGCCAAGATCATATAAACACACATTTGGTAATGGTAGATCATAATCTTCATAAACTTAGTCTATGACCAGGCCGTTAATTGCTTATAAATTATGAGGAGGTGGTGCCAACATCATCATAACACTGGACTTACACGGCCTCCAATCTCTGCCTCCTTCTCTAAAAAGAGCAGAACGTAAAGGGAGGCGAAGGCCCTTCCGGGAAGCAGGCAGTGGGCATAAACAATGGAACACGGTAAGTTGTGTTGACAAATGTTCAATCATAAGTAAATTTTCAGCGCAAAACTAGAAAATCTAAGAATGCTATGCTTCGGGCAATTGTTCAAGCTATCCGTAGAGCATGCTGTTTGCACATTTGAACTTAGTTTGTAAGCGTGAGAGCTTTTCTCCCGTTGCACAGTTGTCCAAAAAACGGTGGTTCCCGCATGGTTTTGCCTTCTAACCAAACGTATAGTAGCGTCTGGACCCTTATTCATACTACCGAGGCCCCTCCACACCCATGTTGTCCCAAATGCAATTTTTCGAGATATTTCAATGATAATTGAGTGATTTAGAGCCAAATTTCTTTAGGAGCAGGAGGCGAAGGGCAGGAGAAGGAGGCTGGGAGAGGAGGAGCAGGCGGCGATGATATCAAAATTTGCATTGATTTTGCTAATTTTTAATAATATACTTATCCAATCTATATCAAACTTGCATGTATGATACGAATGATTAAACGCTATTGTTAACTGAATTATTCTGATCACAAACATTGCTATATATACCTCTCTTATAATATACATGTATATACCTTTAGCAAGCTCATGACGTTCTGGGTTAAACAAACAACACAATGGGAGAATAAGCGAAACGCTTTTGTTTCCTTTATAATGCGTGTACGGACATTATTAGATTTGCAATAATTAAGTTAACATCTTTTGAGACTGCTCTTATACACGAGTTGTTATATCAGTTATATGATGGTTAGGTTTGGTTTGAATTCCTCTTTTTTCTGCGTCTAAGTCTTTCGCACCATCAGTAATTGTTGCTCTTAATCAAAGCTTGAGAGGGGGTGGGTATAAAACAGAGGTTCGACCCAGTCTTAGATTTTCCTTTTCCCAAGAACTTAGGGAGAAATACACAAGTATCACTAATCTGTGAGCATTACATGATTCCGATGAGAAAAAAGTGAACCACACATTACGTTGGTGGTGGCATTTAAAGCGAAGTAATTTCGATTTATTTAAATGCTTTGAAATATTCATACATACAAGTTTGATATAGATTGGATAAGTATATTATTAAAAATTAGCAAAATCAATGCAAATTTTGATATCATCGCCGCCTGCTCCTCCTCTCCCAGCCTCCTTCTCCTGCCCTTCGCCTCCTGCTCCTAAAGAAATTTGGCTCTAAATCACTCAATTATCATTGAAATATCTCGAAAAATTGCATTTGGGACAACATGGGTGTGGAGGGGCCTCGGTAGTATGAATAAGGGTCCAAACGCTACTATACGTTTGGTTAGAAGGCAAAACCATGCGGGAACCACCGTTTTTTGGACAACTGTGCAACGGGAGAAAAGCTCTCACGCTTACAAACTAAGTTCAAATGTGCAAACAGCATGCTCTACGGATAGCTTGAACAATTGCCCGAAGCATAGCATTCTTAGATTTTCGAGTTTTGCGCTGAAAATTTACTTATGATTGAACATGTGTCAACACAACTTACCGTGTTCCATTGTTTATGCCCACTGCCTGCTTCCCGGAAGGGCCTTCGCCTCCCTTTACGTTCTGCTCTTTTTGGAGAAGGAGGCAGAGATTGGAGGCCGTGACTTAGAGACTGCGATTAGTATTGGTTCAACTCACACGTTTTGTACATGTACACATAACATCAAGAATCCATCATAACTGTGATAGAATCGTCCCATACTTTGTTTCAAATGTCTACACACTAGCGTTTTTGCATATATTCTGCATCACATGACCAAATAATCAAGAGCAGCCCTGGTTTTCATATACATGTAGTTTATGTAATGTCGGTCACAGCGATTTTAATCTACAAAGTTGACCTTTTAAAACTGTCGCGATGAGCGATTATAAATCAAGGAAGACCTCGGTACGCCCGCCACATCAAGATGCATCAATTTACTCCGCGGTGACAAGGTATTCGTGCTTATAAGTAGAAATATTTCCTAAAAGCTGTTAACACATGCAAGCCAGAACTGCGATAAAAGGTTTTTGAACATACTCACAATAAAAAAATACATTATTCAAACCATGAAATAGTAAACCCGCAAAAATCAAGATTTTTACAGTTATTACTAATAAAAAATATAGTCCCATTGAGTTTCTATTTCTTGTTGTAGACAAGCAGACAGGCTCAACGTAAAACTTTAAGTTGCTTCTATGCGAGCTAAACATTTTTTATGTTTTAACAACAACAGAATCTAGGCGAAGATGTGGTACCAGTAAAATGCAATTGAGACCCCCACCTTGGATGGATTTGGCTGCTGTCTGTTCTAAGGCGGTGGTTCTTCTGTTGTTAAACATTTGTTTAATGTTCCTCCCATTGGTTTGTGGGTGTTATACGTTTAGACCTTGTTTCGTTTTGTATTACCAGGGTCTTTCTATACAGGGTTTAAGAATCTTTACCATTTGTTCAATACCAATGCCAGCGTGTATTGACCTTACCTTCAATAATTTCTGGTTCCTGGTTTGCAGGTGGTCAGTAATAAAAAGCAGCTAACCAGTTCCAATACCTGGTTACCTGTATTCACATAACTGACCACCTGTAGACTGAGAAACAGCAATTAATGTAGATATGCCACTTTACTCACACAAAAGTCGATTTACAATTTATAATTGATGTCAAATGTTACTTAATAACACTTTTGAATTACTATTTCTTCTTTACCACTTTGTGCTGAATCACGCAGTCTAAGCATTTATCATCATTCTAACTTGATATGTGTATCAATTGTATTGTAATATGTGCCAAATGTAAAAATTCTAGGAGCTCTGGTGCTCATACCAACTATCGATGTGATTGAATGGAAAATGCACAATGTAACTGTTTGAAAATTAAATAGTTTTGAAGCTGAAAGGCTACTTTACTTACTGGGTGTTTATAAACTTCATAATCGATTGATTATTATTTCTTTTCCGAAAAATTCATATTTAAATAAGTTCATTAACTCCTTTTTACAATGTATTTTAAGTATGGTACTGTACCTACAAGATAATTCTTATTATCAGCAAAATTAATACAGTGGTTCCTGTCCCTTTGTAAAGAGATTCCATGGTATAACTTAGTGTACTTTCTAGTTTTACAATAATTTTGATGAGATGATGCTTTACTTCAAATATAATTGTCTTCCCGATGTCTTGGTACTGTTAGTGCTCTGTGGCTTTTCACTGCAGTGCCGTAGGCTGGTCTGCAATTGTTTGTGATTGTTGTATTACCTTATCATACGCACTTTAAAATATATTTAAACTGTTTTTGGTGGTGCAGTATTTCGTACATTTAACAATGCAATGAGTGAAATAATGCCACGCAATAAAAATCGATAAACCACTACATGTAGTTATAAAAAAAAACGCCTTTAACGTCACGCATATGACAAAATCGTTACATTTTTCACGCCAAAACATTGATTTCAAAATTATTTTAATGTCATATGATAAATAAAATCTAACATTCGTGCTCCTGTATTATTTAATTTATCAAACTCGTTGCGAAAAAGAGATAAAATGCTCGGCCAGCCTCGCATTTTATCTCTTTTCCCAAACTCTTTCAATAAAATCAATAAAACATGAGCACTCATGTAAGATCCTTTATGTATAAAATATGACACACAGGGAATTGTCACAAACTAGTGACCCTCACTTTACTAACTGTGAAGATCCAACGTAGGAATCCATAGGCTATTGCTATTCGGGAAAGTCCGTCGCAATTCGAGAGTTTAATCATGCCTTGGGTGTACATAAGGTGCATTACGCTTAGTACTATGTTGGGGAAAGCTCCATTTGGTTAGCTGGAAATGGCGTAGGGAAAATATTTTTTTTAGCATGTGAGGTCAGCCCTATCAATATCCATTTGTCTGATTACCCGAAAAGTTTAATTGGCAGAATAAATGAAGTTTATGTATTTTTCATTGAAAAAAAAACATAAACTTCATTAATAACCGTTTTGTTTGCTGCAAGTGTTAACATGGTTTCTTTGACGTCAGCGTCATGTTATATGACGTCAGCATCACGCTATCACCGGCGTAATGAAAGTAGATCCTCGACGTACATCCGCGGTCTCATTCCCCGGAATTTCGCGGAAATGGCCGAGGCAGTTCCTATTGACATACCCCGATTAAGGATTCTCTTTCAAGGGCAGTTTTGTTTTAAAATTCACCCCTGGATGAGCATTTGATCGTTTGGTAGGCGTGATAAAGAGTTAAAAAGTAGTATAAATAGGTTAAGCGTGCAGACAACAGCACTGCAAGACAGCGGGCTGATTTGAGCTATACAGAGTTTTCCGGTCATGCAACTTATTTTTAATGTTTCTGTTCATTTCATAATCATTTCGCTATTATGTTGCAGACAGACTAATCTTTGTACAATGCCTATAATAAAAGCTTTGTCATTCTAAGGTCGTCTCTAACGCATTAATGAATACACTCAAATAAGACGGCTTTCCGGACAGAACAGGCCATGAAATATTGGTCAGCCAGAAAATATGAATTCTGAAACTATTTTCTCGCACACCATATCAGGATATACACTGTTTTTTTGTCATATGAAATTGTTTTTCTCTCACATCAGATCAGGATTTCCGCTGTTTTACACATCCGAGATAACTCGGCAAGCCTCGTGATTCCAATCAGTCATCCTCAGGACAGATTTTTCTATCCCACCCACACGCTCATGATGGAATATTATATTCTCACATACCAATGCATACAGGATTCGAATGGTCCATATAATGACTTTCCTGTCCGCAAAATCTGTCTGACATTACTACCCTAGACTGGCTCCTGTCCATAAAACAATTTTTCACCAATGTGTGATATCATAAACTTGTAGCGAGTCTAACTCTGATGGCTCTAAAACAGAGCCATCAGAGTTAGACTCGCTACAAGTTTATGATATCACACATTGGTGAAAAATTGTTTGATGGACAGGAGCCAGTCTATTACTACCCATGTTAGGCAAGTGTAACTTAATATATGGAATAAGCTACACGATGCTGGTTGCTAATGTGAGATTACCTACACGAGACATTGATTCAGGCGCATGCCTGTATTCGTTCACCAAACTAAAGATGAATTGTTGATCATGTCGGGACATTCAGAAATATGTTCAATGTTGAAATTTCAACGACTAAAATAGGCCCTACACGTGGTATGAAGTAATACTGCGCATTTTTACTTAACACATTTATTCAATGCTTTGAACAAATAGAATGAATAGGTTTTGACATATTTTTACGTATTGGGCAATGAGTAACTGGATTGATGTTAAAAATGAGCCAGTGCATGAGATTTCCAACAATGTGGTATGTGCGACCAGCAAAGCCTCAGATCAGCCTGCGCATATGCGCAGTCTGATCAGAGCCTTTGCTTATCGCTTGAATATTCTACGACTGTTAAGCTACTGACTGAACATCACTTGGAGTTTCTACGCCTAAAAGGAGGCTGCACAGGTTCGTCAGAGTCTATGTTACGATACAGAATAGATGGAACAACAGAATCAGTGATGGTTGCGTATACGCACAAATACGCAAAGGTTTAGGTATGAACCTGGTCACCTATTCGAACCATGATACGGTACCTTTTCTACTAGTAGTCCCAATAAAAGGTCGGTTTGTCTGAGATGGAATTCATTGTGTCTATATTTATCAACGCTTGCACGATTTCCTTACCTTTCTTGAATATCTTAGAAATCTTGTGCATTTTTTAATATATAAAGGATGGAATTTCCCATTCTTGTTAGGGGACCATTTTAAGGTTCGATATAGAGACGCTATTCATTATCATAAAAGGTACGTGAAGTTATTTATATTTTGACTGTGTTGAAATTGTACATGACAGGGTGATGGCGACTCGTGTTATTGCATTGAATCGCGATGTCTCTGTCACATTGTATTGAAATAATAAATCACTCGTTTTCTATTTTGTCGTCTGTTGAATCAGCCAGCATTCCGTGTATGAGTTCTTTCGGGTGTTATCAATAATGTCCCGTTTTTTTGGTGAAAATAGCGATTGTTACGCACTTGCGTATGAAGCTACGCACATGCGTTATGCCTAAAAGTCTGCTGGGACCATTCGTGCGGCTATAGTAAAAGCTGTGCGGATGGACTCGTCGGGTTATTTCGGACAAAAGTAGTCACAGGCCATGTCGGGCCTGCACATAAAACTATAATGGTATGCTGAAAGATTTACCAGGGACCGATAGGTGAAAAACAATTTTAGCAGCTAGATTTTAAATTGTTGTGATTTTATATGGCGTTGTTGGAAAGACGATTTAACTGCCAGTGATAGTCGACTTTCTGTAGCGACATGTATATGTCACCTCGAGTTATATCTGACGCATATAAGAATAAGAGTTAGGTGCATACACTACAACACACTTACATAAATAAGGTGATAGCTGACATGTATGTTTAGAGATTAGGTAGGTGTAATGTTACACCAAAGTAAATGTAAAAATATTTGTTACACCAAAGTAAATGTAAAAATATTTGTTACACCAAAGTAAATGTAAAGATATTTGTTACACCAAAATAAATGTAAAAAAAATATTGTATGGTTTTACACACATAAAACAGCAGAATGTAATCTCTCAATATTGATGTAAATATGTTTGCCGAGAGGTCATAATTAGTTGTTTACAACTGATACGTAATACATGTACGAAATTAGCGCGTGGGCAGGGTGATGTCCGACGTAAACGTCCAAACGTTACGTCGGCACCACACTGTTCAACCTTTTCCTGGAATTTTAAGAGAATTGGTATCAGTATTTGTAAACCTCGAAACTATCTAGATAACGTGACCTTGAAGGGAAAAAGGGCCACGGGATCTTGATGTTTCGGCTGCGATAGCGTCTCAACCAGGGTGACGTTACGACAGTGTATAGGAAATTTGCTACGTATGGGTTTGTTCGTTTTGCATAAGAGGTATTGTTTAGCGCTGACATAGGCCAGTCACTAAAAATACTTCTCTATTATATAATTTTGAGTGTGGATATTTAGAAGAGCCCATCCATCCTAACTGCATGTGAGCCGTTAGCCATACACCCACGGGTGAGGGCTAATCGCGCGCTTATAGGGTTAGGCTGTAATTTAAAAGAGTAAGACCACTGAAATTATTTCTATTTTTGTGAACTTCAAACGAACAACTCCATTATTGACGCAACAGAGTGATTCTGAGATTCTAAATATAGATTGTTTTTTGCAGAATCGTCTCTTGTGTCCCCTCCTACGTTGGAGGCTGAATGTTGGTGAGCCAAAAATGATTGTTACCTGAGGGCACTTATTAGCTGTCCCCCTCAGGCCACGACCAGCGTGGTTCAGGCCAAATCGTTACATCCAACGTAGAACAGCCTGAGTTGGGAGCCAACCGGCTTGAATTGTTATAAGTGAATCTCACATCCCAACGTGGGGATACAATCAGGAAGAACCACTTATACTAATCCTGACGTCTAGAACGACGATCAGTATTACGCGCAAGAAATACTATGCGAAACCAGTGACGACCAAAGTACAGGTTCGATCACATCAGCGTCAATGGTCTGAAGTAGACAACGTGCGGCTAAGAAGACATAGTGTTCACGAGACGTGTGAAATATCAACAGCTATAGTGTTCGCGGGACGGGTATAATCTCGAGATTTCTCGTCAATACGAGAACTGAAATATTAAAGGGCCCAATTTTTTTTTTCCTATGAGAACTTGAGCTATATGTTAATCATATTCTTTACGTCTTTTATTTCTGACTAGTTGACGTACATCTAGAGCAGGACACTCCAAGATTGATTCTAATTGAAATGATCTTGGTGTGGCAACTTGCCCTAGTATAGGATGGTCAATTAGCCAGAAATAACAGCGTAGGTGGTGTCATTGTATATTAATGTGTTGTTGATGTTTTCTTAGTACATAAAGTACTGAAAAGTTTTTGCTAGTTGTGTGCATTATTTTTCCCTGCTAGCATCGTCATCGCATAAAGGAAATTTCCAATAAGATTTCCCCTCTTCCTTCCTGACCGGCTTTATGTCGTAACAATCTACACATGTCAAAATGCCACATTGTTGGAAATTACATGCACAGGCTTATTAATGAAACTCATTTTCCTCAACAAAACTTACTTACTGTTGCTGATTAGCCTCTGCCACACCAAGCCACGTTTCCACTGCGTTGGTACGGAGTTGCTTAATCTTCCAGAGCGCCGTATGATCGCAAGAAAATCCTGATATTTTTGTGAAAAAGGGCCTATCACGGCATCCTTAAACAGGGTTCGCACAGGCTTGAAAAGTACTTGAATTTAGAGTGCTTTCTTGAAAAGTCCTTGAAAATTAAATCTGCCTTTAAAAGTACTGGAAAATCACTCGAAGGCCTTGAAAAGTCCTTGAATTCTTCTATTTTCTGTAGAACTTTACACTGTTGATAGAGATCTAAATCAGTATAAAATTGTTGTGCCTTGATTTGGTGCAGCAAAAGCTGCACCAAATAAAGACATATTAACAATTTCATACTCATTTTCTAGTACTAATTTCTCCATTATCTCAGTCTAGCATTTTTGAAGAAGAATTTTAACTCTCCGGTCAGTATTTTTCCTAAACTTATAGTCCTTGAAAACTGGAAAATAGTCTTGAAAAGTCCTTGAATTTTACTCAAACTTCCCTGAATGAACCCTGTTAAACCCCTGTCACACCAGTGCAGTGTTCTCACGGTGATCCCACGCGGTCCAAAAAAATGTAAAATGCTGAGGTATGCGCATTAGGATTGCTAGCATCTCTGCAGCAACACAGTGTCATCGCCAGTAAACGCTGTGCGATCACATATACCGCCAAACGAAGGCCTGCACTTTGAGCATGCTCAAAACAAACGTCGTGGCTGGGCCTTGCCACGGCGTTCTAAAAGAGTGCATTGGGGTCGCCGTATGGTCGCCATAGGCGCGGGGTAAAGTCTCCTACAGTACAATAGAAACGCCGCGGACCTGCACAAGGGTCGTTGAGCAACCGCCGTGGTAGTCCGTGCACTGAGATTGTACAGCGTCCTTTGAGATGTCACTGTGTCTATAACATGCCGTCAGTGCAGTGAACACGTCGTGAACTCGCAGTGCATGCATTGTGAGCGCCATGAAAGCACAGTGAGAGTTTTGTGAGAGCGCAGAGAACCGCCATAAGAGCTCCACTGGAGCGCAATAAAATACAATGCGAGCTCCCTAGCAACGCCATGGTCGCTGTAAGGACGTGGTAAGGGCTCTGTGTAAGGCCGTTTTTCATAAAAAAAAATAGGATTTTCTTGAAATCTCATGGCGATCTGGAAAATTAAACAACTCTTTGGTCGTATTCCTGCATTGAACAGCAAAACAGAACTTACCCATGGATTTAAGCAGTACGTTAGCAAAATCTTGATTGTCTACATATACATTATAGTATAGTGCGTGACGACCGGAACGAATCACGAAACGTGTTATTTTGTAAATAAGATAATTAATAAAATTACAAACGATATCAGATATTCCGCTGTAGGAACCAATACTCAATTCACAATTTCTGTCAGTTTCCCAGTACATCTATGTCACATTTCAATGGAATTTTGACAGACATAATACACAATAAATCAGCTTTGATATGAAGATGACAGCTATCTATGAAACCAACAATAGCCGCTGTCTAGGAACAAATGCAAATTATTTGGATATGATTTGAGCCGCGGCATGAGATTTCCAACAATTTGACATTTTGACAAGTGTAGACTTGAACGAGCCTCTGCAGCCTCCTGTTAAGCTTAGAAACTCCAAATGGTGTTCAGTCAGTAGCTTAACAATCATGGAGTACTCAAGCGACTAGCAAAGGCTCTGATCAGACTGCGCGTATGCGCAGGCTGATCTGAGGCTATGCTGGTCGCACATACCACATTGTTCGAAATCTCATGCACTGGCTCATATGATTTGTCAAACAACTGAATTGCGTTTGTTGAAAAGGGAATGTCTGTACTCGAGTGCTTGTTTGAAGGATACTCATATATGAGTCGTTGTACATTGTATGACAAAACATGGACTTGACATATGGGCCCCCTCTCGGGAAAACCTGATTTAGTTGCATACGAACAACATTTTCTCGCTCGCCAGTTCGGGATTTCCGCTGTTTTCACCAATTTGAGATCATTCTTTCTCACATACCAAATGCATAGGAGAGCCATTGGTCCCTATGTTAGCTCGCTGTCTGCAAAATCTATCCCAAATCGCTATACTCATGTGAGACAAGCGTTACTAATACGAGATGAACTACGCGAGGCTGGTATCTAATACGAGATAATCTACACGAGACATTTTAGGCATGACTGTATTCTTACGGAAAACGAATTGTTGACCATATTGGTTTCAATGGTGAAAGAGCTACATGTACGTGCAATAAGGGACTAATTAGGCCCCCTCTGAAGCAAAAACAAAACATAACAAAAAAACAACAAAAAACTGAACGTTGCTTTTCACCAATTTCTTCTAATTGGTTTGTTAGAAGAAGGGCTCATTACAATTGTTAGTATTCAATTTACTTTTATATGTTCCATTGCTATGGTAACAAAAATGGTCGCCAAAATAGGCTTCAAATAGAGAAATAGCCATTTTGGACCAAATATGAGGCTTAGGGAGACAGATACTTTAAGAATTTGATGTCAGCATAGTTAAATACCAAACGATAGTTTTGTTGTGTATCCTGATAATTCTTACCATCTGATAAAATATATTTTTGTATTTGCTTGTGCTCTATGTTTATTTCTCTGTCAAATGTCTCAAATTCGTTCCAAAAAATGGTCACTTTCTTGTTTTGGGCCTATTTTGGTGGTCATTTTTGAAAATTAATTTTAGTAATATAACCATTTTTTCGTTGTTGAAAGTGATGTTTCATCGCTATATTTCAAGCTGTAATATTTTGGCAAACAGTTGACCTTTTTACAGTAGTTCACGCCATTGTAAACAACCCAGTGACGTCACCAACAAATATTATACAGTACATCTCTAAATGTCAAATTGGTATGTGAGAAAAATAATCGATCATTGTTGCTCAGTGGTTACTGTAAAGTCTCATCCATCAGGTCCACCATTCAGGGGTCCCTCGGGTTGGGATTTTCCTGTTCCCACTGAACACCAATGATGGATTCTATGTATCTCACATACCCCGATAGATAAAAATCGAACAGCCCCGCATTGAAAGGCAAGTGATTTCATCAGCAGGTTAAAGTGACGTCAGTATGTATATGTCACATCCACACGTATTCAAGAGATTTAAAACCAAAATAAATCTTTATTTTCAGCGAGCATTTAAAATCTGATGCTCAGCTGAGTTGAGCATCAAAACAGTTGTATTACTTCTGAACAAGACCTTGCTTTTATATGAAGGTAACAGTCGAGTGTCGTGTCTCGTCTTCTTTGCGCCAAATGTATGCTGTATCGGTGAAGACACAGGTATTGGCTATACTGTATATGTATGCACAGTGAGCCACTTTAGTAACGCACCACTTATAAATGTAAAATAACTCAAAAAAGAAATATGATAATTTTATTCTGAGACTACCAGCGTAAATCGCATCTTTATTTGCAATACCCATTGAAATTTCACTGTGATCAGATCAGAAACAAATTAAAAAATGGATCTTTCAGGGCACTACGCCCAAAACACCATTTCACATTGCATTATTTCGAATGAAACTCAGTTCACATTGCACTTTTTTTCAGGGTCGTATTCTTGCTATGCCAGAGATAAGAGCCGATTTATTCTTGGCAATATCTAATACTGGGATGTGTTTGTTAACTTCATCATTTTTTTAAACGTCTTACTATTTTGGTTCCCAGCTGGTCAAGGTTTGAAAAAGTTGGTTTTAATAAAAAAATGAATAAAGTTAGTTAAAATTTCGTATGATTCTGAGTAAACCAGTTACCAAAATTTTTCTTTTATAATTTCATTTTTAAACAACCATGTATCCGCCGTTTATTTTCGTAAAAGAATAACGGATTTATTGGCGTCATGGTGTTGACGTAAAGTATGACGTCACTACTACCAAGGTTATAATACGTGTCAATGATAAGACGTTTTAGTGTTTTGATACTTCTATGTCAACAAGTGACTCATAACAAAACAATGTGTGGAGGAAAACCTGTTTGATTATTGTAACTGAGGTTAATCTGACGTCCAAACGATCATTTCTTCAAAAAGTAACGGTGTTACTAAATTCAACGACCGAAAAAAGGGGGTTTAACTTGAATAAAACAATTATTTATGGGGGTTTTCTGCCACAACGATCACCATGGATAATGCCTAGCGCAAAACGCAAATAGAAAATATAGACGTTAAGGTTGCACGTGCGTTTTTGTCAAAATTGCCTTGATGTAGCAGAATGTTTCGCATGAGTGATTCCAATATATTTTTGATGTCAACAAACAGATGAAATGTCAATAAGTGATTTATCATAGAGAATGTTCTATTCCAGCGTTTTTGTCAAAAATATGGGCCCTGAAAAAGTGGTGCGTAACTGTAGTGTTGTGTATTGTCTCGGGAAAATTTCATTGTTGCATGTGACCAAAGGCAAAAATCAGCTTGCGCATACGCAGTCTGAACATCGTTATAGGTATCACTTTATCGAAAATATAATGGTCACGCTTCCTTCGTTAAATACAACCAAATTCATGTTTCTGTAGCTGAGCATCCTGGATTGAAGCTTACGTGGATTGCAAGTCTTTAAGACAGGTTTCCTCGTATCGAGTCCCATTTGAAATCAATAGTTGCACTGTATCTTACGGATGATGTGCCTCTGACATATTTTAATAAGCGCAAGATTCGATATAATGAATATATTTTAACCAGTCCACGACAAAATAAACAAATTTAACTGTGGTAGCATTGAGGGCTCAGACCAGCCTTGAGGCCGACACAGACAGACATGCTATATTTGGAGTTAAGGATTCATTCGTTTTTCAAGTGCCCAGCATAACTAAGATCAAACCAGTCTGATCAGAATCTTTGCTGGGCGCTTAATTCACTTGGTTGGTTTTGCCATGTACAAGCACTTGTTTATACCGATCCAGAGATATTTAGCGAGCGTCTCTTAAGAATTGATTCGTCATATTCTGCTCCGCTCACGCAAAAGCGCTCATTCTTCGCAAATCATTCTCACGCGTAAATTGCATGTCTATGAGTTCTAGCCCATTAGGTTCACATCCTGCATCACACGAGCCATATCGAAGGAAAACCAGGCTCTGTTACAGTTATACAACCTGAATAAATTGCTGTTCTTAGAAAGAAAAAAACTATTTGTACTGTACTTGCAAATGCAACGCGACCCCTGATTGCATAAAGTCATAAATTTGCGACAGTATATCCTGCGATATACTGTCGCAAACCCGACGTCATTACATATCATCGCTTTTCATTGGTTGACAAGTGAATATATGCAGCTGGCAAGCGCCGTAAGCGCAACAAAGTACATTTTCAATGTATTTTTGAAGAGAACATGTTAATAGTGCCGTAAAACTCAATTTCCGACCGTATGTCCGACGATACATCCAAATGAAAACAGTTATCCCTAAATGCATTCATAAGTTGTGGGTATAAGTTTAAAAAAGTGTGCCAATATCCAGGCTAACAACAGCGGAATCCTGGGGGAAGACGCTGAGGGTGACGATTCATGCCAGTAAAATTAATTTAAGTCCCCAAGTGGCTTTGGCTGCTGTCCGTTCTGAGGCGATGATTCTGCTGTTGTTACATGTAATTCATTTTTTGTTGTTGTTACCTTTTTATGGAGATTCAACGTTAGGTCCTTGTTTCGCTGTAAATCGGAAGTTTTCGCGAGAATTTGTTTGTGCGAATAGCGTTAAAAGACATATTTGAGACGTAAAAATTCGCGACAATGACATGAATTACCTTAATCAGTAAATGACAGAGTGATGACCTCATTTCGCGAGAATTTTATTTTCATGGAACTTCTCATATGCGAAGTTTCGCGAAAATAAAACACTCGCGAAAATTTCCGAATTTACAGTACTTGGTGTCGTTTCTAGTTGTGCAATCATCTCGCTTGAGAAGAGAGAGTTGGTTGTTTTATTTTTGTTGTGTTCTGAATGTCATGTCGCGGTTGTCGTTCTCGACTTCTTCCTCGCGGTACCATGTGCTGGTAGTCAGGGGCGATCGAGACTCCCGTGCGAATTTGATGCCGATTTATGGTGACCTACACCAAATCAAACTTTAGGGTATAACTAATGAAAATCACCTAGTCACCCATCTGGGTTTCACGTCTGGCCGTCATTATGACGTCATCAAAATAACGTATATTGTATCAGTGCAATTTAAACGGTATGTCCATTGTAGTCTATGGCGATCAGGACTTTCTTGCATTTTGTTTGCCAATTTCAGTCGAAATGCACCAAATTTAATCTTAGGAGGTTAATAATTAAAATTAACATGTCGCCCATAGTGTTTTCGCATCAGAACAAAAAGATGACGTCATTGAAATGACGCCTAATATGTAAATACCACATATATATGCGTTTCGTTCATTTCCAACGCATGGAAATATTCCTTTAATAAACTGGCAGCCTTATCCCATACTGAATACAAACTCTTTTAAATCGTAACATACAAAATATATTCAGATAGTGTGAAGTCAGTTCGAGGGTGGGACGTAAATGCCGTCATGATTTACGAATAAAAAGACAGTGGAGTGAATGGAAAACACGATAATGAACGGTGAAAATATAATCTCTTATGCTTATATTTATTTAGATGTACCACGACCTCTGACCAATGACCTTTGGGTCTTTCTATTTTAAACGATTGATGCAGAGTACGTAAAATGAGCTAGTCCGGGTAGAACATATGCGTATGTCAAAGTTTTTATAGTAAATGTAATTAAATGCCCGAAAACCTTTTTTCTAGTACAATATATCAATATTGTAAATAGAGTCACACTCAAAAGCTTTTGGCTTATCTGTAGATGCTTATCCTACACTCAAAGAAAAGATAGTAGTAATAATCATTTGCATACACTATCAACCAAACTCATTATAGTCCGATTTTGACCTCTGAAGGATCAAACGTTAGACGAGCCTACTTAGTAGTAAGTTCCACGGATACGTCGATGAAGTTCATGATATGGAAATAAGGATAAACCCTCTACAAGTTACCCATTGTATTTAGATAGCACGGCCAATAGAAAACTGTTACAATCTGATTTATCTTTCGAATGCTTATAGGTAGAATCGTCTTCAAAGGTCAAAATCGGACAATAAGGCATTCTTGTTGATACGGCTAAAGACATATCTGAATCCACATGAAAATAGTTGATCAAAAGTCATAAGCATATTGACCACTGGCAATATTTTACATGAGTCCTCTTCTGCTCCACGGCAACACTAATCAGTACATTATAAATGGTTTACTTTGTACTTACACCGAGATGTTTCGCATACAGACATGCTGCAACTACATTTTAACAGCTGCAGAGGGGTTTCGGGGGCAGGAGGCAACATGCGCGGATCCAGGGATTTTTGTCAGTCTTATTTAGTCCTCGGCTTATTTTACAGTTTACAGAGGGGGTCCAATGGTTTTATTGCTAAGAAAACTATACTTATACTTTACCAAGGATCCAGAGGGGGTCCATTATTTTCCAGGGGGGTCAAACTTTTTCCAGGGGGGGGGGGGGGGGTCCAAATGCTAATTTCTTTAGAAACCCATGTACGT
This sequence comes from Loripinus fragilis, assembly GCA_964019695.1. Lineage (NCBI taxonomy): Eukaryota > Metazoa > Mollusca > Bivalvia > Lucinida > Lucinidae > Loripinus > Loripinus fragilis. The sequence goes on along the minus strand of OZ026528.1, from coordinate 78,342,896 downwards.
ACGTGTTATTTTCCAGGGGGGGGGGGTCCGGACCCCCTATCCCCCTCTGTATCCGCTCATGGGCAATGCCATCATAACGGGACAATATTTATCACAGTCCCGCTTCCAACCATAATTTGTCAGGCATTGATAGGTCAGGATTAATGACAGATGAGGTTTTCCAAATGATGCACTGGTACTGCGCACGTTTGACACATTCGAGAAACACAGCTCTTGGAAGTGGTAGTTTTTGCAATTCAGCTTTTTTCCTCCCAAATATCCACTACGTCAACCCAGTGAGTCGAAAAATATCGGTGAATGGCTAATACAAAGTAAGAAAGACGACAAAGATCAGGAATCGATAAATCAAGTACCACACCTGACCCAGGATACCAATGGGAAAGTAACAAACTCACAGTTAGACATCACAAACGAGAGCTAAGAAGTCAGGACAATTTACAAATATATTACTCTAGTGCAACCGCCACAGTGCTTTCTAAGGGCACTGAGCCGATGTGAAAGAATGCTTCGTGGATAGAGTCTCTAGCATAGCTTAATGCCTGCCAATATGATTTCTTGCTCTTTCCTGACATTGAACTAGATAATATCAGCACCTGAAAGTGCATGGTATTCAATCAGAGCCCTGGTTGTGACATCACCAATGCCACATTGACATCTTTAATAAGTGTTCTGATCTTAGAAACTTGATGATATATGAGCAAGACTGTTTAAGAAAATGTAAAATATCAACACTCTGCAATTGTTTTATATATGTTTTATTTAAGCGGCGAAAACAAAATTTAATCCTCTGCAAAACTGGGAGTAGGGTTGTGCATTAGCTCATATAAGACAAAATATTTAAGATAGAAAAGCAAACTTTGGTTTTTTGTATTCGTCAATTGAGTATAGGTTTGTTAAACCTAATCTAAAACGATATTCATTTATATTCCATAGGGAACAATGTTAAACACATATTATAATTTTACTCTTATTTTTTTATGGGAGCGCAGTGGCTCAGTGGTAGAGTGCTTGACTCGAGACCGAAGGGCCGCGGGTTCGAGCCTCACCGGCGTCACTGTGTTGTGGTCCTTGAGCAAGACACATTTATCCTAGCTTAGTACTGGTTCAACCCAGGAAGACCCGTCCCTATATAACTGAAAGATTGTTGACGGGACGTAAAGAATCAAATCAAACAAACAAACAAACAAATTTACTCTTAATTCAATATTTCGGCCAAAGGCCTTTATCAAGAAAAACATGCACTTCAATGTCAACTACATAGTCTCTGTTCCACCATCTTGTAGTTGACATTGAAGTGCATGTTTTTCTTGATAATGGCCTTTGGCCGAAATATTGAATTAAGAGTAAAATTATAATGATAATCTAAAACGGTTTGAAACCGACTCAGAGCAGTCGTTAAACTAAATGACGATAGCCAAAATTACCACTTTTAAATTATAATTAAGTTCATGTAACACACATAATACAACATGTAGCCGTAAACAGCTGTCATATATAGTAAAGTCATCCAGTCATTTGCAGACTATTAGAATGTTCATTGATTAGCTAGTTTTAAAGTCTTTTTTCTGTAGCTCAAACTTTCAATTTTCTTATTCTCAAATTGATAAAGTAACATATGTAACAATCTGCTACAGGCTAACACCCATGCTTACAGTGTGCAAACATCTCCTATTCGATGCACCTTGAATTGGTACATACGATAGAGTATATCTAAAAGAGTTTGGGATGGAGCAGGTCAATACTCAGCTTGCTGTCAATATCTTGTTTGATGATTATTCTGGTTTTTATGAGTTGAGGAGGACAATTATTTTACCAGAGAAGCAGAAATAATAATCGATATAGTATATGACTTGAATAAGGATGGGTTTAGAATATTTACATTAGAAAGGGACATTTACTTAATTGTACTGTTTAAATGTGAAACGATTATTTTCTATGTTCCTCTAGGATGTATCTTTATTTTAGAATTATTCATATTAGGAAATATTAAAATAAATATTCATAACATCTGTAACAAAGGTTTAGGGGCTTAATAATCATCAATACCTAAGACTTGGGCACCAGAGGCTGGAGACTTTAGCTAGGAAAACATGCGAAATAAATTCATTTTATCCTGAAATATCATCTCTTTCATCAAGTCAATGTCCTTGCTCATTATATATGTCATGTAACATATGTTACAACCTTTAACAAGTGCTTCAATCTTGTTGTTAACCTGCAAATTCTATAATTTTAATAATATGAGCAAGACAATCCCAAATATGCAAGATATCCAACACCAGCAAATGTTTTCATATATTTTTATTTAAATGATGCCTACCAAATTCGGCTCCTTAAAATTAGGTATAGCCTTTTGGTTGTTTAATTGCACGTATAAGACACTATATTTAAAGTATAAAAGCAAACTTTGGATTTTCTCTAACCAAAACGAGTTTGTTAGTACAAAATAATCAAAACATTTTGGAAAATGCACATATCAGCTAAAAAGTAAAAGATATTGGTCACAAGTTTCATGTTTAAAGGGTAATCTAATTAAAGTAACGTACATAACACCACAGGTAGCTGTAATTTTGCTCCAAAAGAATTTATATGTAGCTGAAGTTGTCAATAGGCAGACCATATGAGTAATTTAAATAATTAGCACTCTTTCTGTAGCTCAAACTTTTAATTTTCTTTTTTTTCTAAATTCAATATGTTAACATATGTAACAGGCTGTCAGAAACTAACACCCTGGCGAACACAGTGCAAACATCTATTAAAATACGCAGTTTGGAATCCTCTTTTAGATAGAATAAGCTTGCAAAACTCCCCAGGGAGAGCAATAACATTCTCAGCCATCAGTCTTAAAGTGGCCCGATAAGCTCGGTATTTATAGGAAATCTACGGTATTTTGCATGCAAAATATAGTTATCGATAAATAATTCATTGTCAAAGTCAGAAAAAGCATTGATGTAACCATCATATGACTAAAATAATTGATATTATGTTAAAAAAAAGCGTTCGTGTTGGATAAATATGACCATACCAACACAAACTATAGCTTTTATTAACGGGCAGTTTCTTATTATGGTCGCCATATTTATGACGTCATAACTAGCTTCAGACGCGGATTTGAGATGGGTGACCACCTTTAAATTTAAGGTAAGGCTCGACTGAAGGTTTTGATTTAGGTCACCATAAATCGGCACACAATTCGCACGGGACCTATTTTTTGTCCCTAAGGGCCCTGACTCTGGTCTCTGGCGTGTGATTATGGCATTTCAAGGCCATAGTCTTTACGTACGTTTTGTCCTTCGCTGTAAAGTCGCAAATACTATTTAGCATATGTGTTGGGTGCTTAAAAGAACCGTCTCATTGAGACGGTTCTTTTGAGCACCCACAACATATGTTTTGGTTGAGAAATATGAATTTTTTTTCTGTTACTAAAGGCCTAGAGCTGTTGAATTTCCAGTATATGCGCACTCACCTTCTAGTTGTCATTACGTACTTGTGTTTGTGTGTATTATTGGCTGGGCATATTGATGAGAAAATGTTGTGACATTTGATAGTGTAAACAGAACTCATAGAAATATCAGAGATCTGTCTGCTAATGTAAGGTCAAGAAGATCATTTGAGCCACATCATGAGAAGCCTTGGGACATAGACCTAGAGACGGGAGCGCAGTTGCTCAGTGGTAGAGTGCTTGATTCGAGACCGAAGGGCCTCGGGTTCGAACCTCACCGGCGTCACTGCGTTGTGATCCCTGAGCAAGACACATTTATCCTAGCTTAGTACTGGTTGAACCCAGAAAGACCTGTCCCTGTTTAACTGAAAGATTGTTGATGGGACGTAAAGAATCAAATCAAACAAACATAGAACTAGATAACATTGTATTCATAGGTATGTTGTTCAACCAAAGTCTCCACATCGAGTGTGTTGAAAACATCAGAATTTTCACGAGTGCGCAGATGTTTTCAACTCACGAGATGACATATATTTGGTATTTACTAAAAAAAAGTATTTTTTCTTTTAATTAATATTTTTTAGAAGATTTACGGTATCAATTAACCATGTTTCAAGCCAAATCACAATAAAGTAATAGAAGACAAAGGAGTATTTGTGACAGAATATCTGGATCAATCTATAGTCATCGGACTTACAGATAAAAAAATATTCAGCGTCAAAGCGCGAGACACGTGACGCCATAAATGTTTGATGACGTTACGTAACATAGGCGACATGCATTGCCTCACTGATTCACTGAAGCGGGAGGTGATAAAAATGCAAAATCGAAAAATTTCAGCAAATCTGAATTATTTTGGTACCCAAATGTTCCTCACGTTCTAACTAAGAAAATGCCTATCCACATTTGATGTTTTGTTCAAAATTGGAAAGTTATAGGCGATTGAACTTTCGAAGTGAGCTGCATTAAGTGAATGGAAAATTCAGAGGCAATCCGAAAATATGTATCAAGAGAAATAAAGGCTGATATCAATCACTATCATATCGTTTCACTTTGTGAAAATACCATTTATATTTGTTTTAGAATAACATACATAGTAGTGAAATAAAACTCTGCAGCCAGGGGAGCACATCGAAAGCAACCTTGGAAGCCAGCAGTATATAGGCATTAGTGCCAGCCAGTTAACGTTTTAAATATCAACATAATAAAATTGTCAAACAACTACAACACTGTTTGCTGATTTATCTGCTGGAATCAAAATAAACTTCTTACGAAAATCCTGGATACCACACTTACGGTGAGGAAAACAGGATTTAAGTTTTGAGGGTAAAAAATTTGTATAACAAGAGTAGAATGAAATATGAGTATCCATAATTTTTTATTGCTTCAAGGCATCAGGTTCAACATTTACTCATTTACATCAACAATTACTGAAAGTAAGGAAACGTCAAAGATCAGGAAGCGTAACAATCAAGTACATGTACCACACCTGACCCAGACCAGTCACCATCATATGGGAAAGTGACAAAAACACAAGAAAACATCACACACAAGAGAGCCAAGAAGTCCGTTTGTTTCAAGCAGGTGGCCACAAGACTGCAAAAGCCGTTTAATGAAGCAGCGATCTCCCTACGACATTTAGGGATATCAGTTTTGGAAAGAAATCTATATTTAGATATTTTAGAAATGATATTGTGAACTCTAAAATCAGGGATGACATTTGGATGGGTGGATATGAAAAATTAGAATTTAGACAATCTCAGGAGTAGGGAATATTGTAATCTTTACAATTTTAGTTAAGTCAAATATAGTAGATCTAATAGGTTTGTTATATCCATAACAAATGATAGTTTCAGTTTCAGTATTATAAAAGTCATTATGTATAGAGGATATCATCAATTTACCTTTAAAGAAACTATGCAAATGGATAAATTATATGCCTTTGTTAATGAATGGAATTTTGATAAAATTGCGTTTTTGATTGACCTCAAAAATGATATAAGGACTAATAATATGTTGATCATAATACATTGTCAAAATAGTTGCGTTATATGATTAGTTGGCCCTATCGTAACATTTATACTGAACAGCAAAAGAAACGCATATTTTGCATATTTGGTATAGTGTAAAAATTGGGTTTAAATACTGATCTTATGATATGAAAGGTATCAATGATGCATGGAACATGTGTATTTTTAAATGCATCACAAATGGATAGCTCATTTGAATAATGCTAATAAAGGGCGGGTAACTCAGGGCGTAATGAAATAGCTAATAATAAACGCGACTTCGGAGATGGTGTATGCATAAAACCACTGAACGGATTCAAATGAAAACCACTCTGCGTGATAATCTGGACATACAGACTACTTATGAAGAATTAATTGTCCGGAATTCTTCAAGGTGCACCATTGTAACCCAGTTACATTATTTGACAAATGACCGGAAGTGTGCTCAAGACAGGCTAGAAAGTGTCAAAACAATTGTTTTAAACGGTTCTGTTGGACAGTTCCTTACTTGACATCAATCATACTGTGCCAGATTTTTCTTACACCCCAAAGATTCCAGTGGTTTACAATACCAATGCAAAAATGCAAAAATGAAGAATTTTTAATTAACAGTACAAATCTTCCAGCAATGAATTTTGAAGTTTTATGCTGTTTTCTTATCTGTTACATTATGTTCTCGTGACAGGCAATGAAATCGGACTCAAATCATGTCTTTTCCAATGTACGGCACTGTTTTTGCGTTTTTTGCATTAATTAACAAAAAATGATAATTAACCGTGTAATGACGAAAAAATGATCTGGAACGAACGCACGAGTCCGTTCGAACATGTTCATATCATTCAGGGTAAAATTTAATATGATTTTCTGGTATTAATAAGATATTGGATAATATGCGTTTCTTTTGCTGTCAAGTATATTAGCCTCTACCTCAAAACTACGCAAAACTGATATAGGCAAAGAACATAAAAATGTAAGTTAACCATTGCACACAATGATTATTTAAAACAACTGAAAGATTCTTGAGATACGTATTAATACATTTTTCTGCTCAAATTTTGCGTTAAATATTATCGTTTTTAGTTTACCATGATATCTTACTTTAGAAAAAAATCAAAATCGGACATTTTAGAAATATTTCCTTCATTAAATCCTAAAGTAAATAGAGATTGTAAACATTTTATCCTTTTTAGTTCAGCTTTGTGTCTTTTGATATTTTCAAAATTAGATGAAGAATTAGATGGTATACAGTATTTTTCAACAAATTGAATGAAAACATTTTAGAAATATAACCTTCATTACATCCTAAAGGAAAAGGAGATTGCAAACATTTTATCCTTTTTAGTTCTGTCGCGGTGCCATGGAGTGGTCTGCAGTTTGTGATTGTGTTATTTCCTGATCATACTCACTTACTATTTTTGTGTCTTTTGATATTTTCAAAATTAGATGAAAAATTGGATTGTATATAATTTTTTCAACAAGTTGAATTAAAACATGTGATCCGGGGCCGGGGCCACTTTTAGCCCCAGGGGTATAAATTAAACAGACTTGGTTATAGTCTATAAGGTGGTGCTATATACCAGATATCAAGGCTTTATGTGTTCTGTTTTTGGACAAGAAATTTGGTTATGTTTTCTGTTTATTAGTCTATGTAAAACATGGTGCTAACCATGTAACATAAAAGAGGAGTATACGTTACAGACCTAAAGACAGGGTTTTTAAACATTCACAAATAAAAAAAAAGTCATATTTGATTATAGCTTGATATGCATTAGGATTACAAATACCATGCTTAAAATCTGTGTTCATGAAAACGGATTTATAACCTCGGACCCAGGTCGATTGGGCCACATGTACGTACAAACTAAGTCTATTTTAAGCAGACCAGGCCCTGAGGTTTCTGTATATAAGTCTACGTAAAACATGGTGTTAACCATGTAACATAAAAGAGGAGTATACGTTACGAACCTAAAGACAGGGTTTTAAACATTCACAAATAAAAAAAGTCATATTTGATTATAGCTTGATATGCATTAGGATTACAAATACCATGCTTAAAATCTGTGTTCATGAAAACAGATTAGAAGCTCGAACCCAGGTCGATTGGGCCACATGTACGTACTCACCAAGTCTATTTTAAGCAGACCAGGCCCTGAGGTTTAAAACTTTGATAATGCTCAACTCAACTGAGCACGAACGTTCAACTCTTCATAAAGACTAAAAGGCTGAAAAATATATATTCTTCTTTCTTTTAATATCTCAGATATGTATTTATCAAGCTCATAAATGTTAAAATGACAAAAATTGTTGGTATTTTACATTTATGAGGCAATATAATGTCATGCTCAGTAGAGTAGAGCATGAATAAAATGAGAAAAACTCGAAGCCAGTTGCTAGCTACTGGATTACATGTATGTGTGTATTCGTTCCATGTACTTTAGAGGCTCCTGCCGAGGATAACTGACCAATCGTTGTGACTGAAATCGGATAGTCGGCAATCGTAAACGCTCTTAGCAATCGACGAAAGCGTATCAGAATCGCTAGAAACGCGTTTTCGATTGCCATTTGTCGCCCAGAAACAGCGTTTTCGATTGCCATATGTCGCCAGTCGGGCGACAAATGGCAAACGAAAACGCTGTTTCTAACGAGTTTTGATCTGCGTTCGTCAATAGATTTAACGTTTTCATTTGCCGCCTATCCGGTGTGGTAACGCTGTTGAAGCGACATAAAGCCCTTAAACAAAACCCAGCTCTAGGTCTATATAATAAGAGTGACTCAAGACACAAATGTATCTGTAGTTTTATCTTCTGTCTTATTACATACAAATGTAATTTCATACAAACAAATGGTACAAAGTGATTGTACGATCATCGTCTTCGATATTTAATATACGGATGAGGTTATATACAATGTATGACTTAGTGTACATTGGTAATTTTGAATCCATACAGCAAGCACAAATTATGAGCGCCGACCAAGGCCTGATCACGCTGGGCATCCACCCAGGTTGATCAGAGTCTTAACCTGCACTCATTGGGTAGCTACAAATCCAAGCTTTCTTCGTGCGGATGGCAAAAACTCTGATGACACATGAGTGATTCTAGAAACACTTCCAAATTTCTCATTTTGACAATATTTAATGTAAACAGGAAAACTCCATAAAGCAAGATATTTATGCAAACGATTTTTATACTATGCATATAGGAGCACATTGGACTAGTAGTGGTAAAGTGTTAGACTTGTGACCTTAGGGTCACTTGTAATATCTCACCTGAAGCATTATGGTGTGTCCTCAAGGAATACTCTATATCCTCTGCTCAGTACTTGCCCAACCCAGAAGACAGGAATAACGTCCAAATAGGACTGAAAGAGTGTTGAATGGGCGAAAAAATCAAATTTTGGCAATTGTTACTTAAGTTATGAGTCATTTGTCTTTGCTTCATAACAGTTAGACAGTTTATTTGATTTGGTAATTTCCCTGCGTGATACATTGAATGAGTTGGGAAGCCTTGCTGAACCGCAATTCGTACCAGATAAGGTAGCTAAAATGCTCCTTTTTTATGGTACACTCCTATTTTTATATGCCAGCATAAAAAGATCACTAAATAACGGGTAGAATAAAAAAGGAAATTGAACTTGATCTGAATTGTTACACAATTGGCACAAAGTATCAAACTGTTTTATGACCTTGTGAATGGTTTTCTGGAATGTATCCTTCATAACCAGCTTAGATTATTTTTTTAAGTCTGTAAGTCAGGACAAAATATCTCACACCAGATCAGGATTCTGCCTTTTTACCATTTTGATTCATTTCTGATCTCACATATCCCATACCAACCCGTGAGAAGGATCAAAAACGAACAGTCGCACATCGATCCATGTCGTCATTGTAATGTTACAATGACGACACCATGTCACATTATGTGCCGATCTCAGCGTATTCAGCAACTTCTAGAAGCCTTTTGCATGGCTTTGTTTCAAATATATTCAACGTTATTAAATGGTGTGCAAGACAAAGAATCCATTATTTATGTGAGGATGGGATAGAAAAATCCGTCCATTGCGATCACCATTAGTCATCACATGGCAAGGCTCATGATGCCTATCGGTGATCCTCGGGACGGATGTTTCAATCCCACCCTCATACTAATGATGTATTCTCATTTACTCAAACAGGAAAACATGTGCAAACATAGTAGTCCTAGTCGAGAAAGTTCAGTACTGATCAGAGTCTATTTGTTTGCTTTCTTCCACAAGTAATTGTTACTGATAACTAGGATGAATCATCATTTTAAAACTGTGTCATGATCAGTCCACAAGTAAAATGGTCATGCGGCATTTTCACTATTTTGTAGTTTAGTTGTTTGCTTGTTTTCTTTCTACATGTAAATTGTATTAAGAACGTTCGTTCCGCAGTTAACCATGGAATTTTAAATAATCATAAAGGAAATGATGCTGATCAACAGTAACTGAATGATGTGTAAGCGTGTCCTTGCTTCTGATATTTTATAGCTTTTAACATCGTATCTAATGTACACTGACGCCACAAAAATAGTTTATCTATGGGTAATGTCTTATCGAAAAGTCTGATTTTTTTCCAAATGGTGTGACATTTATTTTGGATGTTTAGTCTTGCCATTAAGGTAATGTCACACAATTTTGTAAAAAGAAAAAAAACAAGTCATCGGAGAGTTTCTTAATCAATTAGGAAAGACGTATATCACTGAGTTTATTGCCTGACAATGCTTGTTTCTTATATGCCCCCATTTCATCCCTCAAGCCTAAGACTTTGCATGGGGTATTTGCAGACCATTACTTTCGTGGCAAATATTTGATTAAATATCTTCTTTTCTAGTACATGTATGACCACTTTAAAGAATATCATGGCACTTTTGTAACTTAGCACATACTTACGAACAGGACAACTTTTTTGTTTAGGGACGAACTTTCTTAACCGCTTTTATGTCTAAATGATATGAAATGAGCATGTATTTACAAATGAATTATACATCTGATGTAGTATTAAGATTCTGAACGGGACCATTTATCTCATTAAATTCACTACCAAGTAACTGTAGATTAATATCCTTATCATTGGACGTCTCCTCACTGTCCGAATGACCGCTTCCATTCACAACGCGCAGTGATACATGTATACTTCCGTTTCTATGCAACGTCATTTCCTGTTGACAATAGGCACTTGTTGACGATTCCCCCAGACTGTTAGCACTGTGGCAGGTTTGTCTTTTTATATATCCGTTCCTAATGGTATTATTGTTTATCCTGCTGTTCACATACCGTGATGGTGACGGCTGAGACCGAACAGTGAGAGAGTGAAAGTAGCTCTCCGTTCTAGTGTACTGAGTATTATATTTTGGGATAAAACTACAGAAAACCCGAAGAAATATACGCCTGAACTTTGAACTCATGATAGAATATAGTAAACAGTTTCCTGAAGCATTGACAAGAATGAGAAGATTTACAATATTTCCAGCTATTTTTACATTATTCCAGTCTGCTTCAGTCATTTCCACCTCCGCTATTTCAATGTATGTATTATAAACAATCACCGCAGCGTTAGGAAACTGACAGAAAATAAAAACAGCAACTACGCTTATCAACATCATTGTGATTTTCATTTGCTCTTTCTGTCGCCGTGGTTCTTTTGTCATGGACATATACGCCATTCGCTTTCTTATCCTCGTCGCAACCAGCACGGAATGAATTAATATTCCATTAAAGGTACAGAGCAGAATGAGTGGCAGAAATGTGAATATAGACACTAGGAACCAGGAATATCCCACCTGGTACGAATAAGAATAAGCCAGTTCTGTCCTGCCCAACTTAACCTTTGTCTGATTGTGTTCATCAGTAACTAGAAACGTTCTCCATTCAAAGAATTCAGGAGTTGTACATATAAATGCGGACAGAACCACAGCCACTATGATATAATTAGCACGCTTCGGTGTACACAAGACGCGTCCTTTCATTGGGTGACACACTCCAACATATCTTTCCAAGGTAAAGGTCACTGTTAGCAACACAGAAACATTACTAGCAAAATCCGTTAAAACACGACCAAAAGGATTCCAGTACCAATATATATCCAACCCTCTGATGACGTCATAATGTTCAAAACTGAGTGTAAAACTAAACACTAGATACAGGGTATCAAAGACAGCCAAGGCAGTCAGATAGCAATTCGTGGACGTTATCATAGACTTCCTAGTCAGTACACAAGAACTGATTATATTCCCAACTAGACCCGCCGCGGTCACAATCGGAACAAGAAGTCTCTGGACGTAGAACCGTGTCATGGTTAACGCCTCCATGTTGGACACTACGGAGACTGTTTCTGACATGGAAGTGTTCATGGTGGCGTTGTCTTGGATTTCTGGTCCTCTGGTAAAAGCGTCAGGTGTCATTGAACTGTTCCATGTCACCATTTTGGCACCGGGTAGTACCGAGCGGAGTAATCATCTCATCTGAAAATAAAGATAGGGTTAATCATAAAACATAGATGAAAACAAATGATGAGCGTAGTTTCTTGTTTCTTATCCATTGGTTTTATCATCTATTTTTGGTACTTAAAAGAACCGTCTCGTTGAGACGTTTCTTTTGAACACCCACAACATCTTTGTTTGAGAAATAAGGCTGGTACTGACCTATTGGCTCTCGTCTGTGATGTTAAATTGTGTTTTGTCACTTGCCGATGAGTTATTCTTGCGAAACTCATCTTAGTCAAAGTAAGAAAGTTGGCAAAGATCAGGAATCAATATAATCAAGTACCACACTTGATTGGTACTTGATTGTATCGTGTGGTACTTGATTGTATCGTTTCCTGGCCTTTGCCAACTTTCCGCAATATAGAATAAGCTCGTGGATTGAGAAGAGCAGTCAAGTAAAAGTTTTTTTACTGCCGTTCCAAGGCGGTGCGGTGCTTCTTTTATGGATCATTTTTGTAATATATGTTTCTTGTCTGTCATGCTGTCTTGTCTGTTCATTGCAGCCTTGTGGTCACCAGTTGGGAAAGGACTAAACTCTTGGTTGTCTTGTGTGTGAATTTTTATTGTGTTTTGTCATTTTCCCATTTGGTGTCCTGGGTCAGGTACGATACTTGATTGTATCGATTTCTGATCTTTGCCTCCTTACTTACTTTCACAATGGTACGCAGTTAGAGTCATACAAATGTACTAAATGTAAGGCGTATAACAAAAAGTGTATACATGTAACCAAACCACTTATCATTCCCATGATTCTTGTGTTTGAGCCGGAAAAGATGACGACCATCCTGGATTTCTATTTCTTAATTTCCTTGTTGATAAAAAAGCATGAAAATATGTCGCTTAAACTAGCACATATCGTGAAAAATCATTGCCAAGTTTTAAAAAAGAAGCACGTATGTTTATACCTATTCGTTTGAATGACATATTACAACACAATAAAGCTACCACTGTACAACAGCGACACCTACTATACCATGATAGCGCCTCTCACTTACACAGAAAAAACGATTTCGTCTGGGTTTTTTCAACCAAACGACGAAAACTACATTTTGCAATTGTATATCTGAAGTTTTCTTTTCCCGTCTTATTCGCGTTTTGATGTACCTGGCTCTTAAGAAATGAAAGTACGTTTGACCGTTCACATGCCAGATAATGCAGTGTAATTAAACATCAGTAAGTACATTGTAAGCAATTAATCAGAATATGTTTCTTCCTGATAAGACAACAAACGGGCCTCGACGCGAGAAAATCTGTCTTCGGGAGTTTGCATCCGTGCAGACTGATCAGTGCCTTTGCTATTCGCTTTTTGGAATGATGCAACTGTCCTCTGCATAAATAACAACATGTGTTTGCAAAACATAAATGCCCCTCAAACATATGCAATTCACAGCATAGCTATAATATACTATGCACAATACATTAAGCAATTGCTTTGTATGGGTGAGCCCATCTACATCAGATCTTGAGTTTCATTTGCTGTCATGAAGATACAAGCGCCGATCATCTGACAAGATTTTCCATTTAAAATACAGAATTACCAAACGCAGCGGTCGTGCTAAAGTGACGTTTAATTTTAAGACTAGCGGGTAATGTGGGTATTTCTGATTATTGGGAGAAGCCAAAACCCTTTTCATGCGATTGTTTGGTCACTGAAAACCAAAAAAGGATAGCAAATGCTGCAATTTTCTGAACTTTCTCAGAGAAATATAGGACCAAGTTTTCACAATTTGACGTTTTTACAAATGCTTTTACGTTATCGCCTTTTAACGTTGTTTCTAGTCGGGTTTTCTTGAACCACACTAACAAGTAAAACTGCTTGATGCCTTCCAACACCTTCAGACAAAAATTCTGCTGAATGAAGCATCTTCACTACTACAGATCACGAGGCGAAAGATACAATCTAACGTCACCGTTATCTCGCAAATGCGTCGGAATATTTTTCAGCAACTTAAGGTTTTAATCAAGCATAAGATGAGATACATTGTAAGCCTATGATATCTTTGTAAGCTGATATTCTGTTGAATCGAAATGCCAATTAACAATAGAAGTTTAATCAAATGCTGACTACGTTTTGACGTCATTGATGGCAGCTGATTTTTTCAGCATGAACTATCTATCACATCTGTCACATAACCAATAGTTTTTATATGCATATGATGCATGAGGAAGATGAAAGACCACCAAACGAAAAATCACATGCTTATCATTTTAGCATTACTTACAACGGATGTAATTTTTGCTTACTGACCCCATCTGCAATTCTTGCCCTCCCCAAATGCCTATTTAAAGGATGGCCTCAGAAATTTCATGGTTTCATTTGCCTTAGATCCTGTACTCGTTATTGCAATTGAAATTGGTCGGCACTGCACAAAGATGAGCACAAAAAAGACGCGAAACATAAGAAATTGCTAAAATTATTGTGCATTGTATACAAATGTATATCTTCAAAAGTAAACCGATACAAAGTGTTGTGTTTGTAAAGACCAAAAGTAGGTTTAAGTCATGTCTTGGTACGTTTTTACAAGCACGCCAACATGAATGACTTTGGCCTACTTTTGAAAAGATATATAAATAATGGACCTTTACAAACCAAGCAAAATATTTGCATTTGACCCACTTTTAACAAGAAAAGATATGACAGTGAACTGCCATATCGAAGACCCGACCTCATTGAAGTGATGGGAATTGAAATTGATTTGACTACATCAACAAATGTTCATACTAGTTTTAATAGTAGTGTAAGGGAATTCCTGGATTGTTAAAGAAATGACGTAAAAAGCTAACACAATTAGTAATTATTGTGTCCCTGTTGTCACAAGCTTCCTATAATTCGAATTTTCGATAATTTGAAATTAAATCTCCATTACCTTGGACTTCGAATTTACGAGATTCGACTGTATTTATATTTTATATTTATCAGTCAAGTGTCCATTTTCAATTTTCACCGAACATGGATAGGTTTCCAGAAATTTTAAATCATTTTAGACATAACGGAGCTTTTGGAACAGGCAAAACTCCAAATTTCCGCGCTCAACGTCATTGCGATAAATGTTTCACGTCATATAAACGTATTAGTAAACAAAAAGCGTTATTGGAGAAGCACCAAACGGGCGTGCAAACGCGCATCAGAGTGGAAAACAGTTTGGATCAAGACCAGGTCCAACGTTTTATTAGAGTCTGATCTGGATCTAAACTGTTTGCATAGGTTATCAGAAGACAACACTAGTAGACACAGCCACTTTTTATTTAGCGCTAGTTCAACCCATCCCAACATAACTGAAAAAATGTTGACTAGGTTTAATTATTACCACACATTTTTCCACACTGCGAAATAGCCAGCATGCAAAGAGTATTCCACTTTGTGGTGGTAAGGCCGTCATAATTGGGTCGCCGTATCAAATGAATACGCTTTATCAGTACCCTTTACCTGGAAAGCTTGTCTGTGTTTTTATAAAACTGGTTACATAATAAAAGAATTTCGCATTGAATTTTAAAACTCTGACCAATATGATGTCTAAGACTCCAAACTATGACGTCGGTGTCCCAATAGACAATTGTCCGTTTTCAGTGTTAGGCTGCTGTCTGTTCTAAGGCGGTGGTTCTGTTGTTGTTGACTTTTTGTTTATTGTTACTCCCATTGTTGGAGTCTGTGATTGTTCTATGTTTTGTTGTATGTTACTTTATGTCCATTCTAGTATTGCAATCATCTTGATGGGGAAGAGATCGCTGTTTGCTTTGCTTAATTTGTCTTCCTGGTGTCTCGTGGTGGTCGCGCGGCTCTTCCTCACAGTGCCACGGGGTTGTCTGCGGTTTATGATTGTGGTATGTCCTGATCATACTCACTTATTATTTTTCACATGTTATATATGTGGATATATTAAACGTTTAGCCAGGGACCTTTTCCCAAGGCCAGTTAGACTGACAGTCCGTGTAAGTTTAAGAGGAATTATTTTCCCCTAGATAGACCTGTCTATTGAGTTGATAACAGGGCACCAGTTAAGAATTATTTGTGTAACTCTGATTTACCCTAAAGTAATTACAAATAAAAATAAATAGATCTAAATAATAATAATAAAATATATCTTATTACAAATAAAACAGATCGTATAATAAAATGCATTTCGATTCGACCGTCAAAGACACAGTTCCCATGAAATGATTCTGTGTATAGCCCTGAAACTGTGTAACTTTCGGCGGGAACTACTTGTGTAAGTCTCATTTAGGGTATTACAATAATAGAGACAAATGAAAGCATAAGTAACGATTTGATCGGGTCTCAAAAAAATATAATTGATAGATAAATATATGCAGATGTGAAATATTTATGGCTCGAGGTCTAATAATTCCAAAACTATGGTCAGATTTAAACTGTTTTCATGCCCCCAATACCATAAAACGGCACCGCCTGCGTTACAACAAAAGCGCTTGATCATTAGTATATGTGCCTTTCTATAGGATAATCTAAAGCAGCATACCGCTAGTGGTTCTATTTTAGATTATTATATAGAATGGCATTTACATTAGTTCAACACTGAGTTTAACATTAGTTCAACACTGAGTGAAAAGCGGATATGTGTCACTGTGACATAGATGCACCCGCCTCGGGCCATAGCATGAGAGAAAACGTATTCGCACGGGACAATGTTTCAAGGCCAATCAGAGCCAGTCTAGGTCACTATACTACATGTATCAACTTAAGAATGCATTTGATATTTTGAAACTAATCAGGAACTAAAAATATTTTAAAAAAAATGGCTGCACCGATGAGCCTGTACAAGGTCTTCAAGACTACAAATGAGCCGTGACATGAGATTTCCAACAATGTGGTATGTGCGACGAGCAATGGCTCAGACCAGCCTGCGCATACGCGCAGACTGATCAGAGCCTTTGCTAGTCGCTTGAGTATTATATGATTGTTCAGCTACTGACTTAACATCATTTGGAGTTTCTAACCTTAAAATGGGGCTGCAAAGGCTCGTTTGAGTATACACTTGTCAAAATGCCACATTGTTGGAAATCACATGTCACGGCTCAAAATTAATGTCTGTAACTCACTTACTGCATGGTAATGTGATTATGATAAAATATGTATCAAAATGATACAGCCATTTCATGTCAGAGGTTATCATCTCTATTTTTAATTGAGCTTGTCTTTTTGACTGCGAACTGCGCTATTTAAAATTGTTCCGTTTTGTTGGACTTTATATCACCTCGGTACAAGTGTTCTGACGACTCAGCTAAACTTACATCTATCAAAAAACTATCTGTTAAACGCCTCATACATACTTAAGCCTTTTCATTACAAATCACGACTTAGCTCGTCTATTGTGTCGTCTGGTGGGTTGTGTATTGTAGAAACGCCTGTAGCAAGCAGTTTGGAACACGATCCGACGACTCCTTATGGAACTGTCTGATTTTGTTCCAAACTGTTTGCATGCGAGTCACATCCCAGGAGGCCAGGAAGCTTGGGCTTCAACATCATATGGGCATAGACACGAGGAACCCTGACTTTTCTTGATTGCGAACAACAAAAGCACAGATCAGCCTACGCATCTGCGCAGTCTGAGCAGCGCCTTTATCATTAGCTATCTGAAAAGTGAACTAACAAGGTCAGATATCTCAGACAGCATTCTAGCAGCAAGTCAGCGAAAGGGATAAAGAGAAACTATACTGCCTTGTCGATTAGATTTTACCGTTTTTGACACAAATATTCCAAAAACAGAAGTTCAACCTTAAGTAAATTTCTTTTAAGCAGTTAAATAAACCGTATTAGCGAACTGGTAATGATGCGAATATAGGCTAAAAGCTTTTAGCACTGCAAGTGCTGCATCTTACAAAAAACGGGCATATATGCCATTTTAGAATGCCTATAACAAAGTCAATCATGCGACTATATGCATTCTGATTACAATCTTTCTTATTTGTCCGCCCATGCCGTTGCTGGACATATTTGTAATGGTCATGCATGCGCAGACTTACAGAACTGGTCTGGGTCCGTATGTAAACGTATGCTGTAAGAGCTCGTTTTCAGAGCTTACTTAACAGCCTAAAGTATCCGATGGAGTTGAAAATTTTATTGACGCCAAGTCAAGATTCAATTGAATTCCAGTAAGTCTGATTTTATTGAGTTTGGAGTGTGTGAAAATTTGACTTTACAGCAATGGTGTAACAATGACCAGACTGCAACTTTTCTTCATCTATGCGTAATGATATACAGTAAAACCTGTGTAATACGGCCACTCTCAAAAAGCCAGAAAATTGTTTTCCAAGACCAATTATCGCTTAATACAGGTCAAAAGTATTGCAGAATGCTCCAAGGGAAACATTCTGCAATACTTTCGACCTTCATTAAGTTACCATTTGTCATTAAGATATTTGTTATGTCTATTTTTGAGTGGCCGCTTATGACAGGTTTTACTTTATACACGCCAGTACATGATACACCCACAATGAACTGCGCATTATCAGCCTGATCCCGATGTTGTATTTTTTATCTGAGTATGAAATTTCAACTGCTCACAAAACAAAATTTAATATAATGATCGATAAAGAATACTTTTTTGCTTAAAATGTTCAGCTGCTGTATTATACTGCTAATGCATGTCAAAATGCCAACAGCTGTTGGCATTTTAACATTTATGAGCAGGATAAATGTTAAGCTAAGATTAAATGAACGTGAAAATTATTGGATTACCTCTGGGGCTGGTCATTCGCTCAGTCTGACCAGTCATGACGAGACCATTGGTCCTTACCTCACCAAATTCCAACACAGTTTGGACTCTAAACTGACTGGAGTTATGTCCAGGTTTGTCTAGGTACATGTATTATACTGAACAGCAAAAGAAACGCATATTTTGCATATTTGGTATAGTGTATAAAATGGGGTTTAAATACTGATCTAATGATATGCAAGGTATCGATGATGCATGGAACATGTGTATTATCAAATGCATCACAAATGGATAGCTCATTTGAATAATGATAATAAAGGGGGGTAACTCTGGGCGTAACGAAATAGCTTATAATAAAGGTGACTTCCCAGATTGTGTATGCCTAAAACCACTGAACGGATTTAAATGAAACTCACTCTGCGTGATAATCTGGATATACAGACTACTTATGAAGATTAGAATGTCCGGAATTCTTCAAGGTGGACCATTGTGACCCAGTACCATTATTGGACAATTGACCGGAAGTGTGCTTAAGACAGGCAAGAAAGTGTCCAAACAATTGTTTTAAACGGTTCTGTTGGACAGTTCCTTACTTGACATCAATCATACTGTGCCAATTTTTCTTACACCCCAAAGATTCCAGTGGTTTACAATACCTATGCAAAAAATGCAAAAATGAAGATTCTTTGGATTAACAGTATAAATCCTACAGCGATGAATTTTAAAGTTTTATGCCGTTTTCTTATCTGTTACATTATGTTCTCGTGACATGCAATAAAATCAGATTCAAATCACGTCTTTTTCTGATGTACAGCACTGTTTTACGTTTTTTGCATTAATTAATGAAAAAGTATAATTAACCGTGTAATGACGAAACGAATGGTCTAGAAGGAACGCATGAGTCCGTTCAAACATGTTCATATCATTCAGGGTAAAATTTAATTAGAGTTTCTGGTATTAAATGGATATTGGATAATATGCGTTTCTTTTGCTGTCAAGTATATATGACTGTTTGGTCACTGCAAAGGCAGCACCTCATGAATGCGTAATTAGGACTGGTCAACCTTAGATATAGGTAAAAGCTGAAAACGAGGCGTGGTTTTATTCAAAATAACTATATCATCTTGCGTCATTACCTTTGTATAGACGCAAAACACATTATCTAGTCATTGAAACGCCAATAAAATAACTGCATCTGAAAATGCCTATTTAAATGTCTATTTAACATAAGCTTAGAGGCAACCATTGCGGACCCAGACCAGACTGCTCCTACAGGAGTCCACACTGTTTGTCTTTGAGGTTTTTAAATATTTTAGTGCCAAACATACATTTTGTGATTATGCGCTTTAAGGGTTAATAAATGTGAGTTCAGTGTGTATACGGTTAGAATTTTTAAGACATGCACGCACGTTTGCGCGGCCCAAACAACTTATCTTTTAAATAGAACCGGATTCCCCTTGTTTACCAGATGAAATAGCCGAACCACGCCCAGATATGAATATTAAAGTTGCCGCCTTTACAGTAAGCGAAAAGTTCATTTATACATACATGTATATGCTCTGTGCGTACAGTTCAGTTTGTTTGCTTAGTCATGTACTTGCTGCAAAATAACATATTGTAACAAACATTGAGTATGACCATTTAATGCCACATTCAAAGACCACAAACCATCCCACGGCGACACAGAACATATTTATGCTAACCACACGACAGCAAGAACAGCAACCAGCTCCCTCTTTGCAAAAAAATATTGTTTAAAATCATGACAAGAACGAAACACAAACCTCCCCTCCCCGATCACACAAACACACACACACACACACACATGCACGCTCGCACACAATTAAATCAATACATGTTTCAGAATATAAAGTATTATATGGGCTTCGACGTGAAAAAACCTATCTTCTGGGTGTGCGAACAGCAAAGGCGCAGGCCAGCCTGCGCATACGCGCTGACTGATCGGCGCCTTTGGAAAGTACCATTTATAAACTTTATACATGTAAAAGCAAACTTCAATTATATAGTAAGTCTCTGTAGCTGAGGATACTGTTTTAGTATCGCTTTGTCGGAAACCTCGAAGACAGGTTTTGTCGCGTCGACTTGATTGTGACCGAGTAAGGCTTAAGGTAAGGCCCAATGCTCTGTGGCACATGTACATTGCTTTGTGTTATGACTAGTTGTGCAATCATCTTGATTGGGGAAGAGAACGCTGGATGCTTTACTATGTTTTTCCTTACGGTGCCGTGGGTTGGTCTGCAGTGTGTGGCTGTGGCATTCTTCCCTGAACATCAATTTCACATGCAACAGAAATCAGATTTTCCCGCGGCGTTACATATTTTAAGCACTTCCGTAGAATGAAACGCTTTATATTGCAATATGTTTCCTTTATGTTCGTCTCAGTGGTATTTATCCTAATGGCTCACAATCGTGCAGACAAATTAGTATTAACAGGAGAGACACATTAAGGAAATAGTTCGTGTATCTTCGGTTTTCGTAGTTTAGCTTAACCCCTACAAGTAAAAGCTTTCACAAAAAAGATTGCATCACACCATCATGAACAACGTGTATATGTAAATCAAACCTTTCCTGAAAACGAATAATGAACAATGGTTTTGCTTGGAGCAGGAAATGCATACGGTTAGGGACGAAACAACCAGGATACGTGCTGAAAGTATTTAGTGAGGTTTCAGTGTTTAGTTATACCGCAAGTGTTCGTATCGATCACCAGCATACCCGATTTGTAGATAACCTAGTCTAGCGCTTTTTTGTGGGACATACGCTAACAGTGCAGACCAGACCAGACGCCGCGTTCTGATCAGGGTCTCCACTATTTGCTTATAGCATATTCCGTTAAAATTTGAATGCAAATGAATTTTACGACACAACAATCCCTATAATGGAAATGGATTGGTCCAAATGATAAGAGAGGGAACCCTCATTCGGTCGAAATAGGTTAACAGCGTCACATGTAATTTGAAGTTTTTGGCCATTTGAAACGTACATACATGTACACACAAAAACGAGTTGATACAGTACAGATTTCCATCACTTATACAATCACTCAATTCATCACTCACTCACTACTCACTTGCACTCAGGTACCGTGGCGGTACCGGTACGATCACTCAGTGGATCGATAATTGGAATTATTGGAATGATATCGGTCATACCATTCCACTTCATGCGGGCAATCGCAGAGCTCCAGAAAAAAGTCTGAACTCAGGGGATTTTTTCCTCATAATGAATTCAGCAAGTACCAATATTGAAATAAACATATAAATACTTTTTCATTATACAAAATCAGTCTTAACAAACCCTATAGTCAATTTAAAATAATAATTAGCAGACGTATTTAGAGAATTTTCTTATAGTTTCCAGAGAACAAGGCTATGCATTTCATTCCTGCCATCTAAATTGTATTTGAAGATGGCGTGAAAAGAGAACAAGAGTCATATTTATCTGCGTAGTATCCCATGTATTAGTGTGGCGCAATTAAAAACTTATATAAATAGTAAGTACTGTCCTACCAGCCAAGAGTGACAGTAACGTCATGTTTTGTTTAAAAAGTTATCAGGGACTTATAATTGATAGATCGCTTGTGTATTAATCCTATCCACAGGATAGGATTAATACACAAGTGATCTATCGATTCGCGTTAGATCAAGTGGAGTGTACATGCTATTTTTACTTAGCAGTTGTAAACAAAACAATTCGTCACTGTCACTCTTGGTTAGCACGACAGTAGTAGGTAAAGAAAACAGTTATTTATACATGCTATTCAAACCATATAACCTACATTAATATTGATAATAAGCTAAATTCGACGTACAAGGCACCTAAGAAACTAATTTACATCCAAGGAGGAGAGGTGGGTGCTTCAGCAACCTCAGCTGATCACATTGTAAACAAATCTTAACCCATCTTTTTCTTCTTATCAGTGTACCTTGGTACCTTTTTATGTGTTCTGTGCGTCCAGGAGATTAAAATGGCTGATGTTTTTCACACCTAATTATAAAATCAGCTGACCGAATACGTAGCTAGGCAATCAGTTGCCTCTAGATTTGGACTGCCTTATCTACATGCCAATGTGAAAAAGGGAACTTCAATTCTAACGTCTGGTAAATTTTGTAAACAGTATAATGGTGCAAAACTGTTTTAAAAACAAGTCTTGCGGACTGGCGAAATGCTTTCCTTAAATAATCCGTTATGGTTTTTGTCCTAATTGAAAAACAAAAACAAAGGGAAGAAAATGTCCATGTCTTTAGATTTTAACAATTTATCATGTATCATGTATGTTTTCACACGTCATGGCCATTGACACGACACACGCGACCTAATAGAATACCTATGGTCTGTTTTGTTATTTTTGGTTCTTTTTTCCATTGGCCGTTCAATCACCACTTAATAACATAAGTAAACAGTTTGGACTCAGATCAGACCCGAAATTTTATAAGGAAAGATATTGTTAAAAAAGTTATCATGACGAAAAAAAAAGGCCGCGAAAAAATCACTCAGCATGCAGAGTTGATACATTTATGTATGCATGCCGACATAAATACTAACTTTGCTACTTGGTAAGGGTCAATCAAGCCAGCTCAGCTACAGAGTACATGTATCTATATAATGTAGAATTTTGCTTACCACGATGGTTTGCAGTCTGAACTGCGCCTTTGTTGCTCAATAGCAGCACAATCAGGTTTTCGTGAAAATTTCCAAAGGATATAGTTTTAAAATCTGACGGCAGAATAAGTCATAAACAAGACGCCTTTTCGCCAACCACATTTGAGCCACAACAACTTTGTGGCATTTTGACGGTAGCAGGCTCAGGCGAGCTGGTGCACCCTTTTTTAAGCTTAGCAACTCCAAATGATGTCCGGTCAGTAGATTAATACTCGTAGAATATTCAAGCAATAATCAAAGGCTCTGATCAGACTGCCCGTATGCGCATGCTGGCCTGTGCCTTTGCTGGTTGCACACACAACATTGTAGGAAATATCATGTTGCGGCTCATTTAAAAAAGAAATCATCGCTAAAATTTGACGTAGTATTGCTCTTTTCACAACCTGTTAGCACTCTTGGTGGAGTATTCATGTTGTGCTGACATACACAGATGCGCACTCTGGTTTGGGTCATCAAAATTTCATTCAAGCCTTCGCTGAGCAACATTGCATGCGATAATACGCTTTTGTAAATAAAAAACTCGCCTCTGAAACCATAAAGTCAACTGCTCAAGTGAGCAATATAGACCAATTAAGTCTGTGGGGCACAGTTCTATATGTGTACAATTTGCGTTAGTAATGTATGTAATTATTCACTATCGGTGTAAATGCTTGTATATGGGGTGCTTGATGGATGTACACCGATGATGTTGTGTTTATGTTTACCGTCCCACCAATAGCAGAGGTCATATGGGGATGGGGCCACAGCTTTTAAAAAGTCTCATCAGACAGACTGGTGAAGCCAGGGATTGGCCCTGGGACCCCTGGTTTACATGGCAGGAGGCTTATCCATTACACCACGGCGGCTTCTCCACTGATCCGCCAATGTAAAAAATGCTTATCTGGACCTATGATTAGTCATACAACTGTTTTGTCTTCTGTAAACATTTTAAAACTTTATTTAGCTTGGCCACTATTGGATATCTTTCCTTTTCACTAGAATTTTCTTTTTTTTTCATTGATGACAAAATTCATAAAAATACATATCGTACTCTTACGCATCTACGAATAATGACCAAACCTACATTTGTATTGATATCTAGCCATGTTCGACTTATAAGACATTTAAATATATTAATCAGACCTCCAGATGCGTAATAAAAACATTTTCCCTGTTTCCAAACCAATGCATATTCATGTACTGTTGGTACTCAACGGAACCGTCTCAAAGAACATAGTTCTTTTGAGCATACATCAATATGAGCCACGACATTAGATTTCCAACAATGTGGTATGTGCGATCAGCAAAGCCTCAGATCAGCCTGTGCATACGCTCAGTCTGATCAGAGCATTTGCTAGTAATTATTTGACTGTTAAGCTACCTGTACTGACTGAACACCAGTTGGGGTTATAAGTACAGGTTCGTATGACTTAACAAAATGAACACCAGTTGAAGCTTATAAGCTTAGAAGGTGCTGTACAGGCTCGTATGACTTAGCAAAATGTCACATTATTGAAAAGCACATTCTGCGGCTCAATAATGTTGTGGGCAGTCAAAAGAAGCGTCTCGTTGCACAACACTAAAAAATTGTTGACTGGGAAGTAACGCATTAACACTTTATCAAAAAGTAGAAAACACATGCCAAATAACGCCAATGTCCTTGAGCAAGACACGTTTTCCGTTGCTTAGTACTGATTCAACCTCAAGAAACTCGTCCAAGATGACTAAAAATTGTGTAATAGGTCGTACAGGATCAACTCAAACAAAATGATCAGAATCTTATGGTAAACCATGAGGATCAATTAGTTCTGCTTTAACAGCTATGTTCTGTTCGATTGTTTGGATCCAGAGAATAACTACAATAATAACAGGTAAAAATGTTTCGACACTTGGAATCACTGGAGAAATGTTGGTCAAATACTGTTTTAGTCGGAAAGTTAGTATTCATCTACACAATGACATGTGACATCTCAGCTGCCACTATTTTTGTTGTTAGCTTACAAAAAAAGTTTGGCAGCTGAACTGCCACTATTATTGGTGTAACCTTTCTTTTGATTTTAAAGCCTTTTTTCTGTTCGATTGTGATGAGCCGGATAATAATACAAGAATAACACGAATGACTGGTGAAAGGTTGACCTTTAGTTGTAGAAGGTTTTTGTTTGATTTGACTCTTTACGTCCCATCAACAATCTTTCAGTTAAACAGGGACGGGTCTTCCTGGGTTGAACCAGTACTAGCTTGGATAAATGTGTCTTGCTCAAGGACCACAACACAGTGACGCCGGTGAGACTCGAACCCGCGACCCCTCGGTCTCGAGTAAAGCACTCTACCACTGAGCCACTGCGCTCCCTGTTGTAGAAGGTAATTAAGTGTAAATATACATCAAAAAGGTGGTAGCTCAGCTGCCACACATTTTGCTGCCACCAAACACATTATCAATATACAGTGCGGATACGTAAACGCATTCAAGGCTTCAATACGCAGACCACATCATGTCCAGCGTAGTTGTCAGTCTTTGTTTTAATCGAAAAATACGTATCAAACAGAACAAAGCATACTGCACCACTCAAACATACGGACAAACGAGCTTGGGGAGAACTTCCATGCAGCTAGCATTTACTCGATCTGTACAGTCTGATCAGACGCTTCATTGGCCGCTAAGGAAATACCAGGCCCTTAGTTACCGAAGATGTGCAGATGCAAAGGCTTACGTGTAACCGAATTATCTCTGGAACTGCAAACTCAGTCCTTCTGCTTTCTAATCGTATTACTCTTATTTTTAAATTGGAATTTGTTTGGCTGAGCAGGCAACTTATCCCTTAATGGTAAGAGTATTATGAACTATTCCAAGAAATGTTTCTAATAAATGATAATAGCTGTAGGAGGCTGAAATAACAACTTCCTATAAAACATTATTGTTTTGGATAGTAATCTTTTAATGAGACATGTCGCATTTTGTCTATTTTGCGATAAGTTACACGTTTTTGTTTGCTGGACCAGTGGTCCCATGACATTGTAATTTTAAGTTTCTTCGGTGCCTTTAAAGAAGCATAAAAACACGTCCATGCTTGACATCGCCACAAGGTATCAAAAATGTTGATAATTAATGAAATTCCTCACCTTAATCGATTGGACCAGTCCATTTCCGTTCAAAGGGTTGTTGCGATTTATTCTCATTTTACATTCATCTTTAGATTAAACGTTTTAAACAGTGAAGACCGAAAGGAGACGACGCCACATTCTGTGGCGCCTCATCTGGGCCTGCTATGTTCGCATCTGTTCTACAAAAAGGACGTTGGCTTATATGGGTTGAGCTGACTGACATATTTCTTTATTATAAAGAAGTTTTTAAACAATAACATATTGTGATAAAATCACTGGTTTGTGGGCAATACTAAACTCTTGTTCATTATTGAGTTCTAATTCGTCTGTGTCGACCGTTGACCCCAGCAAGCCCACCGGAATTTTATCATAGCAGAATCCGGGACGTTTCGCCCCAAACCATTCCCCCCCCCCCCTAGTTGTTTCGCCCCAAAAGCGTTTACCCCCTGGTCTTTTCCCCCCTTGTCATTTTGCCCCCACTAGTCTTTTCGCCCCATAGTCAATTCACCCCTAGTATATATAAGAAGTTATATCGTGTCTTATCTGGGTCTAAACTGTTTGCATACGGCAAAAATCGCCACGCATTTTAAAGGCGCGCATGATCATAATGTTTGGTACTTCAGTACGTCACGGGAGCGCAGTGGCTCAGTAGTAGAATGTTTGACTCGAGACCGAAGGGCCGCGGGTTCGTGCCTCACCGGCGTCACTGCGTTGTGGTCCTTGAGCAAGACACATTTATCCTAGCTTAGTACTGGTTCAACCAAGGAAGATCCGTACCTATATAAATGAAAGATTGTTGATGGGGCGTAAAGAATCAAATCAAACAAATCAGTACGTCACTATTGAAACTTGCATGTACAGCGATGAAGTTGGACTACATGCTTATATATCGTCTTCATCTACATCCAAACTTTAGCTATATAAGCTGCAATGGCTCTGGCAAGACTGCATAAAAAGGCGCAAGGCTCCAATTTGAGCGAGCCAGTACCAAGAGAAAATAAAATCGAGTTCGAATTAGATCTACAGTGTATGTTCATGATTGCGCCATTTTCAATTCTGTGGGAAACTGAATAAAATTATGCAAATTAAACATGTTAAAGATAGAAAGAAAAACTTAGCATTTTCTATTTATTCACTTGTTTCTATAGATAAAGGCTCGGTCTCAACTAAGCTATTTACTTTAAATGAATATGAACCTTGCACACAGCGCAGACTCAGCTCTGGGAGACTCAGTGGTGTCAAGCTCAAACCAGCATGCCCAGCAACAGGGGCAAATAAAAGTAGTGAGATCTCGCGTCTAGCTCGCTTAGCTCGAGCGAATAACGAAGGCGCTGATAAGACTATTCGGATGCGAGGCTGTTATGCGCCTTTGTTTTTCGCATTTCTCGCATGAACAGGCTTATTTTTCTTTACATGCTACCCAGATCTTAGCCTATGAGCCCTTATGATTATAAATTAAAGAACGCTAAAACAATACAGCATATGTCCAGAGAAGAAAACTTTAGTGAGTAGGGTGCTCAAAAGAACCGTCTCGATGAGACGGTCCTGTTTAGTACCCACAACAATGTTTGGGTTGGACGAGACCAAACTATTTATGCATTTATGCATTGACGTTAAGGCCCTGTCACACTACGACGTATAGCACCAACATATGCCGACGTATGAAAAATTCAGCAAGTACGTTGGTATACGCTTAGTACGTTAGTAATAAGTTTCAAACAAGTTCCGAATACGCTATAGTTCGGTGGTATACGTTGACATACGGCTAAGAGGTCCAACATTTTGTGCATCCATAGAAAATAACAGCTTAAGCGAACGTATTGCTTCTATACGTTAGGCATACGCTAGATGTACGCAGCAGGTAAGTTATGCATACGTTAAGGTACGTTAGCTCCAACGTATGCGGACCTATGAGAAATTAAGCAAGTACGCTGGTGTACGCTGAATACGTTAGAGATAAGTTTTAAACACGTTTCGAACACGTTACTGTACGTTGGTATACGTTGCCATACGGTGAATAGATCTCAAAATTTTGTACTTGCGCGTACGCCGACGTTTTGCTTATATGTTAGGCATACGTTAGATGTACGCAACGAGTAAGTTATGCATACGTTAAGGTGCGTTAGCACCAACGTATGAGGACGTATGTAAACTCACACAGTACGTTGGTGCACGCTGAATAAGTTAGACATACGTTTTCAATACGGTTACGAACACGCTACTGTACGTTGGTATACGTTGTCATATGACAAAGTGGTCCCAAAATTTTGTTCTGCTTTATACGGTTGACATAAGGACTATACGTAAGTTATGCATACGTTAACGTACGTTATATGTACAATTCAGCATACGTTAGACGTTCGTCGTGTATAAGTTTCCCACAAGTCAAGAACGCTAGTCATACGCTGGGCATATGCTTTTATACGCTGATACAAGTATAAGTTATGTTACGTTGGGAATAAGTTATAAATAAGTTACTTATAAGTCAGACATACGTTCTATATTCGGTTCGCGTACGCTTTGCATAAGTTCAGAGAGAGGCTTCCTCTGATTTTTAATTAGATTTCAAGCGTATTCCAGTGTACTAGATATATTTCATACGTCAGCATACGTTGGCTAAAACGTTATAGTGTGACAGGGTCTTGCGGGTTTCTGAGTAAGACCTCGTGTTCTAGGACCGAGGTAAGACTCAAACCAGTCTGTTCAGCTACAGAGACTAGTTAAAATGAAATTTGGCTTGAGGCAAGTTTAGATATTATACTTTCCAATAAGCGAACAATAAAGGCGCTGATCAGACTACGTGGATACGAATACACCTGCGCCTTTGTTGTTCGCATGCACCAAAGTCAGGTTTTCTCGCGTCATGGCCCTTTTTAGTATCTACTACTGTGCATCCGGTCCTTTAATCCTATGCCTGGGGCTCTTTGAAAACAATAAAAACACACGTGCCTGGCACACGTTTGTAATTCGAAGGTATTCGAATGATTTATGACGTGGTATGTCGCTTTCTTTAATTGGTACTGTACCTTAAAGGCGATCATTCTTAACCAGCGGACTGGTGTTAAAAAATTGGCAGTGGCTAGAGGTACGGATCCGTACCCCTAGTCTCGGAGGCTAGGGGTACGGACC
This sequence comes from Loripinus fragilis, assembly GCA_964019695.1. Taxonomy (NCBI): domain Eukaryota; kingdom Metazoa; phylum Mollusca; class Bivalvia; order Lucinida; family Lucinidae; genus Loripinus; species Loripinus fragilis. The sequence continues at coordinate 78,313,378 of OZ026528.1, read as the reverse complement.
CGTACCCCTAGTATATTCTACCATGTCAGGCTACAGGTACAGACATATAACCCTAGTGAGAAATTTTAAATTATCATGATGATAAGTGTTAGAAAATACCTTGTTGTTGTGTTATTAAATACCAATCCAGTAAGTCCCCATGCAATGTGGGATAACTCTGTATAGTAAATATAAAAACGAAACACGAATTCGGAATTGGGACAAGTGGCGCGGGATTTATGATGTGGTGTTGTTATTATTATTATTATTATTATTATTATTATCATTATTATTATTATTATTAAATTAAAATTTGTTATTCATGAGATGCTTTTGCTGTTTTCACTTTTGATTTGTGTCATTAGCGAGGGTGCGAACAACATTCTGTGATTAATTGGTTGGCATAACGCACCACAAAGACATATTTAAACTTAAAAGAACAAATTACAATGATTGAACGTCCTTAATTAGCCTAATCCGTACAAACAGTATCTAGACCTATAATTATACCTATAATATACCTATAATAATAACTATTTTATGTAACCGCCTAATTCTCGCTGCTCATTTATAAAACTCCAAGAAAATCATGTTCAGTCTCACTTTGTCAGAATGACTCAAATGCTGAACATAGGGATAAAGTTTGAGGACTTTTCCTCTTTAGAAATTGCCATCCAGCAGTATCAGAGGAAGAAAATGTTCAAATCTTTAAGCGCACTTCGCGAACCATTGAAGAGGCACAGCCACGGATGCCAGACAAAAAAACTTAATGAACGTCTGAAGTATTATGAGATATTTCATTGTATACGCGGTGGCAAGAACTTTAAATGCAGGAGTACAGGAATGAGAGAGCAGAGGTTATCTATCTATCTATCTATCTATCTATCTATCTATCTATCTATCTATCTATCTACAGTGAAAACTTTTTATAGTGACATTCTTTATAGCAGCAAAATTCTATACAACGTCAATAGTATTTGCACAAATGTGCCAGTTTAGCCTAAATTTGAATGCATTACAACAGAAATTCAGTTTAACGTCAAATTATTTGGTGACAAACAGCGTCGTTGTAAAGGGGGTTGACTGTATCTATCTATCTATCTATCTATCTATCTATCTATCTATCTATCTATCTATCTATCTATCTATCTATCTATCCGTTTTGCAGGTCATGACAAGTAAACCCAGCCAGCTTACTATGTCGGACCCACATCGGTCTGCCCACAAAATGCCATTCAAATGGCATTTCGCTGGCGGGCCGACCCTGGCCCGCTTTTTTTATGTTTAGTTTTGATGTTAGTTTTGATACAATGTGTAAATCAACTATTATATTTTCAGATAAACATTTTTGGTGCCCAAAGAGTCTTCACGATGAGAAGGTTCTTTTGAGCACCAAAAGCTTAAGTTAAAAGTGATAGAAAATGCAATTTTGCACACCACCCGTCCGTCTGTCCGTTCGTCAGTCCGTACATGTTTTTTATTATTTGTTTTCGTGCTTAGAAATAACATAAGTACCTTAAAGATCTAAAACATATTAAGTTTGTCCATACGTCTAAAGGTTCTAAAGGTTCTAACAAATAAACCCAGCAAGCACACAATGTCGGACCAATATCGGTCCGCTAGCAAAACGCCATTCAAATGGCATTTCGTTGGCGGGCCGATCCTGGCCCGCTTTTTATGTTTAATGGTATATATAATGCGTAGATCAATTATTCTCTAGTCATTTCAGACATATAGTTGGTGCTAAAAAAGTCTCCTCGCTTTTACATTTGTTCTGAAGTTATTGATAGTATAACAGATGCAAATTTTGGATGTTTAGGACGTGGTTTGGGGTGGTTTGGGACTAACATGGCAGGTCAACGTAATAAAAATGCTTTTAAATTTCTTCTTCAATTATAAATACTATCACAAAACATATTCTGGGTGTTAAGAAAGTGGTTTCGGGTGGTTTAGAGGTGGTTTGGAGGTGTTTTGGGATGGTTTGGGGTGTTTCCACGGATCCTGACAGGTCGTATCATTTCACAAAAATATTTCCTTTCGAGGTTAATCTTCCTTTTATAGAATAATAATAATAATAATAATAATAATAATAATAATAATAACAACAACACAACATAAATCCCGCACCACTTGCCCCATTTCCAAATTCGTGTTTCGTTTTTTTTTTATATATTTACTATACAGAGTCAGCCCGCATTGCAAATGGCGACTTGTTGGATTTGTATTTCATAACACAACAACAAGGTATTTTCGAACACTTATAATCATGATAACTTCTCATCAGGGAATTATGTCTGTACCTGTAGCCTGACATGGTAGAATATACTAGGGGTACGGATCCGTACCTCTAGCCTCCCAGGCTAGGGGTACAGATCCGTATCCCTAGCCTCCCAGGCTAGGGGTACGGATCCGTACCTCTAGCCACTGCCTAAAAAATTGATCTGAGTCTTCATTTGTGTGTACATACAGCGATGATTCTCGCGAGCCTGCGCATGGGCGGGCGTTGTGTTTAACGCATATGCTTAGTCATTATGTGCAACTACACGCGCGCGTGTCTATTTGGTAGCATGCGTGCGCTACTGCATGCTTATCTGGACTGATCTATTTTGTCCGAGCCTCCGTCTACATGCACTGCCTTTATGTGCGCTCGGGCACAACAATGGATCAGATGTGCGTGCGAGCAGCGAATGCCCTGATGAGACAGTACATTTGCCCAGGCTCTTCGGAGTTGTCGATGCTCGCATATAAACAGACAAGTTTGTCTTATTAGTTGGCATGTGTTTCAAATAGTTTTTTGCGACTTCGTGTCCGAAGAAGACGCGATTCGTGCCTGAAAAAGAAGCCGATTTTAGCTGGATATCAAAGTATATTTTACACTAATTAAAGTGAAAAAATACTGAAGACTTATAAAATGTATAAATATGAAAACATAAATTTATCTCATTTCCAGAATAAAGATCTCATTGTAGCGGTGAAAGGCAAAACCAATCAACTCGGCACATGCCAACTCGGCCCACAGAAAACTCGGCCCATGCCAACTCGGCCCATGTTTATAAGACAACTCGGTCCAAATTCATAAGACAACTCTGCCCATATATTTTTGAAGTACATACGAGTTGCATGCTCATGCATAATGCAACCAGAATGTCTGTGCATTAGCATGCATGTATAAGCAGTGGCGGATCCAGTTTGGCTTCATGGGGTTCGCTCGAACCCCCTACATGCCCCTCGTTTTTAGATATCCTATGAAAATGAAATAAGTTGGGCTCGATGGGACCAAATCATTCATTTTCATGGGAAATTTTAAGATAATGAGTCGCGCATGTATGCCTCGACATGCACGCACATGTCTGTTTCTGACATTATCTCTGTACATGATTATGCATGTTTTAAATAAATTGTCTTTTAGTTTGCCGTCTATACATGTACATGTATGTCCATCCGTCTGCCTCATGTGTCTGTCTATACATGCGTATGTATGTATGTATGTATGTATGTATGTATGTATGTATGTATGTATGTATGTATGTATGTATGTATGTATGTATGTATGTATGTATGTATGTATGTATGTATGTATGTATGTATGTATGTATGTATGTATGCATGCATGCATGCATGAGTGTGTGTGTGTGTGCGTGCGTGCGTGCGTGCGTATTGGTCCCATGTGCGGATCCTGTATTCTGGCCGTCGGGCCTGGACCCCCCCCCCCCTGACAAAAAATCCTGGATCATGCCGTGTCTGGGTCCGCCCGGCTGTTCATCCACCCAATGAATTTGTAAACTGATCAATTAAGGAGATCAGTGTTTCAGAAGCATGTTTGGACGAGGTGTCAATAGATGCACACCTTTAATCATCTTAATGCTTATTGGCGTAATTGCAACAGCCTTAATGAATCGTAAATGTGTGAAAAACAGTGTCTTGATCATGCGGCATAACTTTGTTGAATGACGGCATTTTTGTTCTAACAGAGGCATTCAAAAATTCCATTAATTTCTCCTTTTCTTTAAGTTGTTACATTTGCCGACCAGAGACTACATTTGTAGCAAGCTCTTTTTCGTCCCTTATCTTTGAAACTCGTTTACGGATGTCAAAGTGTTCATTATGTCTCAAATGTTGGTACTTATCCCATCGACGAGCAGAGAATGATCAGACGAGCCTGCGCATACGCGCAGTCTCGTCAGAGCCGTCGCTGCTATCAAACATAGAGTATGAAACTATGGAATTATGCTTCTAGGTTCGCAAAATTTTTTTCACATTTAAATCTGTAATTTTGGCAGTGAAGACCCGGAGAAATGCCGCTTGCTGCGTCATGAGGGTCCACACTGCTTGCTAGTACCAAGATGGTCTTTTGAGAGATAAAAAGGAATTAGGCCTAGTATGCTCAGATCAGTTAGGTTGCGAATTTACGTGTATGCTCATTTGAACGTGCGATATATTGACTTATTTTGTCTGTCTGGCAGGCTGGCTGCAGTTTCAAAAATATTTTTCAGGAAAACCGAACACCATCTAAGCGTTGAACATTTTGGATTCAGATCAGATAATGTTAATAACAGATGACAAACGTCTCCTCTGATAGATAAACGGTTTTATGTGTAGCTTGGCATGCAGTGTACGCCCAGATCTCATACGCTTGTGCTAGGATAATTGAGTTTGATGTAATTCAGTGTTTTTAGACAAGATTATCCCAGCAAATGTTCATTGTTTGCTTTAATAGCCGACTTTTTGGTACACAGTAGGTAAGTGGTAAATCCTTCGCAAAATTTTCTATTACCACCTGTTGAAGGACTTCCTGCAAGTGTTTATTAGCCGGTCAGATATCGCGACACGCGTCGGTAATCAGTAGCAAAGAGAGATACTCCTGAAGACAGGAGTTCGATAATTTCGAAAATGACATGAATATTCAAAATGACAGGATTTCACCGTTTGGATTAAACGACATGTTTGCATTCAATTTAACATAGATAATCTCCAAACTAATATATCCAAAGGCGTATTTGCAGTATTTTGGATTAAGATCTCGCATGAAATGTAATTACCTTTGCTAGATATCTGATTGCAAAGGTTGCCAAAATCAGTTTTGGAGATCTTACTGAATAAGTTTGGACCCAAACTGGGATATGCGTGGCGCATGTACAGGACTTTCCACTAACATTATGATTATAACTAGCAAATTGATAAGTCTTTCGTCCTTATAGACACGGATAGTTCTGATTTGTTAATAATTGTTAATAATTCTTAAAAACAACTTTATGCTGTAAAGGGAAAATGACAGATTCTGAAATTCTAAAGTATTCTAAGCAATGCCAGCCAGCCAGCCATACAGTAAAACCTCGAAAATTCAAACTTCGTTTTTTGAAATACTCGCTTATTCGAAATAAATTCCGGACACAATGGATGCAGAGAAAAGGGCCTTTTTATGAGCTACTTTAAGCACTATCTATAAAAACATATTTTTGTGTGCGTAAAAGAAACGTATCCCTGAGACGTTTCTTTTACGCACATAAAACTTATGTTAGATAGGGGGAAACTGATAATGGTCATGTGGGGGGTTATATTTACTCATGTCAACGTCCCTATAATTCGAATTTTCGATCATTCAAAATTAAACCTTTAGTCCTTAGGTCTTCGAATTTATGAGATTCGTTGCTAGGAGAAAATGACAGCGGACTGAATTCTAGGCTTAAATCATTCACCACGAGAGAAAATTTCGATTTTCTAAAGTATTCAAAATAATGATATATTGATCAAAGCCAGCCCGCACGCGTGCCCTCCAGCAGCTAGCCAGCCAGCCACTAGGGCGTAAAACAGGAAAACTAACAAAATCATGAGCATAAGGAAACGCACGAAATTTTGTTTATTATCATATATTCGAGCAACGAATGCTCATTTAAGTCTTCGCATATGCCAAGACTCGCCAGAGCTTTTGCTTTACGTACGTACGTATGTACGACTCGCCAGAGCTTTTGCTTTACGTACGTACGTATGTACGACTCGCCAGAGCTTTTGCTTTACGTACGTACGTATGTACGACTCGCCAGAGCTTTTGCTTTACGTACGTACGTATGTACGACTCTTCAGAGCTTTTGCTTTACGTACATACATACATACATACATACATACATACATACATACATACATACATACATACATACATAGGCAGGCAGGCAGCCTGCGCAAATGCCAAGACTAGCCAGAGCCTCGCTGTTCATTTACAAATATGGATATGGTATTGACGTGCATGATGACTCAGACCAACATTCATACTTCTAGTTCAACAGGATACGTTGGCATGGTCGTTTACAGGGGCGTTTGCGCATCTGCGATAAGTACTTAATTCTTATGTGCTGGTCCATATATTATTAAAAATGTCCATCCGGTATTGTACCCAAACTAAACTAAGCTATAATTCAGCAGTACATTGCTTGTATAGAAGTTGATATGACAGTTATATTATGAGCACCAATTCAATCAGAATGTCAAGATCAGGCGCAACAAAATTTTGAACCTGATCTGGACCTAAACTGTTTACTAATGTTATCAACAGAGGAATGTGACCAACCAAAATATCAAACGTTAATATGTCTAGCCTGATCAGCATCCAAACCATTTACAAAGGTTATCAACAGACGACATTAGCAGGTAATGATTAAAACAGAAACGACTAAATGCTACATGTATGTGCAACCACACGATATGTCCAGCAAAGACAAGATCAGACAGTCAAACAGTTTGGATCCAGATCAGCCAGACAAAATTTTGAACCTGGCCTGGACCAAGCATACTGTTTTCTAAGGTTATCAACGACTAAATGCTACGTTCACTGTCGTGCCAATCAAAAGTGACAGTGGCGCAATATTGTGTTTACAATTGCAAAGTAAAAAGTAACTTATGCTCTATACTTGATCTAGCACGACTCGGTAAATCACGTGATCAAGCGATCTATCGATTATAAGTTCCTGATAATGTTATAAACAAAACATGACGTCACTGTCACTCTTGGCTGGCAGGACAGTATGTGCATATATTATATTCAGTGATGGCTTGATCAACTTTGGTAGCCTGATCAGTGTTTTAACAGTAAAATAACAGGCAGTTATCGAATTAAAATTGTCAATTTTAAATTACCCCAATATATATCTGCAAGAGCAACCATAGCTGAAGGATTTAAATACATGTGCTAATATTATACTATATAGGTGGTGGGGGGGGGGTCGTAACTAATGTTGCAAGAACTTGTGACCCATCCCCATCGCTGCACATTTTGGAAATACAATATGTTTAAACTCACTACAAAAAAGTAGAGCCATTTTTATTTGACCGGTTTTGTTTGAGCTAATCCATGATATTATTGAATCCACAGTCACACATTTTGCGCGTGCCTTGGGCAATAAGTGAAAGCAAGCCGCCATGGACGTGATGATAATACCTGTTTGATTAATATATTAACCGTTTAAAGCCATTTCAAAAGAAAACCTGACCTCGTTACATGTGGACAACAGATTAAAGACCAGTCTGTGCATACATGCAATCTGGCTAGTGCCTTTATCATTTACTCACTTGTAAGTGTCTTTTAAACATGTTGCATGCAAAATTACATCATTCTAGCTAGTCTTTTGTAGCTGATCAGGTTGGTTTTATGCTTACATGATCAGGGACCATTTTTGCACTGGGCCCATTTGCCTAGACATTACAGTTTAATCCTCTGAAATTGAACATATGTTACTTCAAACACTTATGACGCATACTATGAATATGATCATAAAATTATGCTTGAAAGTAAGAAAAAATAATATAATAATAATGAAAAAAATCGTTCATTTATTCGTTTTACGTGCAACCATTCCAAGCGTTCCAATTCAGTTATCATTCCATGGAATGGACCGATATGATCGATAAAAGCGAGGCGGTAGCGGGGCGGGACCACGCCATTCACGTTTCGTTAACGGTAAGGTCCCAGTACATTCCAAATGGTAAGTGAATGATATCTGTACTGTACCATATCCATATTTGTAAATGAACAGCGAGGCTCTGGCTAGTCTTGGCATTTGCGCAGGCTGCCTGCCTGCCTATGTATGTATGTATGTATGTATGTATGTATGTATGTATGTATGTATGTACGTAAAGCAAAAGCTCTGAAGAGTCGTACATACGTACGTACGTAAAGCAAAAGCTCTGGCGAGTCGTACATACGTACGTACGTAAAGCAAAAGCTCTGGCGAGTCGTACATACGTACGTACGTAAAGCAAAAGCTCTGGCGAGTCGTACATACGTACGTACGTAAAGCAAAAGCTCTGGCGAGTCTTGGCATATGCGAAGACTTAAATGAGCATTCGTTGCTCGAATATATGATAATAAACAAAATTTCGTGCGTTTCCTTATGCTCATGATTTTGTTAGTTTTCCTGTTTTACGCCCTAGTGGCTGGCTGGCTAGCTGCTGGAGGGCACGCGTGCGGGCTGGCTTTGATCAATATATCATTATTTTGAATACTTTAGAAAATCGAAATTTTCTCTCGTGGTGAATGATTTAAGCCTAGAATTCAGTCCGCTGTCATTTTCTCCTAGCAACGAATCTCATAAATTCGAAGACCTAAGGACTAAAGGTTTAATTTTGAATGATCGAAAATTCGAATTATAGGGAGGTTGACATGAGTAAATATAACCCCCCACATGACCATTATCAGTTTCCCCCTATCTAACATAAGTTTTATGTGCGTAAAAGAAACGTCTCAGGGATACGTTTCTTTTACGCACACAAAAATATGTTTTTATAGATAGTGCTTAAAGTAGCTCATAAAAAGGCCCTTTTCTCTGCATCCATTGTGTCCGGAATTTATTTCGAATAAGCGAGTATTTCAAAAAACGAAGTTTGAATTTTCGAGGTTTTACTGTATGGCTGGCTGGCTGGCATTGCTTAGAATACTTTAGAATTTCAGAATCTGTCATTTTCCCTTTACAGCATAAAGTTGTTTTTAAGAATTATTAACAATTATTAACAAATCAGAACTATCCGTGTCTATAAGGACGAAAGACTTATCAATTTGCTAGTTATAATCATAATGTTAGTGGAAAGTCCTGTACATGCGCCACGCATATCCCAGTTTGGGTCCAAACTTATTCAGTAAGATCTCCAAAACTGATTTTGGCAACCTTTGCAATCAGATATCTAGCAAAGGTAATTACATTTCATGCGAGATCTTAATCCAAAATACTGCAAATACGCCTTTGGATATATTAGTTTGGAGATTATCTATGTTAAATTGAATGCAAACATGTCGTTTAATCCAAACGGTGAAATCCTGTCATTTTGAATATTCATGTCATTTTCGAAATTATCGAACTCCTGTCTTCAGGAGTATCTCTCTTTGCTACTGATTACCGACGCGTGTCGCGATATCTGACCGGCTAATAAACACTTGCAGGAAGTCCTTCAACAGGTGGTAATAGAAAATTTTGCGAAGGATTTACCACTTACCTACTGTGTACCAAAAAGTCGGCTATTAAAGCAAACAATGAACATTTGCTGGGATAATCTTGTCTAAAAACACTGAATTACATCAAACTCAATTATCCTAGCACAAGCGTATGAGATCTGGGCGTACACTGCATGCCAAGCTACACATAAAACCGTTTATCTATCAGAGGAGACGTTTGTCATCTGTTATTAACATTATCTGATCTGAATCCAAAATGTTCAACGCTTAGATTGTGTTCGGTTTTCCTGAAAAATATTTTTGAAACTGCAGCCAGCCTGCCAGACAGACAAAATAAGTCAATATATCGCACGTTCAAATGAGCATACACGTAAATTCGCAACCTAACTGATCTGAGCATACTAGGCCTAATTCCTTTTTATCTCTCAAAAGACCATCTTGGTACTAGCAAGCAGTGTGGACCCTCATGACGCAGCAAGCGGCATTTCTCCGGGTCTTCACTGCCAAAATTACAGATTTAAATGTGGAAAAAATTTTGCGAACCTAGAAGCATAATTCCATAGTTTCATACTCTATGTTTGATAGCAGCGACGGCTCTGACGAGACTGCGCGTATGCGCAGGCTCGTCTGATCATTCTCTGCTCGTCGATGGGATAAGTACCAACATTTGAGACATAATGAACACTTTGACATCCGTAAACGAGTTTCAAAGATAAGGGACGAAAAAGAGCTTGCTACAAATGTAGTCTCTGGTCGGCAAATGTAACAACTTAAAGAAAAGGAGAAATTAATGGAATTTTTGAATGCCTCTGTTAGAACAAAAATGCCGTCATTCAACAAAGTTATGCCGCATGATCAAGACACTGTTTTTCACACATTTACGATTCATTAAGGCTGTTGCAATTACGCCAATAAGCATTAAGATGATTAAAGGTGTGCATCTATTGACACCTCGTCCAAACATGCTTCTGAAACACTGATCTCCTTAATTGATCAGTTTACAAATTCATTGGGTGGATGAACAGCCGGGCGGACCCAGACACGGCATGATCCAGGATTTTTTGTCAGGGGGGGGGGGTCCAGGCCCGACGGCCAGAATACAGGATCCGCACATGGGACCAATACGCACGCACGCACGCACGCACGCACACACACACACACTCATGCATGCATGCATGCATACATACATACATACATACATACATACATACATACATACATACATACATACATACATACATACATACATACAAACATACATACATACATACATACATACATACATACATACATACATACATACATACGCATGTATAGACAGACACATGAGGCAGACGGATGGACATACATGTACATGTATAGACGGCAAACTAAAAGACAATTTATTTAAAACATGCATAATCATGTACAGAGATAATGTCAGAAACAGACATGTGCGTGCATGTCGAGGCATACATGCGCGACTCATTATCTTAAAATTTCCCATGAAAATGAATGATTTGGTCCCATCGAGCCCAACTTATTTCATTTTCATAGGATATCTAAAAACGAGGGGCATGTAGGGGGTTCGAGCGAACCCCATGAAGCCAAACTGGATCCGCCACTGCTTATACATGCATGCTAATGCACAGACATTCTGGTTGCATTATGCATGAGCATGCAACTCGTATGTACTTCAAAAATATATGGGCAGAGTTGTCTTATGAATTTGGACCGAGTTGTCTTATAAACATGGGCCGAGTTGGCATGGGCCGAGTTTTCTGTGGGCCGAGTTGGCATGTGCCGAGTTGATTGGTTTTGCCTTTCACCGCTACAATGAGATCTTTATTCTGGAAATGAGATAAATTTATGTTTTCATATTTATACATTTTATAAGTCTTCAGTATTTTTTCACTTTAATTAGTGTAAAATATACTTTGATATCCAGCTAAAATCGGCTTCTTTTTCAGGCACGAATCGCGTCTTCTTCGGACACGAAGTCGCAAAAAACTATTTGAAACACATGCCAACTAATAAGACAAACTTGTCTGTTTATATGCGAGCATCGACAACTCCGAAGAGCCTGGGCAAATGTACTGTCTCATCAGGGCATTCGCTGCTCGCACGCACATCTGATCCATTGTTGTGCCCGAGCGCACATAAAGGCAGTGCATGTAGACGGAGGCTCGGACAAAATAGATCAGTCCAGATAAGCATGCAGTAGCGCACGCATGCTACCAAATAGACACGCGCGCGTGTAGTTGCACATAATGACTAAGCATATGCGTTAAACACAACGCCCGCCCATGCGCAGGCTCGCGAGAATCATCGCTGTATGTACACACAAATGAAGACTCAGATCAATTTTTTAGGCAGTGGCTAGAGGTACGGATCCGTACCCCTAGCCTGGGAGGCTAGGGATACGGATCTGTACCCCTAGCCTGGGAGGCTAGAGGTACGGATCCGTACCCCTAGTATATTCTACCATGTCAGGCTACAGGTACAGACATAATTCCCTGATGAGAAGTTATCATGATTATAAGTGTTCGAAAATACCTTGTTGTTGTGTTATGAAATACAAATCCAACAAGTCGCCATTTGCAATGCGGGCTGACTCTGTATAGTAAATATATAAAAAAAAAACGAAACACGAATTTGGAAATGGGGCAAGTGGTGCGGGATTTATGTTGTGTTGTTGTTATTATTATTATTATTATTATTATTATTATTCTATAAAAGGAAGATTAACCTCGAAAGGAAATATTTTTGTGAAATGATACGACCTGTCAGGATCCGTGGAAACACCCCAAACCATCCCAAAACACCTCCAAACCACCTCTAAACCACCCGAAACCACTTTCTTAACACCCAGAATATGTTTTGTGATAGTATTTATAATTGAAGAAGAAATTTAAAAGCATTTTTATTACGTTGACCTGCCATGTTAGTCCCAAACCACCCCAAACCACGTCCTAAACATCCAAAATTTGCATCTGTTATACTATCAATAACTTCAGAACAAATGTAAAAGCGAGGAGACTTTTTTAGCACCAACTATATGTCTGAAATGACTAGAGAATAATTGATCTACGCATTATATATACCACTAAACATAAAAAGCGGGCCAGGATCGGCCCGCCAACGAAATGCCATTTGAATGGCGTTTTGCTAGCGGACCGATATTGGTCCGACATTGTGTGCTTGCTGGGTTTATTTGTTAGAACCTTTAGAACCTTTAGACGTATGGACAAACTTAATATGTTTTAGATCTTTAAGGTACTTATGTTATTTCTAAGCACGAAAACAAATAATAAAAAACATGTACGGACTGACGAACGGACAGACGGACGGGTGGTGTGCAAAATTGCATTTTCTATCACTTTTAACTTAAGCTTTTGGTGCTCAAAAGAACCTTCTCATCGTGAAGACTCTTTGGGCACCAAAAATGTTTATCTGAAAATATAATAGTTGATTTACACATTGTATCAAAACTAACATCAAAACTAAACATAAAAAAAGCGGGCCAGGGTCGGCCCGCCAGCGAAATGCCATTTGAATGGCATTTTGTGGGCAGACCGATGTGGGTCCGACATAGTAAGCTGGCTGGGTTTACTTGTCATGACCTGCAAAACGGATAGATAGATAGATAGATAGATAGATAGATAGATAGATAGATAGATAGATAGATAGATAGATACAGTCAACCCCCTTTACAACGACGCTGTTTGTCACCAAATAATTTGACGTTAAACTGAATTTCTGTTGTAATGCATTCAAATTTAGGCTAAACTGGCACATTTGTGCAAATACTATTGACGTTGTATAGAATTTTGCTGCTATAAAGAATGTCACTATAAAAAGTTTTCACTGTAGATAGATAGATAGATAGATAGATAGATAGATAGATAGATAGATAACCTCTGCTCTCTCATTCCTGTACTCCTGCATTTAAAGTTCTTGCCACCGCGTATACAATGAAATATCTCATAATACTTCAGACGTTCATTAAGTTTTTTTGTCTGGCATCCGTGGCTGTGCCTCTTCAATGGTTCGCGAAGTGCGCTTAAAGATTTGAACATTTTCTTCCTCTGATACTGCTGGATGGCAATTTCTAAAGAGGAAAAGTCCTCAAACTTTATCCCTATGTTCAGCATTTGAGTCATTCTGACAAAGTGAGACTGAACATGATTTTCTTGGAGTTTTATAAATGAGCAGCGAGAATTAGGCGGTTACATAAAATAGTTATTATTATAGGTATATTATAGGTATAATTATAGGTCTAGATACTGTTTGTACGGATTAGGCTAATTAAGGACGTTCAATCATTGTAATTTGTTCTTTTAAGTTTAAATATGTCTTTGTGGTGCGTTATGCCAACCAATTAATCACAGAATGTTGTTCGCACCCTCGCTAATGACACAAATCAAAAGTGAAAACAGCAAAAGCATCTCATGAATAACAAATTTTAATTTAATAATAATAATAATAATGATAATAATAATAATAATAATAATAATAATAACAACACCACATCATAAATCCCGCGCCACTTGTCCCAATTCCGAATTCGTGTTTCGTTTTTATATTTACTATACAGAGTTATCCCACATTGCATGGGGACTTACTGGATTGGTATTTAATAACACAACAACAAGGTATTTTCTAACACTTATCATCATGATAATTTAAAATTTCTCACTAGGGTTATATGTCTGTACCTGTAGCCTGACATGGTAGAATATACTAGGGGTACGGGTCCGTACCCCTAGCCTCCGAGACTAGGGGTACGGATCCGTACCTCTAGCCACTGCCAATTTTTTAACACCAGTCCGCTGGTTAAGAATGATCGCCTTTAAGGTACAGTACCAATTAAAGAAAGCGACATACCACGTCATAAATCATTCGAATACCTTCGAATTACAAACGTGTGCCAGGCACGTGTGTTTTTATTGTTTTCAAAGAGCCCCAGGCATAGGATTAAAGGACCGGATGCACAGTAGTAGATACTAAAAAGGGCCATGACGCGAGAAAACCTGACTTTGGTGCATGCGAACAACAAAGGCGCAGGTGTATTCGTATCCACGTAGTCTGATCAGCGCCTTTATTGTTCGCTTATTGGAAAGTATAATATCTAAACTTGCCTCAAGCCAAATTTCATTTTAACTAGTCTCTGTAGCTGAACAGACTGGTTTGAGTCTTACCTCGGTCCTAGAACACGAGGTCTTACTCAGAAACCCGCAAGACCCTGTCACACTATAACGTTTTAGCCAACGTATGCTGACGTATGAAATATATCTAGTACACTGGAATACGCTTGAAATCTAATTAAAAATCAGAGGAAGCCTCTCTCTGAACTTATGCAAAGCGTACGCGAACCGAATATAGAACGTATGTCTGACTTATAAGTAACTTATTTATAACTTATTCCCAACGTAACATAACTTATACTTGTATCAGCGTATAAAAGCATATGCCCAGCGTATGACTAGCGTTCTTGACTTGTGGGAAACTTATACACGACGAACGTCTAACGTATGCTGAATTGTACATATAACGTACGTTAACGTATGCATAACTTACGTATAGTCCTTATGTCAACCGTATAAAGCAGAACAAAATTTTGGGACCACTTTGTCATATGACAACGTATACCAACGTACAGTAGCGTGTTCGTAACCGTATTGAAAACGTATGTCTAACTTATTCAGCGTGCACCAACGTACTGTGTGAGTTTACATACGTCCTCATACGTTGGTGCTAACGCACCTTAACGTATGCATAACTTACTCGTTGCGTACATCTAACGTATGCCTAACATATAAGCAAAACGTCGGCGTACGCGCAAGTACAAAATTTTGAGATCTATTCACCGTATGGCAACGTATACCAACGTACAGTAACGTGTTCGAAACGTGTTTAAAACTTATCTCTAACGTATTCAGCGTACACCAGCGTACTTGCTTAATTTCTCATAGGTCCGCATACGTTGGAGCTAACGTACCTTAACGTATGCATAACTTACCTGCTGCGTACATCTAGCGTATGCCTAACGTATAGAAGCAATACGTTCGCTTAAGCTGTTATTTTCTATGGATGCACAAAATGTTGGACCTCTTAGCCGTATGTCAACGTATACCACCGAACTATAGCGTATTCGGAACTTGTTTGAAACTTATTACTAACGTACTAAGCGTATACCAACGTACTTGCTGAATTTTTCATACGTCGGCATATGTTGGTGCTATACGTCGTAGTGTGACAGGGCCTTAACGTCAATGCATAAATGCATAAATAGTTTGGTCTCGTCCAACCCAAACATTGTTGTGGGTACTAAACAGGACCGTCTCATCGAGACGGTTCTTTTGAGCACCCTACTCACTAAAGTTTTCTTCTCTGGACATATGCTGTATTGTTTTAGCGTTCTTTAATTTATAATCATAAGGGCTCATAGGCTAAGATCTGGGTAGCATGTAAAGAAAAATAAGCCTGTTCATGCGAGAAATGCGAAAAACAAAGGCGCATAACAGCCTCGCATCCGAATAGTCTTATCAGCGCCTTCGTTATTCGCTCGAGCTAAGCGAGCTAGACGCGAGATCTCACTACTTTTATTTGCCCCTGTTGCTGGGCATGCTGGTTTGAGCTTGACACCACTGAGTCTCCCAGAGCTGAGTCTGCGCTGTGTGCAAGGTTCATATTCATTTAAAGTAAATAGCTTAGTTGAGACCGAGCCTTTATCTATAGAAACAAGTGAATAAATAGAAAATGCTAAGTTTTTCTTTCTATCTTTAACATGTTTAATTTGCATAATTTTATTCAGTTTCCCACAGAATTGAAAATGGCGCAATCATGAACATACACTGTAGATCTAATTCGAACTCGATTTTATTTTCTCTTGGTACTGGCTCGCTCAAATTGGAGCCTTGCGCCTTTTTATGCAGTCTTGCCAGAGCCATTGCAGCTTATATAGCTAAAGTTTGGATGTAGATGAAGACGATATATAAGCATGTAGTCCAACTTCATCGCTGTACATGCAAGTTTCAATAGTGACGTACTGATTTGTTTGATTTGATTCTTTACGCCCCATCAACAATCATTCATTTATATAGGTACGGATCTTCCTTGGTTGAACCAGTACTAAGCTAGGATAAATGTGTCTTGCTCAAGGACCACAACGCAGTGACGCCGGTGAGGCACGAACCCGCGGCCCTTCGGTCTCGAGTCAAACATTCTACTACTGAGCCACTGCGCTCCCGTGACGTACTGAAGTACCAAACATTATGATCATGCGCGCCTTTAAAATGCGTGGCGATTTTTGCCGTATGCAAACAGTTTAGACCCAGATAAGACACGATATAACTTCTTATATATACTAGGGGTGAATTGACTATGGGGCGAAAAGACTAGTGGGGGCAAAATGACAAGGGGGGAAAAGACCAGGGGGTAAACGCTTTTGGGGCGAAACAACTAGGGGGGGGGGAATGGTTTGGGGCGAAACGTCCCGGATTCTGCTATGATAAAATTCCGGTGGGCTTGCTGGGGTCAACGGTCGACACAGACGAATTAGAACTCAATAATGAACAAGAGTTTAGTATTGCCCACAAACCAGTGATTTTATCACAATATGTTATTGTTTAAAAACTTCTTTATAATAAAGAAATATGTCAGTCAGCTCAACCCATATAAGCCAACGTCCTTTTTGTAGAACAGATGCGAACATAGCAGGCCCAGATGAGGCGCCACAGAATGTGGCGTCGTCTCCTTTCGGTCTTCACTGTTTAAAACGTTTAATCTAAAGATGAATGTAAAATGAGAATAAATCGCAACAACCCTTTGAACGGAAATGGACTGGTCCAATCGATTAAGGTGAGGAATTTCATTAATTATCAACATTTTTGATACCTTGTGGCGATGTCAAGCATGGACGTGTTTTTATGCTTCTTTAAAGGCACCGAAGAAACTTAAAATTACAATGTCATGGGACCACTGGTCCAGCAAACAAAAACGTGTAACTTATCGCAAAATAGACAAAATGCGACATGTCTCATTAAAAGATTACTATCCAAAACAATAATGTTTTATAGGAAGTTGTTATTTCAGCCTCCTACAGCTATTATCATTTATTAGAAACATTTCTTGGAATAGTTCATAATACTCTTACCATTAAGGGATAAGTTGCCTGCTCAGCCAAACAAATTCCAATTTAAAAATAAGAGTAATACGATTAGAAAGCAGAAGGACTGAGTTTGCAGTTCCAGAGATAATTCGGTTACACGTAAGCCTTTGCATCTGCACATCTTCGGTAACTAAGGGCCTGGTATTTCCTTAGCGGCCAATGAAGCGTCTGATCAGACTGTACAGATCGAGTAAATGCTAGCTGCATGGAAGTTCTCCCCAAGCTCGTTTGTCCGTATGTTTGAGTGGTGCAGTATGCTTTGTTCTGTTTGATACGTATTTTTCGATTAAAACAAAGACTGACAACTACGCTGGACATGATGTGGTCTGCGTATTGAAGCCTTGAATGCGTTTACGTATCCGCACTGTATATTGATAATGTGTTTGGTGGCAGCAAAATGTGTGGCAGCTGAGCTACCACCTTTTTGATGTATATTTACACTTAATTACCTTCTACAACAGGGAGCGCAGTGGCTCAGTGGTAGAGTGCTTTACTCGAGACCGAGGGGTCGCGGGTTCGAGTCTCACCGGCGTCACTGTGTTGTGGTCCTTGAGCAAGACACATTTATCCAAGCTAGTACTGGTTCAACCCAGGAAGACCCGTCCCTGTTTAACTGAAAGATTGTTGATGGGACGTAAAGAGTCAAATCAAACAAAAACCTTCTACAACTAAAGGTCAACCTTTCACCAGTCATTCGTGTTATTCTTGTATTATTATCCGGCTCATCACAATCGAACAGAAAAAAGGCTTTAAAATCAAAAGAAAGGTTACACCAATAATAGTGGCAGTTCAGCTGCCAAACTTTTTTTGTAAGCTAACAACAAAAATAGTGGCAGCTGAGATGTCACATGTCATTGTGTAGATGAATACTAACTTTCCGACTAAAACAGTATTTGACCAACATTTCTCCAGTGATTCCAAGTGTCGAAACATTTTTACCTGTTATTATTGTAGTTATTCTCTGGATCCAAACAATCGAACAGAACATAGCTGTTAAAGCAGAACTAATTGATCCTCATGGTTTACCATAAGATTCTGATCATTTTGTTTGAGTTGATCCTGTACGACCTATTACACAATTTTTAGTCATCTTGGACGAGTTTCTTGAGGTTGAATCAGTACTAAGCAACGGAAAACGTGTCTTGCTCAAGGACATTGGCGTTATTTGGCATGTGTTTTCTACTTTTTGATAAAGTGTTAATGCGTTACTTCCCAGTCAACAATTTTTTAGTGTTGTGCAACGAGACGCTTCTTTTGACTGCCCACAACATTATTGAGCCGCAGAATGTGCTTTTCAATAATGTGACATTTTGCTAAGTCATACGAGCCTGTACAGCACCTTCTAAGCTTATAAGCTTCAACTGGTGTTCATTTTGTTAAGTCATACGAACCTGTACTTATAACCCCAACTGGTGTTCAGTCAGTACAGGTAGCTTAACAGTCAAATAATTACTAGCAAATGCTCTGATCAGACTGAGCGTATGCACAGGCTGATCTGAGGCTTTGCTGATCGCACATACCACATTGTTGGAAATCTAATGTCGTGGCTCATATTGATGTATGCTCAAAAGAACTATGTTCTTTGAGACGGTTCCGTTGAGTACCAACAGTACATGAATATGCATTGGTTTGGAAACAGGGAAAATGTTTTTATTACGCATCTGGAGGTCTGATTAATATATTTAAATGTCTTATAAGTCGAACATGGCTAGATATCAATACAAATGTAGGTTTGGTCATTATTCGTAGATGCGTAAGAGTACGATATGTATTTTTATGAATTTTGTCATCAATGAAAAAAAAAGAAAATTCTAGTGAAAAGGAAAGATATCCAATAGTGGCCAAGCTAAATAAAGTTTTAAAATGTTTACAGAAGACAAAACAGTTGTATGACTAATCATAGGTCCAGATAAGCATTTTTTACATTGGCGGATCAGTGGAGAAGCCGCCGTGGTGTAATGGATAAGCCTCCTGCCATGTAAACCAGGGGTCCCAGGGCCAATCCCTGGCTTCACCAGTCTGTCTGATGAGACTTTTTAAAAGCTGTGGCCCCATCCCCATATGACCTCTGCTATTGGTGGGACGGTAAACATAAACACAACATCATCGGTGTACATCCATCAAGCACCCCATATACAAGCATTTACACCGATAGTGAATAATTACATACATTACTAACGCAAATTGTACACATATAGAACTGTGCCCCACAGACTTAATTGGTCTATATTGCTCACTTGAGCAGTTGACTTTATGGTTTCAGAGGCGAGTTTTTTATTTACAAAAGCGTATTATCGCATGCAATGTTGCTCAGCGAAGGCTTGAATGAAATTTTGATGACCCAAACCAGAGTGCGCATCTGTGTATGTCAGCACAACATGAATACTCCACCAAGAGTGCTAACAGGTTGTGAAAAGAGCAATACTACGTCAAATTTTAGCGATGATTTCTTTTTTAAATGAGCCGCAACATGATATTTCCTACAATGTTGTGTGTGCAACCAGCAAAGGCACAGGCCAGCATGCGCATACGGGCAGTCTGATCAGAGCCTTTGATTATTGCTTGAATATTCTACGAGTATTAATCTACTGACCGGACATCATTTGGAGTTGCTAAGCTTAAAAAAGGGTGCACCAGCTCGCCTGAGCCTGCTACCGTCAAAATGCCACAAAGTTGTTGTGGCTCAAATGTGGTTGGCGAAAAGGCGTCTTGTTTATGACTTATTCTGCCGTCAGATTTTAAAACTATATCCTTTGGAAATTTTCACGAAAACCTGATTGTGCTGCTATTGAGCAACAAAGGCGCAGTTCAGACTGCAAACCATCGTGGTAAGCAAAATTCTACATTATATAGATACATGTACTCTGTAGCTGAGCTGGCTTGATTGACCCTTACCAAGTAGCAAAGTTAGTATTTATGTCGGCATGCATACATAAATGTATCAACTCTGCATGCTGAGTGATTTTTTCGCGGCCTTTTTTTTTCGTCATGATAACTTTTTTAACAATATCTTTCCTTATAAAATTTCGGGTCTGATCTGAGTCCAAACTGTTTACTTTTGTTATTAAGTGGTGATTGAACGGCCAATGGAAAAAAGAACCAAAAATAACAAAACAGACCATAGGTATTCTATTAGGTCGCGTGTGTCGTGTCAATGGCCATGACGTGTGAAAACATACATGATACATGATAAATTGTTAAAATCTAAAGACATGGACATTTTCTTCCCTTTGTTTTTGTTTTTCAATTAGGACAAAAACCATAACGGATTATTTAAGGAAAGCATTTCGCCAGTCCGCAAGACTTGTTTTTAAAACAGTTTTGCACCATTATACTGTTTACAAAATTTACCAGACGTTAGAATTGAAGTTCCCTTTTTCACATTGGCATGTAGATAAGGCAGTCCAAATCTAGAGGCAACTGATTGCCTAGCTACGTATTCGGTCAGCTGATTTTATAATTAGGTGTGAAAAACATCAGCCATTTTAATCTCCTGGACGCACAGAACACATAAAAAGGTACCAAGGTACACTGATAAGAAGAAAAAGATGGGTTAAGATTTGTTTACAATGTGATCAGCTGAGGTTGCTGAAGCACCCACCTCTCCTCCTTGGATGTAAATTAGTTTCTTAGGTGCCTTGTACGTCGAATTTAGCTTATTATCAATATTAATGTAGGTTATATGGTTTGAATAGCATGTATAAATAACTGTTTTCTTTACCTACTACTGTCGTGCTAACCAAGAGTGACAGTGACGAATTGTTTTGTTTACAACTGCTAAGTAAAAATAGCATGTACACTCCACTTGATCTAACGCGAATCGATAGATCACTTGTGTATTAATCCTATCCTGTGGATAGGATTAATACACAAGCGATCTATCAATTATAAGTCCCTGATAACTTTTTAAACAAAACATGACGTTACTGTCACTCTTGGCTGGTAGGACAGTACTTACTATTTATATAAGTTTTTAATTGCGCCACACTAATACATGGGATACTACGCAGATAAATATGACTCTTGTTCTCTTTTCACGCCATCTTCAAATACAATTTAGATGGCAGGAATGAAATGCATAGCCTTGTTCTCTGGAAACTATAAGAAAATTCTCTAAATACGTCTGCTAATTATTATTTTAAATTGACTATAGGGTTTGTTAAGACTGATTTTGTATAATGAAAAAGTATTTATATGTTTATTTCAATATTGGTACTTGCTGAATTCATTATGAGGAAAAAATCCCCTGAGTTCAGACTTTTTTCTGGAGCTCTGCGATTGCCCGCATGAAGTGGAATGGTATGACCGATATCATTCCAATAATTCCAATTATCGATCCACTGAGTGATCGTACCGGTACCGCCACGGTACCTGAGTGCAAGTGAGTAGTGAGTGAGTGATGAATTGAGTGATTGTATAAGTGATGGAAATCTGTACTGTATTGACGTGCATGATGACTCAGACCAACATTCATACTTCTAGTTCAACAGGATACGTTGGCATGGTCGTTTACAGGGGCGTTTGCGCATCTGCGATAAGTACTTAATTCTTATGTGCTGGTCCATATATTATTAAAAATGTCCATCCGGTATTGTACCCAAACTAAACTAAGCTATAATTCAGCAGTACATTGCTTGTATAGAAGTCGATATGACAGTTATATTATGAGCACCAATTCAATCAGAATGTCAAGATCAGGCGCAACAAAATTTTGAACCTGATCTGGACCTAAACTGTTTACTAATGTTATCAACAGAGGAATGTGACCAACCAAAATATCAAACGTTAATATGTCTAGCCTGATCAGCATCCAAACCATTTACAAAGGTTATCAACAGACGACATAAGCAGGTAATGATTAAAACAGAAACGACTAAATGCTACATGTATGTGCAACCACACGATATGTCCAGCAAAGACAAGATCAGACAGTCAAACAGTTTGGATCCAGATCAGCCAGACAAAATTTTGAACCTGGCCTGGACCAAGCATACTGTTTTCTAAGGTTATCAACGACTAAATGCTACGTTCACTGTCGTGCCAATCAAAAGTGACAGTGGCGCA
This sequence comes from Loripinus fragilis, assembly GCA_964019695.1. Taxonomy (NCBI): domain Eukaryota; kingdom Metazoa; phylum Mollusca; class Bivalvia; order Lucinida; family Lucinidae; genus Loripinus; species Loripinus fragilis. The sequence continues at coordinate 78,290,747 of OZ026528.1, read as the reverse complement.
ATATTGTGTTTACAATTGCAAAGTAAAAAGTAACTTATGCTCTATACTTGATCTAGCACGACTCGGTAAATCACGTGATCAAGCGATCTATCGATTATAAGTTCCTGATAATGTTATAAACAAAACATGACGTCACTGTCACTCTTGGCTGGCAGGACAGTATGTGCATATATTATATTCAGTGATGGCTTGATCAACTTTGGTAGCCTGATCAGTGTTTTAACAGTAAAATAACAGGCAGTTATCGAATTAAAATTGTCAATTTTAAATTACCCCAATATATATCTGCAAGAGCAACCATAGCTGAAGGATTTAAATACATGTGCTAATATTATACTATATAGGTGGTGGGGGGGGGTCGTAACTAATGTTGCAAGAACTTGTGACCCATCCCCATCGCTGCACATTTTGGAAATACAATATGTTTAAACTCACTACAAAAAAGTAGAGCCATTTTTATTTGACCGGTTTTGTTTGAGCTAATCCATGATATTATTGAATCCACAGTCACACATTTTGCGCGTGCCTTGGGCAATAAGTGAAAGCAAGCCGCCATGGACGTGATGATAATACCTGTTTGATTAATATATTAACCGTTTAAAGCCATTTCAAAAGAAAACCTGACCTCGTTACATGTGGACAACAGATTAAAGACCAGTCTGTGCATACATGCAATCTGGCTAGTGCCTTTATCATTTACTCACTTGTAAGTGTCTTTTAAACATGTTGCATGCAAAATTACATCATTCTAGCTAGTCTTTTGTAGCTGATCAGGTTGGTTTTATGCTTACATGATCAGGGACCATTTTTGCACTGGGCCCATTTGCCTAGACATTACAGTTTAATCCTCTGAAATTGAACATATGTTACTTCAAACACTTATGACGCATACTATGAATATGATCATAAAATTATGCTTGAAAGTAAGAAAAAATAATATAATAATAATGAAAAAAATCGTTCATTTATTCGTTTTACGTGCAACCATTCCAAGCGTTCCAATTCAGTTATCATTCCATGGAATGGACCGATATGATCGATAAAAGCGAGGCGGTAGCGGGGCGGGACCACGCCATTCACGTTTCGTTAACGGTAAGGTCCCAGTACATTCCAAATGGTAAGTGAATGATATCTGTACTGTATGAGAAGAAAACGCCACACAGTCACACGGAAGCCTTTTCGTGAGAAAACATACCTTCACATTTTTGTGAGCGAATAACAGACGATGATTAGCCTTTGCATACACAGTGTTGTGTTTAAGGGGTATTGCTTTTGGCTTCTCAAATACATATGTAGTATAACAGTTGCGCCATCCAAAATGCCAAGATTTTATCTCGTCCGAGTGAAGCTGAGCCGAATGCTCATGATTGAGTTAAGTTTAGTAGTATGTCAATGTGTCCGGCGTCCATAGTACGACTCCCTGTAGACATATTCTCCTCCTAAACCACTGGGTCTGTTAAAATTCAAATTTCATATTGTGACTCCTTGTGTTGGCGAAAATATTTTTAATCGATGGCTTAAACTAGTTTTATGGTACCAACCTCAACCTTTTTCAGATGTGGATCAAGACAAATAGATGTTTGGTTCGCATGAAAGATACCTATCATATGAAGTCGAATTTCATATAACTCATCCATTGGATGAGTTGATATAAATATTACGTGTGGTCCTGGTTACATGGCTGCCATACCTTCAGAAGGCGAAAACTCTCAAAATATCTTCTAGTCTGGAACCAAAGGGTAGGCTGCCTTGACCTTGGAATGTAACATTGGAGATCTGAGCTCTACAGAATGTATTCCACTAATTACCAATTAAGTGCAAAAGGGAAATTGATTGTGAATGCATTTATATTGAGAATCTTACATGAGTGCTCATTTTCTATTGAATTTATCAAACGAGTTGAGAAAAAGAGATGAAATGCGAGGCTTTACATTAAAATTACTTTAAAATCGAGCTTTCGACGTGAAACGCAAGATTCTGCCATATTTAACTCAACACTAAAGTATACGTTTTTATGTAACGTTACTAAATCTGTAAACCACTAGTGGTATATCGATTTTATTGCATGGCGTTATATCACTTCCAGACGCGGCGTCATGTGATAAACGCAAATATCCTTGCATATTTGGTGTTACGACTACTGTTGAAGCCAAAGTCATTATAACTACTAGATACATGTATATTGAACCTAATGAGACAATCAGTATTGGTTTAGACTTCCGTTGGGAAATGGCGTCCCTAAACATAATTTTAGTGATCAATTCAAAAAGATAGTAAAACTTTTTATGAGGGTTGGATATAACTTGGATATCATGTGACAGTCTGCATGCCTAGTTTAAACCCAATCAAGGTTTATAGCTATGGTTTCCTCTTTAATTGCACGCCGGTGGGTCAGGCCTCAGACTCTATGACGGCTCTGACGTAAAGCTTTAATCGGTGGGTTGGTGTCTGATGCTTATCTGTAGCTGGACCCACCGTGGCTCAACTTGAGGTTTTCTTTAGCTCTGACTATCTGTGAGTTATGAGCACATTTCTTTGTTTCATCATGGTGTGTTATTTGATTAGAGTGTTTCTCCATGATGGTACATTGCATTAGTTAGATGGCCTCCATGCGAGCTGAACATTTCTTGTACTTCAACAACAGCAGAATCTAGGGCGAAGATTTGGTACCAGTAAAATGCATTTAAGCCCCCCCCCCCCCCCCCCCCCCCCGGTGGCTTAGGCTGCTGTCCGTTCTAAGGCGGTGGTGCTGTTGTTGTTGTTTTTTTTTTGTTTATTGTTACTCCCATTGTGGACAATGGGAGTCTGTTATTGTTCTATGTTTTGTTGTACGTTACTTTATGTCCATTCTAGTATTGCAATCATCTTGATGGGGAAGAGTGAGCTGGTTGCTTTGCTTAATTTGTCTTCATGGTGTCTCATGATGTTTGAGCGGCTCTTCCTCGCGTTGCCACGGGGTTGTCTGCGGTTTGTGATTGTGGTATTTCCTGATCATACTCACTTACTATTTTTGACCTCTCAGCAAAGGTCGTTCTTATTGGATTGCAAATTTCATACAGAAGTTACTGGGCCAATAGTAGTCGAATTGTATGTGGAGCATCCTACGTTCTAGGTTATAAATTTTGGGACGCCATTTCGCAACGGAAGTCTATTTGTTATACTTCATAGTCTACTTTTAATTACTGTAAATTCGGAAATTTTCGCGAAAATTTTACTTTCACAAAATTTCGCATATGCGGAGTTTCGTGAAAATAAAATCCTCGAGAAATGGCGAAATCACTCAGTCGTTTACAGATGCAGGTAAATCATGGCCTAGTCGCAAATTTTTAACGTGGCAATTATGTCTTTGATAGTAACGCAATAAAATTCTCGCGAAAAACTCGGAATTTACAGTAAGCAGTACATTTTATGCTGGTGGTTGGTTTTGCAGCACAGTCATGTTGTGCTGTATAATGAAGATTAATTTATTGAGTTTATGCACAAGAGACATAGCAATGCGAATGAAAAATATATTGGACAAATACAGGAGTCGGCGCGTTCAAGTGTGATAGTGAAATGAAATTAGATCTAAAATCTGACAGAATCCTGCAATGTAATTACAACTATTAATTGAAGTTTCAAAATGTGTTCAGCCGAAGCGTAAAAACAAATAACAAGCCGCTGAGTCGAATCAAATTGAAGACAAATATTTTAATTCGTCTTTTTAACCTATATTAAGCCTAGCGTCCATTTTAATGGGTATCGGCAATTAGTGCAGAACCTAATCAGACGCCTCTAAGTTGCTTAAACCCCGATTTCACTGGACCACACTGGTAAATGGATGATCGGTACTACAATCTATTCCTAAATGCTTACATAAATCGCCATGTGCATTCCGAAAACTTAAAAATGATCTTATTCTATAGTTCTTTAGGCATATGCGGCATGTTTTTCCATATAGTATTAACATGAATATCTACCACTTCCGGTCTATGAAGTACCGGCAATACGCGTAAATACCACCAAATAGACGTATACATTTACCAGTGTGTGGACGGCGATTCCGCTACGATTTGAAATTTTGGTCAAAAAGACACAAATTGTAGCAGAAACGGCAAGAGCGCAGTAGAAGCGTAGTAGAAGCGCCTTGGTTGTAGTAGAAGCGTATCGGAATATCAGATTCTACATAGAAAGGATACAAAAGCACAACGAAAGCGTAGCCCTATCGCCAAGGTCGTAGCAAGGTCGCAGCTACATCGCCATCAGCGTAGACTAAGCGTAGCCAGATCTTCATTGTCGTAATGAGATCGTAGCAGGAGCCTAACGGAAGCGTAGTAGAAGCGTAGTGGAAGCGTACTGGAAGCATTAAGTCCCCAAATCGTGTGGCTGTCTACGCTTCCACGGCGATTTGGAATAATTTTAGAGAAAATCGCCATGAGCGTGGCGGAATCGCCGTCCAGTGGAATGGGGGGGGGGGGGGGGGTTACAGAATGTTATTGTAAAATATTGATGAAATTGTGACATACTTCCCAACAATCATTAATTCAAAATGGAAAGGGCGATAAATTACATTACGCTAAATGTGTTAATTCATCCAACCCACTTACGCCTTATCGAAAAGAAAATTACATTAATTTATAACAAGTGCTAAAGATTTTCGTTGGCACCGCACCATCCGCTAGATAATGGTTTAACCCAAGTAAATGGGACAAGACAGTAAGTGAGTATGATCAGGAAATATCACGCACTGCACACCAAACCCTGGTACCGTGAGGAATAGTCACAGAACACTTACAGTCAAAAGACATTCGGAAGACAATTATAGCAAAGCAACCAGGCCTCGAGGTTATAAAACTTGAGTACAGTTTCAGACTCAAAATAAAGCGCAATGATTGGCTGCTTGCGGATACGTCCAATCATTGCTCAAGTTTTATAACCTCGAAGCCAGCTCTCCCATCTCCATAATGAGGATTGCAAAAAACAAACAAACTAGAATGAACTCTTAAATACTGCATAAAAACAATGAGCAATCACAGAACCCCTACAAACAATGGGAGCAACAATAAACAATGAATCACAACATCAGAACTACCGCCCTAGAACGCACAACGTGGATTTAAATGCATTTTACTGATAGCTTCGCCCTAGATCATTTTGTTGCCAAAAGACTAATTTGTGACGCTCACATGGAGATTTTATACCTTTTGCAAGATGGCATCACAGTGAAACAATCTAATCTAAGAATCATTGACGGTTTTGGGCCTTTTACGCCTATTTTTCGGATTCACAGAACGCTGCTTTTGAGCTTCTGTTGTGCTGCATGTAGTATCAGTGCAATTGGTGAATCAAATGGCAAGAACCAGCTCGCAAAATATTTTCAAAATTCCTACACACTCGAGTTATGGCGGGTAGAAAGGGGAGGGGGTCTGAAATTACATGACAATAAAAAGTGCTTTAAAAGTGATTTCTGCACGTTTTCATGATTTATTTGGTAGGCATGGTGATATCTATTGAACATATCATATGCAGAGTATTAACGAATCACGATAATTGATGAAATTGTTTTAAAAACAAAATATGTTTTGTAACAAAATGATTTTGAGGAGATAATTTAGAAGTTACCTGTACATTTTTGACTTCACATACCGTAAATAATACAAAATTGAAAGCTCAACAAAACAAATAAATATTTTTGAAGGAATGAAAGTGTCCCAATTAGCATTGGAAAGTAAAACTGATTCTTACTAGACCCTTTGAATATTACTTTTGCTTTGTTTAAATGGTATAGCATGTTAAATGTATTTAACGTGTCCAAATATTTATGGTTTACATAATTTTATACATGTATATCCAGTTTAAAGCTACCTATTGAACACTAAAGTATTTACCTGTTATAACTCTTTGCATGCCAGCTGAAAATTTTGACGTCTGCCAATAGCCCTTTGCAAACAGTTTTAACCCAGATTGTTGGTCTTGATCTGGATCCAAACTGTTTGACACTACCATGGTGGCCCTGGGTGATTAATTTTTAGAAACTTAATTTTGAAGAAAGTCAGCAGACGAAAATGAAAACATGAACAATTCCCTAGCATGCAAATAGATAAGTACAGGACATTTGCAAAAGAGTGCGTCATTGAACAACAGTGAGATTTTTTCTCATGAAAAAATACATAATCCTTGCTAATTCTACTTTTAATCTTTATGTACTTTATATTAAACTAGCACAGAATACAAAGCAATTTAGGAGGTTAGTTATAGAGAACTTCATTACTGTTATTAATTTCTTATTCGGTAGAAAGAGCATTTTATGGGCTTAGGCCCTGGGTTTTTTTGGCTGCTGAACATCTTTCACCCCCTTGTGCCAGCAAGCCACTCCCATACAATGTGTAAAATATGGTAACACATATACATGCAAAAGCTTTTGCTGGCACACGGGGGGTGGGATGATATTTTAAAAAATGTTTTCGGATTTCTATATATTTTAATGTAAAACTGATTGTTCTACCCAAAATTTTACATCTTTGAAGCATTTAATATCGAAAATGGATTTCACAGCCATAAAGTACTCAGGTCATAGTAGCTTCAAGGTGAAGGAAGGGACGATTGACAAACTTTTATTTTTACTGAAAACAATAGGCATTTACCCATAGCAAGTGCCAATGATCCTTAATGAAATATGATTTAATAAAGCAATGGGCACACTACTCACAGATAGCCAGAACTTAAGAAAACCCCAAGTTGAATCACGATGGGCCAAGCCAAGTATAAGCATCAGGCACCAACCCACGGATGAAAGCTTTAAGTATGCCAGGCCGTCGTTGAGTACTGCCCACCATCGTGCTATTCAACCGGAAACCATAGCTATATAAAAACAGTTATTGGGTTTACAACCAGACACGCAGTCCAAACTATATCCAACATTTTAACGTTTGTTTTATTTTTTGGAAGGGATCACTAAAATTTGACTTTCCAACAATTCTTTTGAATTTACATCACCGAAAATACTGACTGCAACATTCATCCTGGTTATGCTAGGTTTACACTATGTTCCCGGCAGCCACGGCAATCACGGTAGCCAGAAACGTAGCTCGCCGTGGTGTTTTTAGTCATTTTTGTCTTTGTGTTCAAGTTTTGTTAAGTCTTGCTACGTTTTCTCATGGTCTGTCAAGGTCTGCCGTGACAGAGGCTCGCCGGCGCGCTACGGTCTGTCACGGATGGTTCTACGTTTCATCCCGGGCTGCCACGTTCTGTTGGGACCTCTCACGTTTTGCTACGTTGCGATCAAGTTCTGCTACGTATGTCAAGTTCTGTCAAGGTTTTCTACGATAAAATGTGGCCGATGAATGGTGTTTTAGCCCCAGTATGCCCACGGTATAAAGAGGAGGTCACAAAGCTGCTGCAATCGCTATAGTATGCACCCTTGATCAAAAACATCATTACATGTAATGACAATAAAGAAGCCGATTTCGTATTTATATAATTGCTAGGAGTGTACATCTAGCCTTTGTGGCAACAAGGAGGCCACCCGCAGCTGTATAGAAGAATGGGTTGTCTAGCAGGAAGGTTAAAGACGGATGCAAAGTGTGGGCATGGTTTTTGGAAGAACGAATACAAAAATTGGGATATTTCTCACTTTTTATGGCAAGAGAGCTTCGCATCAAAGATGTTAACGCATTTCAGGCCTCCAAAGCTCTTCGAAACTCTTCGATGAGAGGCTTGAAACAATAACACCAGCCATTGGTATCAACATTAACCCTTTGTACTCTAGTGACTCATTTATAAGATTTTTTTAAAAAACGCAGAAGATTCTAATGAAATGGCGCACAATGCAGCATTTTATCAATGTCTACACTGACTGATCTTCAGAGAAATAATTGCAATATTCTGCCACGAGAAATTATAACCTATGACACCTCTATAATACAATGAAACTACCCAAGTCCATTCAGTAATGATTATTTCTACCCTTGCCACTACTTTCCTCCTCAGGTGCATCTATCTGAGATTCTTAGACTCCGTGTTCAGGTTCGAGCGGTGGGTCGGGTTAGGAGAACGTGGCAGACCGCAACAGAACTTGATAGACCTTGACAGACCTTGGCAGACCTTGCGTTGCCGTCTTGTAACAAGCCGTCCAGCTACGGACATACTCCAAATTGTGTTAAGGTCTGTTGCGTTCCGTCACGTTTTGTTGCGTTCTCCCCGTTCTACTACGGCACATTTAAGTAGGTCAATCCCGCCGTGGCTGCCGTGGTAAATTTTTTGACTGTTTAAAAATCTGTCGCGGCGATCACGGCAACCACGGCGAGCTACGTTTGTCGACCCCGTTCCCCTACGTTGTGTTACGGTCACCCCGTTTCGTCCACGGTGGCCGAAATCGTGACTGCCGTGGTCGCCGGGGACATAGTGTAAACGTAGCATTACATCATGTAATGGGGTATGAATACAGGACCTGTGAATAGTTCATATGTGTACAGATGACTCGATTGTATTCCTTTAATGCGAAATATGCTTTTTAAGTTTTGCTGAAACATGCGCGAACCCAGAGGGGTGGGGTCCAGACCGGTCCCGTGGAAAATCTGAAAGCTATATGTTTCCTTACAAATACTGGACAGGACACCCTGGGAAGTCACAAAGCTACCTAGAGAGCATTAAATGCTGGGCCATCATAGGTCCGATGATGAACGGGTATGCGTAGGGACCACCTCTCCCCTCTGTAAAATATGTTGATGACAAAAACGTGGACCCCCTCTGATAAAATTTTCTAGATCCGCGCATGTGAAATCACGTAAGTGCTTAGTATTGGCAACACAATCCAATGAAACGAATCCTTTTGAGCCGCGACATATGATTTCCAACAATGTGGCATTTTGACAAGTGTAGACTCAGGCGAGCCTGTGCAGTCTCATTTTAAGCTTAGAAACTCTAAATGATGTTCGGTAAGTAGCTTAATACTCATAGAATATTCTAGCGACTAGCAAAGGATTTTATCAGACTGCGCGTATGCGCAGGCTGATTTGAGGCTTTGCTGGTCGCACATACTACATTGTTGGGAATCTCATGTCGCGGGACAAAAAATGTTGACCAAATTTTCTAGATCCGCGCATGTGAAATCACGTAAGTGCTTCGTATTGGCTACACAATCCAATGAAATGAATCCTTTTTATTTTTCTCAGTTTTTCTTGTCTATTCAAATGTTTACTTTCAAATACCAGACGCGATTAGTTTTCTGTTAAGTGCCTCTCCGTAAAATCTAGGTCATCTCTTTCATTTACTTTTGTAAGGATTTCCAACGTTTCCCTTTTTCTAAAAAAAACTAACTCATCCATTTTCTTATTTACATAGTCTGCTTTAGTTTTATTTGCGTCACCTAATGCTTTAAGATCTACCAAAAACACACGTACGCCACTGTATCTATTGAAATGTTATAACAACTCAGAATGGAAACGATGCCAAGTAAAGGCGTTGCCAAGTAAAGGCGGTTATCCCCGTAGAATCATGATACAACTAACATGACTAATGGCATCATCTTTCAAGAACACATTTGTTTACATTTTCATTAAAGAGCGCGTTAGGTCATAGTAACCATTTCTTTTCTGTTAACAACTAAATGCATATGTTTACATTAATTGAGTCGCGACATGGGATTTCCAACATTGTGGTATGTGCGACCAGCAAATGCCCAGACCAGCTTGCGCATACGCGCAGTCTGATCAGAGCCTTTGCTAGTCGCTTGAATATGCTATTAATGCTGAGCTACTGACCGAACAGCATTTGGAGTTTCTAAGCTTAAAAGGAGGCTGTACAGGCTGGTCTGAGTCTACACTTGTCAAAATGCCAGATTGTTGGAAATCACGTGTCGCAGCTCAATTGTGGACTGCGTCGTCCGTTGTGCGTAACATTTTTTCTTTACACGACTCCTAAATTACTGGCTTAAATCTATAATGATTTCCAAAAAATATTTCCTTTAACATGTATAATGTCCTCTGCCAATTGTCATCACTGCGCCCCTTGCTCGCCGGATAATACCAATACCTCCATCTGCTATATAAACCTGGGCTTATGGGTTCTAGAACTATGATGAAAAAAATAGTAAGAGAGTACGATGAGGAAATACCACTATCACAAACTGCAGACAAACCCATGGCACTGCGTGGAAGAGCCATACAACAATCACAAGACACTAGGGAGACAAACTTAGCAAAGCAACCAGCTCTCTCTTCCCCCTCAAGATGATTGCAAAACTAGAACGGACATAAAGTAACGTACAACAAAACATAGAAGCCTGCAATAAATATATTCCAACAATATAATATAATGATAAATATCCAATATGGAATTGTAATGCAAATACAATGATCTTATTGTGCAATACACTAATATGAATGTGAGTTGTTATGGTTACAGGGATAAGCAGCCGTGTTTGTAAATGCAGTGCATATAGGAAATCTACCTGTGAACTTTACCATGTCGCCATTACATACTTCGCACACAACCAAATATGAAATATTCAAAACAGACAATTTCTTATACAACATGACTGATGAGATTATGATTAAATGATGACAAAACATTAAACTTAATATACCTGCAACAAATAATTTCCAACTATATATTTTAGTGATAAATAACCACTATGGAATTGCAATGAAACTACATTGATATTATTGAGTTGTGGGGCTATTATAAATCACTACAGCTACCTGCCTAAATTCTAAATCACAACTAACATTACAAATACCAATAAACCAGTTACCAGTAAATTTACCAGTAAATGCCAATATGGGATATACAGGGATGTGCAAAGTATGCCATGATATAATGTTGTTCTGGCCCTTGAACAAAATGGCCACCAATCTAAAAATTGAAAAATCTGTAAACGACACCTCCTCCTGAACTGCAGGCCATCAATGATTCAAACTTATTTCGCATACTTGGTGTTTCCCACAATGTCCTCTGCCAATAGTGTTCAATACTTTCCCCTCCGCAGGAAACATCTATACAAGCGGCTGGTCATAATTTTCAAAATGAATTCACCAAAATGCTTCTCAGAAGTCCACATGCCTGGATCCAGAAGTTTTGTCATAAGGGGTCCAACTCTGACATTTTTGTTGATATTTTTATTTTATTTTTCTAGTTGATGAGGGGATAATTGGGATAAATACCACTAAAAGCGGGCCATCAACGGCCCATCAGCGAAACCGGATTAGTATTGCAAGGAACCCTATAGCTTTGTGATTTTCCAGGGGGTCCGGACCCCCTGCTCCCCCCCTCTGGATCCGCGCATGCTCTCCTCTGAACAAAATAGCACAACCAGAGCTAAACATTAACAAAATAAACATATTCTCCTAAACCGCATTTCCAATATTAAAATGATCCACTCATAATTGTTCCTTATAAGGCTCTTTAGCATAGGCGGATCCAGTGGGGGTATAGGACGTCTGGACCCCCTTCCTGTATAATCACAAGTTCTATAGGTTTCTACAGAAATTATATAGCATTTGGACCCCCACCCCCTGGAAAAGGTTGGACCCCTCTGGAACCTTACAAAATTATAGTTTTCCGTAAAATAAACCATTGGACCCCCTCTGCAAAACTGAACAATAAGTTGAGGCTAATACCTACCATATATTTCCTCTATTTTCGACTTTAATTAATCTGCAATCCTAGGGCCCTCTGTGTGTAAATGCTTCCGTGATGTGATCAACGAAATAAGTCCTCTCGTTACATTGTTGTAAGATACCATTTCATCATTTGTTTGTCCTTTGAGAGCGTAGCAAATATATACGTTTGCTTAACATTCAATAAGTCTGGGAAAGCCAGTTATCACTGTCAACTTAATTACACTAGATATCAAAATGTCTCGTATCGGCTTCCATAGATATAGGATCTCACTCACCAGATTTTATACTATTACGGCATATGCGAGCAATGATAGCTCAGGGCATATGCGAGCAATGAAAGGTCAGGCGAGCCTGCGCCAATGCGCAGTCTCGCCTGAGCTTTTATTGGTCGCACACACAAGGTATGGACACATGACGACTTATGCTAAAATATTATTTTGATCTGCTAAGTATCTGTGTACGGTGTAGAATCGAGATTTTACACAGATGCTTTACATGTATTAAGAACCATTTGGTTATGTATTGGCATACAGTTGATAAGGAGGGCATGGCGACTTGTAATCGCGAGAGTTTTTTTCTTCGTGACATTTATTAAAGAAAGGCATGGCAACATGCGTTTGTGAGAGATTTTTTCTCTGAGACATTCGCTAAAAGAGGGAACGGTGACATGTCAGTTTGAGAGATATAATATCATAGTTTGTATTACACTATCTGATCCATGGCTTAGAATCATGATGACGTGTTTTGTCAATTCTAGCCAGCTCACCCTCAGCAGTGAAGTGCATGTACAACCTCCTTGCAATAGTTCATGGTAATCTTGAGGAGTTGCGGAGCTCCCAGAAAACCACACCGAGCCAGATATAGCGGACATTAGGTAATGCCAGCACGTTTGAAAATGGACTATAGTGCATCTACATGCAGCTTGGGTTCAGCGAGTTTGAGCTTCCAAAGCTTTCACTCCTCCAGTACGCAATGTTTTGCTGTAGATTTGTCCTTTAAGAGCGTAGCAAATATATACGTTTGCTTAACGGAAAGCTTTCGTACCAAAGTATACGTGTAGATCTCTAGCCCACACTCCCCCTACACGGGTACGTCAGCATTGTCGTTAATTAGAGACGTTTGCGCATTTGCGACTCGTACCAAAATGTTATGAACTGGCTTATATGATGCGCTTTAGAGCCGGCTACCATGGTCTTCTTGGCATTTGAGCATGGTCAATGGGTTTGAATTCAGGACTATCAAATAGTCGCTTTCCTCTTTATATTGACACCGGCAAAAGCGCTAGTCCAACGCTTAATCGTTTAAATATGGCATACATGTCCCTTTATCAATGATTTTCTAAATAAATACGTTCCCAACTACATGTATCACACAGGCTGGGGCCACTATCGGCCCACTAGCAAAACGCCATTCGAATGGCGTTTTGCTGGTGGTTCAATGGTTGGCTACTTACAGATGCCTACCAGGTTGCCAGAGCTGCATGCATCTACACAAATGCTAAAATGGTTCAATTTATGTAGGAACATTAACCACTTGACCTAATTAAAATCTATGTCTACCTTGTAACGATTATGACCCAATTAGAGTGGGCGATGTCTTCCATAAAATTGTACCGTCCTTGACACAATTAAATTTTACTTTGACAAGATTATGACGTAGAGCAAGTGGGAGATTTCCATGACAACTCTATCAAGCACCTAATTAAAATCAAATAGTATTAAAACGGTCTGCTGCCCATTTTCATATTTAAAACACGGCGTCTATAAGCATGCTTCATACAACATATAAAGTGTTTTTTTTATAATCGCGAAAATATATTTCGCGTAAAGACATTTTGCGACGTTAAACATTCGCGACTGAAACTTGATGTAACGGCAGAGTGATTTCGCCATTTCTCGAGGTTTCATTTTCGCGAAACTTCGCTCACGAGAAGTTTCGCGAAAATAAACCCCTCGCGAAAATATCTGAATTTACAGTATTCGGATATGAGACTTAGATTAGCGGTGTTGCATCCATAAAATATCCTACATAAGAACACCTGGCCTCGAGGTTATAAAACTTTTTTTCATACTCAACTGAGTTCGAAATTTATCCTGCTCATAAATGATAAAATACCAACAACTGTTGTTGCCATTTTGACATTTATAAGCAGGATAAATACAACATCTGAAAGTTCAAAAAGAGAAAACTCAATGTTTTTTCAGCATTTCAGATTTTATGAGCCGTTGAAATGTTATGCACAGCTGAGTTGAGCATGAAAAAAATTATAACCTCAGTACATGGCCAGTCTTCTGGAATTGTCAACCGCGTGAAATGGTAACAATAGTTTGGGTTTGTTTGATTTGATTCCTAACGTCCCATCACCAATCTTTCAGTAATAAAGGGACGGGTCTTCCTGGGTCGAACCAAATATAGACATTACGATTATTAGATAAGTGCGTTATTGGACAATCTGCCGTTTTTACGACGAAAGCAAATGTCATTATAGATCTGATGTTGGCAATAAGAAAGCATTGCTTTTTCTGCATCTGCCGACCTGTGCTGGTGGGTATCCGTAGGTTTGGTGTACAGATCTGTGCGGCCCCTTCAAATACATAATGAAACATCCTAAGTCTATTGTAGTACAACAGATTGAAGAATCCAGCTGTGCATAAAGGGTTGATAAGAGATGTTTTCTCGAGTTATCTGCCTTTATTCGATGGGCTGGGACATGCAGACACATCTAGCACATGGGAATCATTTGTTTTCACTTCAGTGCCTCATCAGACATTGGAAATTATATCTTTCGTAATCAGGTATGCAGTTATTTACACACTGTCTCCGCTGCAAATCTGTATCAAATATGATGCAGAAAAAGACATGTTTACTTATTGCCAACATCAGATCTATAATGACTTTGGCTTTCTTCGTAAAAACGGCACATTGTCCAATAACGCACATATATTTTTAATAATTAATCACCCGCATAGTGATTATAGTGCAGACCCAAGGGTCGTGCAATCAAGTTGATGGAATCTGTGATGGCTAACAAAAGGCCATTGATGAGACTAGACCAAACCAGACTGTTATCTATAATATGAACGTAAGCAGCTCAGTCACAAACTCAAAGATTGCAGACGGTTGTCCGCCATTAATGCAAATGTTGTTATCAATCGAAAGGTTTCCAAAGCAATATTAATAATCATTGAAGTTCGTGTATTTGTTTTGGCAGGCACCAAATGCATCTTAATGCTAAAGAATCCTCTCAAATACTGTCAAGAGCGGGTAATGATCTTTTAAAGAAATATCAACAATAACAAATCTCATCTTTAAAACTCGTAAGCCCACACTTTTACATAGAGCTGCCGTCAAAATATAGACCAACTCCTGAGATTTTGGTGCAGGTGGCATTGCTCAGGCAGAAAACGAATACTCAAACCAATTTTATACCTCTTAAGCTTACTCCGCTAGATACATGTACCTCAGTACATTTACATTTTCGATGCAATCCTTAAATGAACCTTTAGATTGTTGCAACCGTTCATAGCCTCATAAATGACATACATTTATGATTGACTGCCCGTGAAATACGCTTCGATCATCGAGCTCATTTGCCAGAAGTGATACTGGTGTTGTGATTGACAGCGAGCCACACCCGAGTCGCACGTGCAAAACAAACTTCTTGTTTGCACCATTGGCTATCCGTGATCACGCTGGCTGTTCAGCTTTTCCATTTTACACTCTGACAAAACCGTTGAAAAACAAAACTGTTTTGTTTCCTAAATTAAAAATGTTTTATATTTTAGATATTTATAATAAAATGTAAATATAAGCAATACATTCAATTTTTGGTCTACTCGTGGAATCATGAATACTTCTGGTCTCTTGCAAAGTTAACAAGAAGCCCTTCGGGCTTCACTTACTTTGCAAGAGACCCGAAGTATTCATTATTCCACGAACATTCCATCCTAAAAATTGATTTCATTTCTTAATTTATTTAAAGTAGGTTTTTGTGCATGTGCGATAAGTTCCAAAATCTCATGGGCTGGCCCATATCTGTTCCTGGATCGAGATTCGTCTCACATTTGAAGAAATAGCATTCAATATTCTAATTTGTCAGACAGTTTGTGTATTGGAGGCTTTCAATTAGGATATCAATGACCAAACCCATTTTTACTCTGCCACAATGTTTACGTCAGATTATTTATTAGCCGCATCAAGAGAGATGAATTAGGTCCTTACAAACAAAAATGTACCGCTTATGCGAGTAGCAAAGTCTCACCAGGGCCTTCAATACTTGTACTCTTGAAAGGATGTGGATAAAGGCTTAGGCCAAATATTTTGCTTCTGTATCCCACTAGATAGCTAGAGGTGCATGCTAAAAGAATGACTGTTTTAAAGTACCCACAACATATCAAAACAACACACAGCAAAACCTGTCAAAGCCAACACACCATGGGACCACGCGATATTGTCAGTTTCGGCAGTGCGTCGGTATTACCAATTTGTAGTAAACTTTCATGCGGGATATCCATTAGATTAGGCGTTCTATACTTCCATGTAGTATATGAATGTCTATGTCAAAAAGATTACGGGGATGTCATGCCCATTTAAGGGATAGTATTTCAAAAGTCTCCTTCGCTGGTCCAATGTGCCAAATGCTATTAGCATTGAGTAATTGTACTCAATAATTGTGTTCAATATTGGTCATAGGTTGACCGTGGCCTACTTTTCGACAAGCTCAGCCTTTTGATTAAGTCAATGAGTTTCAAACAAGTGTAATAGATGCACCACTACCTGTTTGCATACCACCAGGGCAGTATCATAAATCCTTGATAATGATTAAATTCTACTTCGTTATTTAGTAACAATTTAGCAGTGTTAATATTGATGTATATATAATTTTATTTTATACTTAGCAGTGAAATCAATACATATCAAAAACAAATAAAAGTGATATCAACCACTAGTGAAATGATATGATATCAATCACTAGTGATTGATATCAGCCTATATTTTCACTGCAGCGTTTTTTGGATCACCTCTGACTTTTCCATTCACTTAATGCAGCTCACTTCGAAAGTTCAAACGCTTATAACTTTCTTATTTGTGAACAAAAACATCAAGTGTGGGTAGTCATTTTCTTAGTTAGAACATGAGGAACATTTTGGTACCAAAATAACTCAGATTTTCTGAAATTTTTCGATTTTGAATTTTCAACACCTCCCGCTTCAGTGAGTGAGGCAATGCATGTAACCTATGCTACGCAACGTCATCAACAAATTATGACGTCGTTTATGACGTCACTTGTCTTGCACTTTGACGCTGAATAAATTTCTTTTTATCTGTAAGTCCTGATACTATATAGATCATGTAGATTGATCCAAGTATTCTGTCACAAATTACTCTAAGACTTTGTCTTCTTTTACATTATTGTGATATTGTGATTCGTGTTGAAGCATGGTTAAAAAATTGATTAACTGTAAATCTTCTAAAAAGTATAAAATAAAAAGAAAATTTACTTTGTTTAGTAAATACCAAATATATTTCATCTCGTGAGTTGAAAACATCGAAATTTTCATTCGTGCTGCGCACTCATGAAAATTCTGATGTTTTCAACACACTCGATTAAATATATTTGGTATTCACCTCAAAAAAGTAAATATCCTCTATGTATTTACTTTGATACCTGGGTCGGAGTTTGAAAAGCATTTCTTTTAACCTAAAAAGCACTGATCATTGCAATAGCTGTCGACATATTTTATAACAACAGTCTTCATTTTGGGTACAATTAGGCATAGAAGAATCAAAAGAAACTTATTGAAAAGTCAAAATAATTTAATTATGATAGCTGTAACTTCTATTTTGCATCAATATGTTGCTTGTAATTCAAACGGATTATCCATTATTCATTATTGAAAGGAAGCAATCTATGGAACCGCTTTAAGATGTCTGCCCCCTAATGTTTGGATAAAAAGCAATAAACACAGCTGTAATTGCCAAAACACTGCTGCAATTGCCTTAATAGATGAATAATTAAATTAGTACATATAAGGGATCTTACATTACAAACGAGTTGAGAAAAGCAATAAAATGCGATGTTTGCCAAACATTATATCGCCTTTTCGCAAAGAGTTTAATAAATTCGATAATAAAGGAGTACGAATGGTTGATTATAGTTATCACATGGTATCAAAACTATGCAAAATCACATTTTTGGCGTGAAAACATAAAGACGTCGCGTCAGATGTTGGTGTTAATTTGCGTAACGTCAAAAGTTGTTTAAACTCGTCAAACAATAAGATTTTCACAGATAAGAGAGGCGATCTTCCTTGCGTTGATATTTCTAAGCACACATGCCCAGTTGTATAATGATCAGATGAAAAGTTTGTTTTGGTTTATATATATTTAAGTTTTTAAAGGTTTTATAAATACATGTTCCCGAGTAGAATTACGAAAAGTAGGGTATACCCAGGTAAGCACAATTATTTTCAGTAGTAAATGCGATTGGTCGGTCGGTCACTCGCCAAGAGTTAGTGTTGGCCCAAACAAACATGTAGACACAAATGAATGAAAACAACAAAGAAATTGATTTATTTGAGATTCGAGCACGTCACGTTTGAGTTTCAGACAGACACACCCTTTTCATCGTATGGCTTCCACTGAGTTGACTATTACTAATACCTAGCAATATGATGTACAGTCTCTGGACATATAGTTGTTTGCCACTTTGCGACGTCGCCGCTTGAAACAAGACCTTTCTAGAAATTTGTAAAAAATACCATGACAAACTTAATGGGTTAAATGTTATAAAACTTACAGGGATGAAGAGCAAATAGAGAGCAGCAATATACAATAAATGATTAAAATAATTACACTTTTGGTTCTCAAGTAGAACGCATTTAAAAGTGAATGTAAATTTTAAAACCTCACTATTCCCGTAGACGCTAACGTTAACGTCACCGAAAACTTTCATTTTAATTTGTGTTTGCGTTTAAATTACTACCATACGAAAACAACAGAAACCGAAAAGCTACAATAAAAATGTTTATTGCGTAAATCAATTTGCTTTCAGTTGGTACTTTTTTCAAAATTGTAGCTTCTATAGTTTTTGGACAATAATTTTTTGCAAAACATCTGGAAATACATCGATTTAAGCGGCAACGTCACTGGGTGGAGAGTGTCCTGTGGCTGTATATATACACAGGAGCTTGACGTTTGGTCCTTACATTACATGTATATGCCTCATAACCAAAAGCTTAAATGTCATCATTACGTAATGACATTATGAGCTTTCGGTTTAGGGGCTATAGGAGTGAATAAGGATCGAATTTCAAGCTCCTGTGATATATTTCCTGAATATTCCTGAAAACAGGGGTAAAGGTCACGGAGTTTCCAGATTTTCTCGAATTAATTCTTGCCAATGACCTGTTTTATATTACTTTATATAGGACAGTGTCCTACAAGACTATGCTAATGCATCAGTATATAAGTATATAAGTTTTAAGAAAATGTTCTAAGTTTTTGGCATTTACGCATATTATAACGCTAAAATGTTAACGTTTTTAATGACGCGATTAGCAAAGTAAAAAAAAAAACAGGGTCTGTGACATTTTTGCTAGACAAAGCATTTTAGCGATATTTTATTCAATATTTAACAATTTCTCTTAATTTAAAAACAGCATAAAATATATGAAAAACGCATTTACATATCTTATTTAGAGAGAAATAAGTTTGAAGAAACATATTTTCATTTAGTATTGAATTAATGTCTCATATTTCCGAAGACGCCATTTGCGTGAGTGTGACATTTTTGCTACACATAGCAAAATGACAAATTTTTGCTCTAAATATGGAAAAAATCAAGAATAGATCCAAATTTTAATTCTATTTTGAAAACGCATTTTTGTGATATACTTCGATTTTCAAAAACACGAGGCACTAAAAAGTAATACATCAACATAAATACACAGACCCCATGTTTTCAACGTTTTCTTTAAATCTCTACACGTTCCGTTTCTTTGCTTGGTTGGCTATTTCTGGTTAGTTTGCCGATTAACGCCAATTTCGCGCATGTCGTCGTGAGGATACAATGTACGCACAAAAAGTAGCTATGCGGGGAAAATTACAAGATTTCATGCATTATTAGTTAAAACTTTTGGATTTAGAAACACTCCGCCAAACGATTTCTGTTACGTTTCTA
Organism: Loripinus fragilis; assembly: GCA_964019695.1. NCBI lineage: Eukaryota > Metazoa > Mollusca > Bivalvia > Lucinida > Lucinidae > Loripinus > Loripinus fragilis. The sequence continues at coordinate 78,270,965 of OZ026528.1, read as the reverse complement.
CATGCAAAAAATCGGCAATTTATACGGAACATGTTAGCGATAACTTTTTCATTGTATCTTAATTTGTCTTTCGTTTTTCATCAATGTAAAATATAATTAATAACCTTTTCTTTGATGTTTAGTTTGTAAAAATGTGTAATGGAATAAGTGAAATCGAGAACTTTCAATAGAGAGGACCCCTACGTTTTTAAAATTAACACCAACATCTGACGCGACGTCAAAGGTTTTGCCATATATAACACAACGTTATAGTGGACGTCATTGCGTTACGCTACTAAATCTGTAAACAACTAGTGGTTTATCGATTGTGTTGCATGACGTTACATTACTATCAGAGGCGACGTCATGTGATAAAATGAAATATTTATTTTTGTTTTAAGTAAAATTTTCAAAACCATGAGCATACACTTCAAAATTTATCTGTTGTCTTCTTAATTCCATATCAAGTCTATGCATGTCTAGACGTTCAGTTTAATGTTCTTCATTACAAGAAGCAAGGATCAAAATGTAATGAGACAACAAAGTTAATGTTGCAGAGTATATCAGCCATGTCACCATTATAATGATAAATACTGGTGTTACGTAATATAATGTTTTTATGTAGATGACTGTCATGGGAATCATATAGATGTATACTTGAGGACTTTGAAAACGCATCACCATAATTTTGCACTTTTCTTGTAAACCGTATATGCGATTGAAACGTTACTCGCAGGCTTTAATGTGCAACCCAGAATTGGTATGAATCAGTTATCAATTTGACTGCACTGTGACGCGACGCTACTGATGACGTCACATGGGTACATACACCATCCAGCACCTGTCTGCACAAATAAATGAAGCTTTTTGATCATTTTTATGTTTAAACTGGCGTATATGATGCCATGTTACCAAAAGAGTTTATAGACTTTTTCTAATTAAAAGTAATTGATAACTTCAAAATTTCGAAAATAAACGTCAAATTTGAACATCAATTTATAGCTCCTTTTTAGAAACATCTCTATAAGTTACCTATACTGATATTGATTACATACACTGAAAAGCATGTGGGGAAGACGTTTTGATGTAAATCGTGGCAGGAGATCTGCTGTCATGTGATCGAGAACGTCTTAAAATTTTACGTTAACGTCACTTACACAACACAAGTCACGTGATACAAGCGTAATTTATGAATAATCTGTCATTTGTGTATGCAATTAGTCTCTTCAAATAAAACCGGACGTAAAAAATCGAAACTTCGAAAGGCCCAAGACGTTGAATTTTATTACTAGACTATAGCAATCAGGGTGGTTGGGGTATGTCGGTAATTTTAAGGGGGTGTAATTTTGAGAATACCAAACTGTCAATTCATTTCTTATCCTACAATAATGAATGTGCAATCGTGAAAGAAGCAAAGGACGCAAATTCGTTGAGTCAGGAATCTAAACTAACGCGTGTTAAATTGCAGCTGAATTTGTGTCCTTCAAAATCGACCACCCCTGTCTTAAAACGGATACTTTTTCAATACCTTAAAGTAAATTTACAACCATAAAATTTCTAGGACACATAACAAGATTGTAAGACTATGATATGCAATAATATAGGCTGGGGCCCAGGGTGAAAAAATTCAAAAATGGTTACCCCGAAAGTAGCAAGGATTGTTATAGTATAAATTTGTAGAAGTATATATGGTGCATACGAAACCGCTGTATAGCAAGCTTCTCGGAATTGCATAACGCCACTAGAGCTAAAAAAGTATGGTAGCCCATGTGCATCATATGTATGCATGCGTTTAATACAAACGCTATTATCTCAGCAACGCGTTATCAAATTGTAATCAAACTGCCTTTCAGGAATGACAATGTCTTTGTTTTAAAAGTTTTGAGTATTAGTTTCAATTTCAAAGAACTGTTGCTTTAGCATTACGCATGCAATGGTGTGTACCATGTGTAACCAGATAAAACGTAATGTTTCGTTTTCTCCCATCTGTATATGCTACGACTCAATTTGATCATTTTCACACAAACACATCATAACTGTCCATAAATTACATGGCTACCTGTTTCGGTAAGATTTGATATCCAATATGGCTGCCGTCGCACTAAGGTATGAAAACATATTTTGGGGGATCATTCCTTATCCTACTGACAGGTCACGTTTAAAATGCTTGCGTATGTAGTGGGACGTCCGTGTGCCTTTTTCACAGCACAAAATGTATTGTCACGTAAAAATGGACACTTTAAGATGGCCTTGAATATGAGCACATAGGCTGTCAAATAGATTCGCTTTATTAAATGCATTGTTTTGGCGGACCAGAAGGGGAGATATTCAAAAACACATCACAATGTTAAGTACATACCAAACGATTACTTACTTTTTTCTAAGTATGCGTTAAAAGCCTACATGTAAATAAAGTTGATATATGATGGCACCATTGTGTTTCATTACAAAGCTATTGGGCGAAAAGCGTGAGCATCTTTTGACATTTATAATCGAAAATCAACACACGTGGAGGGCAGTGTTGGTGGCTTATCTGTTGGTATTCTGTTTGCCCTGTCACACTATACATCAATTAAATGTTTTATACATGTAGTCTTTAATTCATTTTTAAGGATATATTAAATGTTATAATGTAGAATGCCAATGTATTTAGTATATTATAATGTTTAACAATCACAATAAATCGCTCAACTGACCCAATGTTATTATGTACAATAGCACATTTCTATAAAAATAGAGGTTTGTTTTATTTATGAATTTTGTTATTTCCATTCTCTTGAAATTAGCATTAACTGTGGTTAAGGATGTATTGTGTGATGTCAATTGTGTGAAATGTAAAAAGTGTATGGTAGTATGCTTCATTTCAGTCACGTGACACAATAAAGTCTTCAAAGCGAATCTAAAGACAAATAAATGAATGCTTATTTTCAACACCTTCTAAATTATAAATCTGAAAGAAAAGACTTAAAACATTAACAACGATGATTGTTAGATACAACATTATAATTCTCTTCCTAAAAACTGGTCAGAAATTTTTATTCATAATTACAGACGGTTGCCTAGCAACAATACAACATGGACTAAATTGTCATACCTGGTATAATAAAACAATCACCATGGCAATTAGACATTCCATACTTGCATACTGTTATGGCATTACCTGAACGACATACTGATGTATCCATATATGGATTTATTGAAATTTCTTCCAATACCAAAGTGTATTAAAATCATCATTTTATACTTTAAAAAATCAAAACAAGGGGAAAAAACAATTAGAAGTTTCAGAACTTCCACAGCAGCACTTGGATGCACAATATTAACTTTTCATACATATTTTACTTTAATAGTATGCATACCTGAATGTCTATAGTATAGTTTGAAGTACATATATTACTTGTTCACAACTAAAACGTCATATCTGGCTCTCAAAAACATTGAATTAATTTTATTTTATGAAGTATGCAGTTTTGTAAGCTTGAGGTCTTTAATTTGGCATACTTGTATGTTTTACATGTATTATCAAAACATTTTGAAAGGTAGAATTTTTTTTAAAGATGCCAAATCATAGACACAAGTCAATTAAAGTCAAATACAAAACTAAAAATGAATAAAATAGTCAAAAAGGGACAAAACAACTGAAAATGAAAGAAAAAGTAGTAAAAAAGAAAAGAAAAACAAATAGGAAAAGAAAAAGACAAAGACAAAAAAATAGATAAAACACAATTAAAAACTATGGTTGGGATATATAATGCAGCTGAAACTGGCGCCATGAAACTGGTTTAAGCCCTCCAGTAAAATATTTTACGGACCGTTCGAAGGCGGTACTTCTTTTGTGGATCATTTGTGTTATTTATGTCTTGTGCTTGTCATGCTTTCGCGTCTGTTCATTGCTGCCTTGTGATCACCTGCTGGGAAAGGACTGACCTCTTGGCTCCTGTTTGTGACGTTTAATTGTGTTTTTGTCACTTTCCCATGTGGTATCCTAGGTCAGGTGTAGTACTTTATTGTATCGATTCCTGATATTTGCCGCCTTTCTCACTTTCATTGTTGCAGATTACGACATCAGTAGTCCAAAAATACGTATACCTATTATACCTTTAATTTATGTTTTCTGTTCATGAAATCTTCCATCACCGCGCGGTAATGACTCGTGGACGACTGGAAAGAATTAGTTTTTTTTGTAAAAATAGACTTCAATCAATTTATACGAGTATTGTTAGCTGTGTTTATAACCTAAAAACAACACATTCTTTTCAGTGATTTGTAATTTGGTGTGTGCATTGTTTACGTCTGTTCAGTGCTAACTTGCAGCATAATTACCTCGTTAGAAAATGTTAGTTATTTTGTTTCTTAACCATGTTTATTATACAAGTATTTGGATATAGTTTCTTATCCTCTTGTAACCTTGTGTAGGATGATTGTCACGCTGTTGTACTCCTCTGTTTCTTTTTTCATTTTTTTGTTGATGTGGTGCCTATGTTTGTTTTTGCCACATGGGTTAACGAATGAGTATATCATCTAATTTTTATTTTTTAGTGTTACAAGCCTATTTGCCTCTCGGCGAATAAAAAAATAATTGATATATACCTTTTGGTCATGAAGATTACTTAACAAATCGAAACGAACAAGCACAAACTTTGAATAGCATAGACAGTCTGTGTTTTCAAGCTAGATTTTAAACGTAAGGCAAATCAAAATATGTTCCCCCCTCCTCATAACATACAGTGGTATATTTGGGGCAGAATAGATACCTTTAACAATCCCATTTGCTATGATAACATGTTTAACAACGCGTTTAAATCATTATTACGATTTTTAAAGGAAAACGGCTTCCCATACAAATGTCGCTTATACGGCAATTCGCAATTCGCAACGAATTGCTATACAGTGGTTTTGTATTACCGAATGTTCAAATATTCTTTGTGCAAAAAATCAGCTTTGCTACTTTCGGGGTAAGCATCGATGACTTTTTTACGAGATACGCTCGTCTGGGCTACAGCCTAATAATTATGTCGCTGACATTCTCAGGGCTTGTAAAAAAGGATTTAATCTGGGTGATGCGTTTTCAAAGTCCTTTAGTATATTTAATGAGTCGCGACATGAGATTTCTAACAATCTGGTATGTGCGACCAGTAAAGCCTCAGATCAGCCTGCGCATATGCGCAGTCTGATCAGAGCCTTTGCTGGTCGCTTGAGTATTCTATGATTATTAAGCTACTGACCGAACATCATTTGGAGTTTCTAAGCTTAAAGGGAGGCTGTACAGGCTCGTCTGAGTCTACACTTGTGAAAATGTCACATTGTTGGAAATCACATGTTGCGGCTCCTTATATTGTCTGCTTGTAAAAAGTAATTTTCATTTAATTATCTTATTTCATTATTATTTTGATCTACAGTCAATGACAAAAAGTAATTACACAAAATTAATTTCCCATAGACGTTAATGCATTTTCATGTTAGCAAATATGTCTTCAGATTAAATAGCAATAACTGCTGAATAATAGATGCATGTACTGTACAATTTAGATGAAGTTTCGACTTTGCTCTATTCAAATACAATAGTTTAAACTTTTACAAACTTTTGAAAATGCCACGTTTCCATTGATGTCAATGGTAACGGAGTCCAAAGGTTGTCAAAAAAATCTTGTAAATCGTTTAAATATCTGCAGGTTTAAAATTCATTGGTGAAATTTATTGAAAATAAAATGAATACACTAAATTTATTCATTTAGTTTTCCTATGTCACCAACGGCATACGTTGAAGCGTAGTAAAAGTTCTTGCAAACGGGAAAATACATTGAAGTCTATGAGGTTTCTGACGTTTTTGAATTAATTAATTTTGTCTCTAGCTGTATAACTGAACATTAATACCATGCATTTAGTGGTTCTAAAAACGTCTGAAAGTCGTACATGTACAACCGCAATAAATTTACAAAATATGAAACCTTGCCCCTTTTAGGCCTAATGGAATGTCTCACCCTTTTCAATTAGGCTAATCCATTTAGTATCTAAAGGTTATTAGGTATCAATTAACAATTTTAGTCACATTTTAAAAGTACAAACTGTAAGCAAACAGTAAAGCACCTGATCAGACACCGCCTTTGCCGAGTGTCCCATAAATGAAAGCTAAGCTTATGTGGGTTAAGCGATCGCTGAAAACGAACAATACACGAACTTTGTATAATTAGGAATTTTAGTTTCAAAAAGAGGGCAAAAATCAGGAATCGATACAATCAAGCACCACACCTGACCCAGGTACCAATGAGAAGTGACAACTTCACAATTAGACATCACAAACGAGAGCCAAGAGGTCAACCTCTTCCCAGCAGGTGACCACAAGGCATCAAGACCACACAAGACGAAAGCATAACAAAAAACAAGACAGAAACAACATACATGACCCATAAAAGTAGCAGCGCCTTGGTACGATCAGTAAAAATATTTTACTGGAGGGCTTAAATCGGGATTCGCGGCGCGCCAACCTCACTCTTAGTTCAGATGTGGATCAAGACACATAGATGTTTGGTTTGCATGAAAGACCCCTAACTTACAAAGGTTACACAGTGTGTTCTTTTCATGAGTCTCTCAAGTACTGATTCAATTTGTAGAGATGACCAACTCAAACGATTTCCGTTTAAGCTATCGCAGACAATTGCCATTTCTTAAACCAGCAATATCTCTACAATCACGGCGACTTGGCACCAGCCCAATGCTGAAGGATACGACAAGAGATTTGAAGAATAAATTTCATAAAGCTATTAACATGAACTTCGATAAAATCGCAATGACTTCTAATGAACCGGAGATGGCAAAAACAGCATTTCGTTTAAGCGTGTTATTTAAACAGCGCGCACAGAAAGAACCGAACCTTGAAGCAGGCAGACCTTGAGACAAGGCTTGCTTGTACAAGTGCTTACGATACACAGGCCAACACAAACGGATATGAGATGAAGCTGGAATTTGAAAAAAAAAACACCGGAACAAAGTGATTTTCCGTTCTATGATCTGCCACCTGAGTACATGTAACGAGGGCTACTATAAGCCCACCAGCGATACATGTACGTCATTAGGTCGAATGGCGTTTTGTTGGTGGGCCGACGGTAGATCTTGGTATTCTATACTTTTTTGTAAAAAGATTATCAAACCATACAGCTAACTAAAATCAGACTGCGTAACCCCGTTTGCTGCTAATAGCTACCCTTATTTCGAAAATGCACCAACGGTCAGTAAATGCATTTGCCAATATACGATTATGAAGCAAATGACTAGGTGCGGGGTGCTAACATGTATCTAGTTACTGAATATTACACCGTCGACTCCGATCAGTCGAAACACGGACTGATCATTAATCTACACTGTACGCTAGTTATGATTATATATGCAGTAAGCAGACATAACAATATTGCTAGGGTTGCTAATGTCTAGTGCCGTTTTTAAGAACGCGGTTTACTTTGCACACGTTCTTGATTGCTGAGCTAGGCATTTAAGAATCTTTTTTTTAAAAAAAAATATCTTTAATAAAGCCAGCGACAGACACGATGTAATACCTGACTTACGTTTCCGGTGTCGTCTATCTTATGATGACGAACACGTTTTTTACCAAAGATAAATGACGACTGTGTCTAATAAAGCTATTTGAATTACAAGTACTATAATTCAACATTGGAATAAAGTTAATTCTTTACCTCAAAGAGACGCAATTTGCAAACAGAGCAGACCTGCCTGATCAAGGCGTACTCTGATTGCTTATGGAAATGTTAAATATATCTGATCCTACACAAGTGGAACTGATTAAATAAATTATTTGTTCTACATGTATGTACTAACATGAACGTTTACGTAGGTAAGTAGTTATGTAGGTAGGCAGGCGCGTACGTGTGTACGTGTGTGGGTGGGTACGTAGATAGATAGATAGATAGATAGATAGATAGATAGATAGATAGATAGATAGATAGATAGATAGATAGATAGATAGATAGATAGATAGAAGGATGGATACATGGATGGATGGATACATGGATGGATGGATGCATAGATGGATGGATACATGGATGGATGGATACATGGATGGATGGATACATGGATGGATGGATAGACAGACAGACAGACGGACGGACGGGCAGACATACAGACGGACGGACGGGCGGGCGGACGGACCGACGGACGGATAGATAGATAGATAGATAGATAGATAGATAGATAGATAGATAGATAGATAGATAGATAGATAGATAGATAGATAGATAGATAGATAGATAGATAGCGTGCTACACATACAGATCATTCACAAAATGATGCTAAATTTGGAAGACAACATACACTTAAGATCGCATTGGAATTTCAGTTTGTACGGGAGTGTTAACAGACCAGTGTTTGAACAGAAGCATCTTTTATTTATTCAAGAACTCTTGAAAGATTTAGGCGTCACTCCTTGGGAATTAGATCAATCCCTTAATGTACGAAATTCCGCTGAATGTAAAGTACAGCTACCAATTACGCATTACTTTTTAAGATACAGTAAATGACTCTTTATCAATCCTTGCCCTGCTGAACTCGATCTGTCATTTTTAAAAACAGTGTAGATCCGGACCAGATGGCTTCTTATGAAGCCATCTGGTCAGGATCCACGCCGCTTTCACTCTAATTGAAGCACATGCTTATAGTACATGTATATCTGGAATGCTGTAGGCTAACAGTTTAAATATTGAGGAGAAGTGTAGTACATAGAAATATTCAGGGTTAAGTGAAAATGATCAGGAGAGGTTCAAGAGAGTTGCATGATCACTATAGGCAATGTATCCGTCCTAAACGAGCATGTTCCTACCGCTACAAGCAAATCCAAATTCCAAATAAACACAAAGCAATCAGCTGATATTGATATGCATGACCTATGTGGAACGTATGGTTATTGGTGTCCGGTGCCAGAAGGAATTGTGTTGAACAATAGAATTGGTCACCCTCAGCAGAATGAGTTGTACAGTTTAACCCTTGATGCGCCAATCTCAACAAAAGTCGTCTGCTTTCTCGTCTGCTGAACTGTTTAAGAAGCCTCTATGGTAAACAGTGTGAACCCAGATCTGTTCTGGGTCCACGCTGTTTGCTTATATACATGTACTTAATTCGTCAGTGATGTAAGGCAACTATTTGCAGCAGACAACTTCAGCAGACATGTTCAGATGCATTTTTCTTGGCGCTTTAAGGGTTAAGATTCTTAGTACATGTACACACGGGATACATAGAGGATATTTACTTTTTTGAGGTAACTGCCAAATATATTTCATCGAGTGGGGTGAAAAAATCACGAGTGCATAGGAAAATCCCACCCAAACCCCTAAAAGTAGAAAATGGGCTCGTCCTAAAGACAAGGGTAGGCAAGTTGTTTTCGCTTAAATTGGTTCAGCAGATGCAGCACTTCTATATGCACCAAAACTAAAAACGAATTTAGTACGTGCAGAGATCCATGTAACGTAGTACATTGTAAAAGACTTATAATGGTATTTAAATCTCGTCATGTTTTGTTCTGGCTTCATGCTTTCATTAATGCACCCTTTCACCAATTCTTGCAGACGGTCATATAAATGGGCCAAAGTTATTTTTGAAAAAAAAATCAAGACACAACAAAAGCATGAAAATTAACCCTTAAAGCGCCACCTATCATTTGCAGCAGACGACAATTTCAAATTTTGCCGCTTTTTCAAAACAACAAATAAGGCATTGTATTTCATGAGAATTGTCTGCTGGCAGACAATTCTCATGAAATATCATACCTTATTTCTTCTGAAAATTAGGAATGATGTTGCATAATTTGTCGTCTGCTGCAGTCGTGATTGGCGTTTTAAGGGTTAACCCTGTTTGCAAAGAGATAAGCTGTGTTAGGGTGCACTATTTAACTGTCATGAACAGACTATTTAAAAATATGATTCGGGAGAGTGGATCCCATTTTCCAGATTATCGAATTAATTTTATAAATGAGATGCAAGAAGAGACCATTGTGGCATCACCAAGCAAAATAGCAAATCAACAACAGCTTTGTTACATTATTTCTGAGCTGTAACAGTTTGTCATTTGAGAGAGAAATTCATTATTTTGCCAAATGCGTTTTTAACTTTTGATTATTCTTAAAAGGTTTGACCTTAGGATTGGATCGCAGCTGATTTCAAGAAACAATCGCTCGAAAACATTTATATCATGAAAATGTCTGCTTTTTACGTCTTGAATATTCAAGTGCACTTCAGACTGGATTTTATCATGGAAGCAAACACTATGAAACCTGATCAGACTGCTCCCATGAAAGCAGTCGGATCTGTATTCATATTGTTTGCAATATAGTCTACATACATAAGAGCATAAGCAGTCGAGAGAGAAGACGAAATAAGTCCTGACTGGCGAAAAAAAGGGTTAATATGTAAAGTAATAAGGTAAAGATCAGGAATCGATCCAATCAAGTTCCACACCTGACCCAGGTCACCACATGGGAAATTGACAAAAACACAAGAAAACATCACATACAAGAGAGCCAAGCGATTAGCCCTTTTCAAGCAGGTGACCACAAGGCTGCAATTAACATACAAGAAAGCATGGCAAGCAAGAAACATGAATAATAATATAAAGATTTCACAAAAGAAGCACTGCCTTGGAACGGTCAGTTAAACATAATGAGCCTACTTTTGAAGAGCCCACATCCATAAAGTTACAGTACAGTGTAACACGGTTCATTGTATAGCATCCTTTGGTTCCGAAGTTGTCAGAAGAGTTTGGACTAGGTAGCTATTTTTGACATGTGACCTAAATTACATAGTTATTAAACATTGTCTTCTCTTAAGGACATTCTCTTTGATTGGTCTCCAGGTTACTGAGTAAACAGTGTTAAATAAATTGATGGCAGTACTGAATGAACGATCTTGTCTGAAAGGCGACAAATAGCAATCGAAACACTATTTCGAGCAATTTTTAATTTTTAATTGAATGCTAAGAGCGTTTTCGATTGCCGACTATCCGGTGTGTTATTCATTGTTTGTTATTGCTCCCATTGTGTGTTGGTTGTGTTGGTTTCCTTGTTATCCTTTTAATCCTGCTTAGGAAGGGATGCTGGTTGCTTTGCTTTTCTTTGTGTTGTGGCTGTCTGTATTATGTGTCTCTTTCTTACGGTGTCGTTGGTTGGTCTGCAGTCTGTGATTGTGGCATTTCCTGGCCATACTAACTTTTATTATAGGTGCATATGCATCTGTATATTAAGCTGTTTAAATTGCGTGCTGATATCATGTCCATAATTTGATATGAGGATAAAAAGGCTACGTATTTTACTTGGCGTTATCAAAAGCAGACCGGAAAAGAGAGAGGAAATGCAGCAAAGATCACGTGACAGTGTTTGTGAAAATAAACGGAAATAACTATGACATAGACCAACAAGGAGAAATGTTCAAGCAACTAAAACATTCTGGGTATATGTTTAGCTTTCCGCTAGTGGCCGACTTTTGTCTGCAACCGCAAGTGCGGATCCAGAGGGGGGGGGGCAGGGGCTCCGGAACCCCCTGGAAAATCACAAGTTATATGGGTTTCTATAGGGAATAAGCAATAGGACCCCCCCCCCCCCCCTGGAAACAGTTGGACCCCCCTGGTACATGTTGGACCCCCCCCCTGGAACCTTGAAAAATGGTGATTTTCTTTTGAAACTATCCATTTGACTTCTGTAAAATAAGCTGAGGACTAAAAAAATGTCAGATTGACCTGGACCCCCCTGACGAAAATTCCTGGATCCGCGCACGAACCGTTTAGACCCAGATCAGTATGTCGGGCTTGATCTTAATGCTAACCGGTTGACGCTATGATGGTATTCTCGAAATATTTTCTTTAAATCTATGTCTACTAGTGTCGTCTGCTGATAACCTTTGCTAACAGTTTTGGGCCTGGCCTGGATCCAAACTGATTTACTCGTTGACGGTATTTCAGAAAGATTATTTCGAGAATTATTTTTTTAAAATAATCTGCAGACGACAAAAAAGCGTGCAAAATTACCCAGCATGCAGAGTTGAAAATATACAATGCGATAGTACATGTAGTGCTTTTCAAAGAACATCAAATCTATTTGACAGTAAGAGGGGGTAGGTCTGGACTCAGTTTTGCTTAAATGTATTCAAACAGGACGGGTTTGTAGTATAAAAAGTATAACCAGGGTTGTAAGTTGTTGTACGTGCATAGACACACGCATGATCAAACACAAACTAAAAAATATACCCCCCGAGGATCATAATCTGAACATAGTATCGTCTGCTGATAACTTTTGAAAACAGTTTAGACACAGATCAAGCCCGACAACATGTCGGGCCTGATCTGGTTTGTAACTGTTTGACACTCTGATGGTATTCCTGATTTCCTTTTTAAAAGGTCGATTTTGAAAAAAAAAAATCAACAGACGACAAAAAAGCATGGAAGTTTTCCCAGGAGGCTAAGAGTTAAATAAATTACGAGGGCTGTTCAAAAATGAATGCAAGTAGCTTCATAACTTTCTTCACATATATACTACGGCAAAGGCGCACTTCGAATCGAGCTAAAGTTCCTACTATAGTACTTACGTAATAGATTCGCATGCACGTTTACACCAGAACGGCTAAAGTTGGAACTTTAAGTTGGTTGGCAAGTAAACAAAATTAATAGCCCTCTATGCTCCACTTCAATTCTTCATCGTTGACATAAAGGATGTTATAAACTGCACAGCGCTTTCTAATAATCAATTATACGAATAAGTGGGACCAAAAATTATGCTCAGCTAGGTTTATTTTACAAAAAACATATAATTTTGAGGCTACTGACCGATCTTGAACCTATCGCGCTAGATATTGAATCCATCGTGCCGGATAGGTTTAGAGTAGGGAACCAGCCTGTCTACAAGAGACCCGCCGTTGATCTCTAGTAGGTTCGTGACGTCACCCTAGTAGCGACTATAGGTGTTCGAATCAAACTTTAGTTACCATAGTAGGGACTATAGTTCGATTCGAAGTATGCCATTATGGTAAACGTTTCTATAAAGGACTGTATGTCACTTTTAAACTGGCACCAAAACTAAAGAAAAACACAGTAGACTTATCGAGTTATAGCTCTTTGAATAAGGGTCACGTTAGTATACAAACAAACTCAATGCTTCGTGATATAGACAAGCGTATAATTCGTCGATAAAGGGGTGAAATTTCTTGAATTTTTTACGGAAGGGTCCCCATATTCTTATATAATGATTCTGTGAAGGTTGAGAAAATCCTACACGCTTTTGTTTTACAAGGAATCGTTTTCACTAAAGTCTCCTTATGTTTGCAAATAAATGGTAAACAAAGCACCACCTTGTCGTTTTCATTTAAACTTATCTCTAATAAAATGCACGAAACAACATTTAAACTAGTTTTAACTCAAAGACAATATGTTGATAGCTCATATGAGTTGTTACTAAAAATTATTGATGGATAGTGGGTAATTTTTAAACACTGAAAAAGCATTTTTATCGAGTCAAAAAAGCCTAAAGTGAAGGGATCATAGAATTTATACATAATTTTGTTTTCATAATATTGCGACTTTATTCTAAATTTGAACGTAAACTTTAAGTTTGGCCACTATAGACGTTTTTACAAGAAAACTACTCACCTGGTGTTGAGGACTAGACATATTGAACATATTTTATTTATGTAAACACGTCATTTAGAAACAGAAAATGTTTGAAAAATGATATAAGATATGATAACTCTGTAAATAGAGGACGGCGCATTTTGAAAACTCCCTTATGACATATTAAGCATGTTTTCAGCAAAATGCAAAGAAAAAGACACAGCGATGTCCATTATTACATCACCAGTAGATAACTCAAAATGACGTTTATCATAAAATTAATGACGTCATAAACGTACCTGATTACTCAGGATAGAAACATGATTATATAAAGTTTTTCCTACAAACAACTTTGGGATTGTTACATAAACTTGCATCTAAAATTTGGTGTCATTTTGCCTCAAACTTACAAAGATATGACACTATATACGCACATGTACCAAAAAGTGTGTTGCAATTTGCTTCAGAAAAACCTCAGTATACTGGAGCGGCCTTTATATAAGCGTCTGTAGTGAGCGTTTCTTTATGTTTGGTGCCATTTTAAAGGCGACAAATAGTTCTTTCCAGAAAAATATGACATTTTGTCGTAACATATACGCGAAGAAAGTTATGAAGCTACTTGCATTCATATTTGAACAGCCCTCGTATTATAGAATCAAGTTATTTAGTTAATATACATGATATACAGTTCTGCATTGCGATTTGTGTGAAAGTTTTAAAGAACGTGTTTAAAGTGAATTTTATAAAAAAAAAAGTAAAATTAACGCCATTATTTACATAAATAGTAAATGAGTATGATCAGGAAATACAACAATCACAAACCACAGACAACCCCATGGCACCGCGAGGAAGAGCCACTCAACCATTACCAGACACCAGTATGACAAAATAAGCAAATCAGCCAGCTCTTTCTTCCCCATCAAGATGATTGCAATACTAGAATGGACATAAAGTAACTAACATCAAAACATAGAACTATTACAGACTCCCACAATGGAAGTAACAATAAACAAAAAGTCAACATCAACAGAACCACCGCCTTAGAACGGACAGCAGCCTAGTAAGCCACCGGGGGGGGGGGGGGGGGGGGGGGGGGGGGCTTAAATGCATTTTACTGGTACCAAATTTTCGCCCTAGATTCTGAAGTTGTTGAAGTAGAAGAAATATTCAGCTCGCATGGAGGCCTTCTATCTAATGCAATGTATCATCATGGAGAAACATTCATGATGAAACACCATGATGAAACAAAGAAAAGAACTCATGACTCACAGATAGTCAGAGCTAAAGAAAACCTCAAGTTGACCCACGATGGGTCCAGCTACAGATAAGCACCAGACACCAACCCACCGATTAAAGCTTTACGTCAGAGCCGTCATAGAGTGTGAGGCCTGACCCACCGTCATGCAATTAAAGAGGAAACCAAAGCTATAAACCGCGTTTTGTTTTAAAACCAGGCATGCAGACAAATTTGAAGATTAAGGGCATAACTAAAGAAAAAACTGTAACAAATTATTTTATCAAAACTGACACAAATAATTACTCAACTTTTAACTTGTTGAAATTATGCTATTGACCGGTCGACACCCCCAGTTATTTTTAAAATAAAAGTCCTTCACTAATTGGATGTGCATTCTGTGGCTTCTCATCTGGGTCTGACCTAATGGTCCACATACGGAACGCTTGGATAAATGGGTTAATTTCGGAAAAATACTGACAAGTCTAGCAAATACCCAGAGGGCGCTGTCTGAAGTGAATTATTTTCAGGATGAAAAGAAAGAAAGAAGGAGCCAGACGTAAGTTACTGCAAAAATGAGACACATCGTTAGAACACTCGACAATTCCATGTTCAAATATCACCAAAGGGCTGTCACGGTTGCTACTGCGAGTAGGTATATCACTTAATCCTTTATGTACTTGTGGAGTCTTCCTTCTTGTCTTATAAAATCAATTTAAGGTGGTCCATTGTATATAAAGAGGGTGGTCCGTACCCTAGGGTTCAATTGGTTCTAGAAGGTGGTCCAAACCCTAGGGGTTCAATTGCTTCTCGATGGTGGTCCGTACCCTAGGGGTCCAATTAATTCTAGAGGGTGGTCCGTAAAGTAGTGGTCCAATAGCTTTTAGAGGGTGGTCCGTACCCTAGGGGTCCAATTGCTTCTAGAGGGTGGTCCGTAAAGTAGTAGTCCAATAGCTTTTAGAGGGTAGTCCGTACCCTAGTGGTCCAATTGCTTCTTAAGGGTGATCCGTATCCCAGGAGTCCAATTGCTTCTAAATGGTTGCCCGTACCCTTGTGGTCCAATTGCTCCTAGAGGCTGGTCCGTACCCAAGGGGTCCAATTGCTTCTGATGGGTGGTCGGTACCCTAGTGGTCCAATTGCTTCTAGAGGGTGGTCAGTACCCTAGTGGTCCAATTGCTTATAGAGGGTGGTCCGTACCCTAGGGGTTCAATTGCTTCTAGAGGATGGTCTGTACCCTAGGGGTCCAATTGCTTATAGAGGGTGGTCCGTACCCTAGTGGTCCAATTGCTTCTAGAGGGTGGTCCGTACCCTAAGGGTCCAATTGCTTATAGAGGGTGGTCCGTACCCTAGTGGTCCAATTGCTTCTATAGTGTGGTCCGTACCCTAGGGGTTCAATTGCTTCTAGAGGATGGTCTGTACCCTAGGGGTCCAATTGCTTCTAGAGGGTGGTCCGTACCCTAGTGGTCCAATTGCTTCTAGAGGGTGGTCCGTACCCTAGGGGTCCAATTGCTTTTAGAGGATGGTCTGTACCCTAGGGATCCAATTGCTTCTAGAGGGTGGTCCGTACCCTAGGGGTCCAATTGCTTCTAGAGGATGGCCCGTACCTTAGTGGTCCAATTGCTTCTAGAGGGTGATCCGTATCCTAGGGGTCCAATTTTGTCTAGAGGGTGGTCCCTACACTAGTGGTCGAATTGCTTCTAGAAGATGGTCCGCACCCTGGAGGTTCTATTGCTTTTAGTGGGTTTTCCGTACCAGAATTTAGCAACTTGTGATTTTCCATGGGGCAAGCGGACAATCTGCCCCTCGTAACCGACCATGTCTAAACCCGAGACAATATTCATCTACATTAGTGCAGTCATTTTATCAACCGAATTACTTATAACTAAACAGTACTTTGGTGGCCACGTTTTAAAACTTAAAATTTCGATAAATTTAATCACGAGTTTGTTTTATTACTCTCAACCTGACGCCAAGTCCCAAAAGTGTTCTAACGAAAATAATTTTAGCCCGCTCTTGTGAAAGTCGGTCTTATCACACATTTTCTCTGAAACAACTGGCTAAACTCCGCAAAAAATTCATATGGAGATTCCCTAGGATAAGGGAACGAAAGTTTAATCTTATTGTAATAGATGTTTCCGAACCACACCTAGGGTGTCATTCAAAAGTCACCTTATAATATACACTGAGCCAAAATGAAAACTTTATCCTTTATTTCTCTGAATAACTGTTTTGTTAGTATACATGTCGTTGTAAAATTTACGCATGCTTATCGGGACATTGTCGCAGATAACGATTATGCATTTTTTATTCAAATCTAAGGTCTATTCAGGTGTCAACGCCTGAAAAACGTGTTTCTTACGTTGCACGTGCTGAGGAACAGGTGGTTCATTAACATTTTTAAAACCGACAAGAAAACATTTGCAGCTGAGTACTGGTAATAAAAAAATAATTTTATTGTCACAAAACGCTTCCATTTAGTGACGGCACGTCTTCCAAAAGAACAAAGAAACCAAGTTATTGGCGTGCTCATGGCGGGGCCTACGGTAAATGATATCGCGCATCATTTTGGCTGCTCTAGACAGACTATTCATTATCTTATGAACCGGTACAACAAAACTGGGTATGTCAGAGTTCGTGCAATACCTGGTCGCGCACGTGTGACGACGTTACGTCCTTATCGCGTTAACACGTTAACTCACCCACGTAAATGTTTTAAATGGCAACCATTATTGCTCGTCTTTACGGGGTTCATGCACAAATGATAATTAGTCATTTCGTGCAAAATTACGGACCTGGCATTTTTCCGGCATGAAAATGCAAGGCCTCACACAACACGTAAATAACCACATAATTCCATACTTAAATAACGTCAACCTCTTGCCTTGGCCTGCTTCATCCCGGGTCATGAACCCATAGAACACGAATAGGATGAATTGGGTCGGAGGGTCAGGTCCAATCATCAAATGGATGCGTTAAATGACTCCAATATTCACCTCTGTTAGCATTTCATACGTATCCCTAACGTGCCTATACAACGTGACGTAAATTCAATGATGCGACGTATTCTGCTAAGCATTCGTAAAATGGAGGTCACACTGGTTACTGATGATCTTTGAACACCACTTAAAGCACTCAGTCAGTAATTTCTTGCTTCCAAAATCCGTGTGACTGTTTTAATTGTTTTTAGAAATTTTCCTTTTGACCCCTCTGAACTGAATTATTCATAAAAATTATGCAATTTATGATTTTCATCCAACAATTTTTTCAGAGACATCGATAAGGCATTGAAGTTTCGATGATTGAAAAAATTAACCCCGAAAGTTAATTTATCATCAAAATATATTCTTTTGAATACCATGTAAAGTTTTCATTTTGGGTCAGTGTATAACTGACCAATGCTTAGACGACTTAGCTCCTGACATAGTCCTACAAACAAAATCGCACGTGTTCAATCTCCGACAACAAATCCGAGCTTTACTTTACACAAATGTCCTACTACTTGTGTACAATTGACCATTGCATACTTTTTAGCAAGGTCCTACTACATGTTCAAATAGTAACCCTAGATTGACTATGGCATACATTATAGAAAGGTCCTACTATTTGTGTACAAATAATGACCCAAGAATGAGCATGTCATACTTTACAGAAAGGTACTAAAGTGTTTCCAGGTCTTAAGTGACCCCCGTTTTTGGCTAATTATTCTTTAATGATGATTTTAATTGAAAAATTAATTAGAGAAATGAATTTAGATATATACCGCGTAATTGAATTTATTTTTTCCACATAAATATGAGTTTTTGTATAGGCTGGCATTAGATGGAATTTTGGTGTGTTTTTGCTGCTCTTCTTTGAATTAGTCCCCAATTGAACCTAGCGATATAAATAAAACATGGCTTATACAGGTCAGTGGAGGTAATTCGTCAGTCCCACAGATAAGAGTGCGTAACAGAGAATTATTTTCCCTATTTCTCAACCAAAAATATGTTGTGTGTACTCAAAACAATCGTCTCGATGATATGGTTCTTTTGAGCACCCTAAACACGTGTTTAAACTGATAAAAACAAATGCAATTTCACGCTAAAATTGCTTAACTGGCCCAGTCTTCGTGCATTAAGCTATGATTCACTGCTTTATACTGACTCATTAACTTCACTGTACATCACTGAAATGGCATGTGTTAAAAAAAACGATAATGGTTGAATTTTCTTTCGAGATCATTGTTTCCTAAAAAACATGTCTTTCAGGAATACAAGTAGGTTATCAAACAGTATGGATCCAGATAATGCCCAACATTTAAACCTAAACTTGGCTTCAGCTGTTGACAAAGTTTATCAGCGAAATAGCTTTAGCAGGCAAATATTTGATGCTATTTAAAGTTAATGTATATCCCCAATTCGCTATTTCTCTTCAACTCTCTAATTTGCTTGAATTGTCCTCATAAACTCTTTACTTACTAGTGTCGTCTGCTGATTACCTTTGGAAACAATTTGGACCAATATCAGGCCTGACAAAACGTCGGGCATGATCTGGATCCAAACTGCTTGTCACTCTACTGATATTCCAGAAAGATCATTTTAGAAAAAGCAACAACAAGAAACAAACTGATTTTGAAAAAAATATCAGCAGACGACAAAATCATGACAAATGACCTCGTTGGCAAAAAGAGTCAATGAGTTGAAATGGAAGGTGCTACATGTATATGCATGTTTCATGCTTAAGCCTTACATTTGCCTGCTTTCAATACGGCACGGTCTAGGACCCCTATAGACTGTTACAATTGCGTGTGTGCGTGCGTGTGTGTGTCAAAATGATGGCGAGTGAGGTTTGCGGAATAGATTTTCGTTGAATCATCGGATATATATATAGTCCTGTAGGCTAGTACATATCATCATCGCAATGCAAATATACCACGTGTATCTATTGGGGTACACATAGGTATATTCAAAGGGAAAAACAACTAAGTTATTCTTTTGTACAAGGGACTGGGGCTTCAGTTACAAATAAGGGCGTCTCCCAAAAATAAGTTTTAGTTACGCGGTGTGCATTTAAATCCACATGCTGAGTGCCGTTCTTCTAAGTTCAATTTAAAGGTGTTTAAAAAAAGAAAAACGGGGGTCACTTATAACCTGGAAACACATTACTACTTGTGTTCAAATAATGATCCTAGATTGAACATGGCATACTTTAGAGAAATGTCCTACACCTTATGTTCAAATAATGATCCTAGATTGGCCATTGCATGCTTCAAAGAAAGGTCCTACTACGTGTGCTCAAATAATGATCATAGATTGACCATGGCATACTTTACAGAACGGGGCCTGCTACGCGTTTACAAATTATGGCCTTACATTGGCCATGGTATACTTTAAAGAAAGGTCCTACTACGTGTGTACAGATAATGATTCTAGATTGACCATGGCATATATTACAGAAAGGCCATACTACTTGTGTTCAAAAAGTGATCCAAGATTGAGCATAACATATTATACAGAAAGGTCATACTAATTGTGTTCAAATAATGATCCTAGATTGACCACGGTCTACTTTACAGAATCATCCTACTGCGTGTGTACAAATAATGATCCTAGATTGACCACGGCGTACTTTAAAGAAAAGTCCTACTACTTGTTTACAAATAATGAGCCTAGATTGACCACGGCATACTTTAAAGAAAGGTCCTACTACTTGTGTACAAATAATGAGCCTAGATTGACCATGGCATACTTTAAAGAAAAGTCCTACTACTTGTGTACAAATAATGAGCCTAGATTGACCATGGCATACTTTAAAGAAAGGTCCTACTACTTGTGTACAAATAATGAGCCTAGATTGACCATGGCATACTTTAAAGAAAAGTCCTACTACTTGGGTACAAATAATGAGCCTAGATTGACCATGGCATACTTTAAAGAAAGGTCCTACATCTTGTGTACAATTGACAACTGCATACTTGAGTGACAGGTCCTACTACTTGTGTACAAATAATGAGCCTAGATTGACCATGGCATACTTTAAAGAAAAGTCCTACTACTTGTGTACAAATAATGAGCCTAGATTGACCATGACATACTTTAAAGAAAAGTCCTACTACTTGTGTACAAATAATGAGCCTAGATTGACCATGGCATACTTTAAAGAAAAGTCCTACTACTTGTGTACAAATAATGAGCCTAGATTGACAACGACATGCTTTAAAGAAAGGTCCTACATCTTGTGTACAATTGACAACTGCATACTTGAGTGACAGGTCCTACTACTTGTGTACAAATAATGATCCTAGATTGACCATGGCATACTTTAAAGAAAAGTCCTACTACTTGTGTACAAATAATGAGCCTAGATTGACCATGGCACTCTTTAAAGATATATCGCACTACTGTACATGTGTTCAAATAATGATCATAGACTGATCATGAATACCTTACAGGAATGTGAAATTTTATTTCTAAAGAATATGTGTGTGGATTTTTAGACAAGTTTTTTTCAGATAACTGTTAAACGCACGTCGTGACTTTCTAGTATTTTATGGTAATTTGGTTAATAAATTCAAATAATCGTTTGAAAAACTTCTTTAATGATCTATTCAAAACGCTACAAACCTTGTACATGTACTAAAGTAGGATTCAACATGGACATAATGCGACAGTCGTCATGCCTGGTTGTAAACCAAATCACAGTTTTTGAGTTAACATAAAAAATGTCGTTCATCATTTCAAAAACATCAGAAAATGAAAGTAAGGAAGAAGGCAAAGATCAGGAATCAATATACAATAGAGTAGGTGATGCTACATACTAAATATCAAGGTTCTACGTATGCCCTGTGATTTCAGACAAAAAGGTTTTTTTCACGTTATCCCAATATAATCCTATGTTAACATTTGAACCCCGGGGCGAGTCCAATTTTGGCCCCAGGGATATAGTTTGAGCAAACTTGGTAGATGTTTACCAGGTTATGCTACATATCAAATATCAAGGCTCTAGGCTCTGTGGTTTTTGACATGAATGTTTTTTCACATTATCCCTATATAAGCCTATTTAAACCATGTGACCCCCAGGCGGGGCCATTTTTTGCTCCAAGGGTACATTTTGAACAAACTTGGTAGAGGTCCACTAGGTAATGCTATATACCAAATATCAAAGCTCTATGTTCTGTGATTTCAGACAAGAAGATTTGTTTATGTTTTCCCTATATACATGTAAGCCTATGTAAAACATGTGACCCCCGAGAGGGGCCATTTTGGCCCCAGGGGTATAATTTGAACAAACTTGGTAGATGTCAACTAGGTGATAAAAATATCATGGTTGTAGGCCTTCTGGTTTCAGACAAGAAGATTTTTTAAGTTTTAATCTAAAAAATCTATTTTCAACCTCTGTCACCTAGATATGCAATGGACCAGAACCATTTGAACAATTTCGGTAGAGGATCATTTGTGTGAAATTATTTCAAAATTGAATTAGGGGTTTAGAAAGAGTTGTCATTTAAGTCAGCTGTTAACGGACGGAAGGACGACGGGCGGGCGGGCGAAGACTGATCACAAAAGCCCGACTTGTCGCTGCTTGACAGGTGAGATAAAAACAGTGGATTCCTGGCTGATAGTATTCCGGATTATACCTGAATGTAGTGTCTGACTTGAAATACTGAGTAGGGCAGACTATAAAAGATTTATTTTAGTTTATCTATCTAAGTACATTTGACTATTCAATCTTGAACTTCTTAAAGTTTTGTAGGCATATTGCAAATTTTATGATTTAATTTTTTAAAAGTCAGAATTTATGGAAATTTTTATATTTCACACATGTACATTTGCATATGTATGTAAGGGACCTTTCAACATGTACAATTGTCGTGGTGATCTGTCTTCCGTAAACCGCGAAGATAACATGAAAATTTAATCTTAAAATCGTCAATAGCTTCTCAGAATCACAAACTGAAGACTTAGCAATGAATTAATCGCAGGAGGAGAAATGAAAAAATCAAAACAATCTTCTCAACCACGATCTCGCCATGACCTTGATTGATTGATTGACATATTTCTGCGATCACTTGTTCAGAATAAAGATACCTATCACATTTTGACCATTTATCCTGAAAAAAAGTGTCACATTACATCATGGGCGTAGCTACTATAAACGCAAAAACGCTCATCACACCCTCACCTATCCAAAAAAGATTGTTACACATGCCAGTGGTTAAAGATAAACCAAACGCTTTGAAGCGTGACTCTATTTACCATATTGATAGGTTGTTCTTGAAAAAAGGGGTTCAGGCGTTTATTTACATTTACAATAAGAGCTTTGACATACGCATATCTTCCAGTAGGACTGGCTCATTTAACGCATTCTGCATCAGTAATAGAAAGACCCAAGGTCATTGGTCACAGGTCGTGGTACATCTGTAGATAATATTAACATGCATTTGTACATGTATGCACAATTTGATCAAAAGCCACCACGTGGTTCAAGAGTTATGAGCATTTTCACTAACTTGCCACGGATGGACAGACGGACTGACAGCTCACATAGTGATTATAGTGCAGACTCAAAATCGTACAATTTCATTTTCTCTGCATTCTCTGTCCTTTGAGGGGAAGTTAGAAATTCAAGCTGAAATCTGACTGGCGTCACATGTTACCTGGGGAGTTGGCTGAAGAGTCTGTGACAAAATAGCCCGCATTTTTCTGCATCAGCATGACAAACATACAGCAATCTTTACTCATGGCTACAATTTTAAAGTCGAATAAAGCACTCATTTACTCTTTAAAGGGCACAAAAGACTGGCTCCAGTCCTTAAACAATTTTTCATCAATGTTTCATATCATATACTTGTAGCCAGTCTAACTCTGATGGCTCTAGAGCCATCAGAGTTTGACTGATTACAAATATATGATTGACACATTGATGCAAAAATTGTTTTAAGGACTGGAGCCAGAGCCATTAGAATTAGACTGGCTACAAGTATATGATATGACACATTGATGAAAAATTGTTTTAATGACTGGAGACAGTGTAAGTGCACAGAAATGACACAATCTAAATTTCCAAAGGTACTATTTTCGTGAGCTATTAAGCTGGAAGACTGCAAAATACTGAAACCGCCTCATTCCAATCAAACAGGCACCATTTTTGTTTTACAACTTAAAAATCAGGGTTTCTCGCGTCGAGGCCCAATTATTATATCCCCAAGGATTTTCTCGTAAAAGTTTATAGTAAGGCCTCGAAAAAATCATTTATTAGAAACATTATTTTCTTTTAGACAGCTTTCATGTTTGAAATTTGAGCTATCTATCATAAATATGAATAAAAACGCTCCCTTGTGTAGATATTATTACATATATGTGATTTATTGTTTTTTTTTACATTATTTAGCAGCAAAATGAAGATATATGCTACACACCGTACAACCGGCTGCTTTGATGACAGGTTACTAACAAAGATGACAGATACGGGATTTTATGTCCCATGAAGGGTAGGTTAAAATGTTCAGTTGGCAAAATTGTAAGAGAAGCGCTCTGACACTCTGTGGTGGATGAGTACACTTGTTAGTGTTGAGAGATTCTACAGAAACAAGCTGACGTTATATTACCCACAAATAAAGCCACACTTGATCATCATTTCAGAGGTTTCCCGGGAAAAGTCACAAAAAACGGTTATCTGTTAAGGTTGTGCGTCTCTCCGTAAAAGTCTGCTGTCTGCACTTATATACAATAAAACTACTATCATTCAGCTACATTTCTGCCAAATTTGAAGCCACAGTTTGATTTCATAAAGTTGCTGGAGACCATCAAAGATGACTGGTAGATGAAAAATGGCTACCTTTGTCAACAGATCAATTTTTAAGTGGCTGTCTTTGATGACAGGTCATGAATTTTAGAGGCTAACATTGATGACAGGTCATAATTCTAGAAAGTTACTTTAAATTAGCATATTTCTTCAGCCTTTGGTCTCAACTGAGAGCATCATTCATTTCCATATTGCATTCAGGTCATAATAATCTTATCTGTCAGTTTATTAACTGATATTGAGCATAGGTTTACAGTCTAGATCCAGACCAGACACTGTAGGAACAGGGTCCGTACTGTTTCTTAGAGGATATAGAAACAAAAAATAAGCTCAAAATGTACGTCCAGATCAGCTATCATTTAGATGACAAAAGGGCGTAGCCACCTTTAAGTGAAATCTTGAGTTTGTACTGAACATATGTATTATTTTTGTTGTCTTGTAATATGTTATTTCATAATATGTGTTTTAAGGCCAGGGTTTGGTTTGGGTTGTGCCACTTCCTGATGGTTGCTCATGTTATTTTTTTCCCATGCAGTACCATTACCTGGGGACAATATTACACCTCCCCTATACAAATCAACGAAAAGTTGTGAATCATTGTTACAGGCTGAATGGCAACAAATAATATCCTGATATTTCCATACAACAAAATATTTTCAGCCTTGATATGGGTAAAGTTGACATCATGTGATGTTGAAAGCTAAACAGGCATGGTGTCTACTGGCATCTTGACTGTTATCTATTGTGCTGTGCTTTGGTAACCAAAGTATTTGTTAAACATATTTTGATGGTGGATCATAATTTGGAATACGAGGGTCATTCAATAAGTAACCAGCCTACCCTGTTTCCCATCAAGATAGATCGCTTTTTTTCTGTTAAAAAATCAATCTCTATTAAGATACTCTTCAACCCTGTGTTTGAAAAATATATTATCTAATGATTTAATAAAAATATAACTGCATTTGAAAGTGCGCTAAAATAACTGAGAAATATGCAATACTACTATGTTCAAGAGCAATTTTCAAAAGACAAACTGCAAGATGCTTACTTGAAACAAAGCTATAATTGAGGCCAATAGAATGTATTTTCTCTTTAAAAATTCGAATAAAATTTTGTTGCTCTTGAAAAAAACCATAGTGTTCAAAATTAATAGTGATGTTATTCCTTAGTAAAAATAAACTTAAATTTTGGAAAATTTGATAGTTCTGACAGTTTTTTCTTTGCTATTTGACAAAAATATATTTATAATTATATTCACATATAAATTGATATATTAAATAAACATTTGTTAAAAGTTTAACTATCTGAGAGCCTTTTACATATCTGGATATAGTTATGCTCCACTGTACTTAACCATTGGTCACTTAAGTATAAAATTACGCAATCTTTTCATTTTTATACCATTATGTAGGTTTACCATTCCGTCGATTATACTAACTACTCACACTTTATTTTTCAAACTAAAGATGTTTATCAAATAGTAAAATTTATGTTACAACCTATTTCGACAAAAAAAAAATATTTGACTCACTGACCATGCTTGGAGTCACGATTAATTATCAACTAACCAACACATAATGCTTAAACTTTGTAAAAGAGTCTTAATATGGTGACCAAACAAACTGTGAAAATCTTGACTGTATCGGTCAGTTAGAAATAGGTCAGGCTTGTAACTTATTGTATCACCCATGTATTTAGAGTTTGAGGACCCCTAAGATTGACCCCCAATGATGGATGTCTATCGTCAAAATCTGAAAAACAAATACTTTGGTCACCAAGGCACAACACAAAAGATACCAGTCAAGACGCAGAAGACACCATGCCTGGTTAGCTTTCAACATCGCATGATGTCAAATTGCATACCATAATCAAGGCTGAAAATATTTTGCTGTGAGGAAAGATCAGGTTGCCATTCAACCTGTAACAGTGATTCACAACATTCTGTTGATTCATATAGGGGAAGTGAAATATTGCCCCAGGTACTGCTTTGAACAAAGATCACATGAGGAGTGACCAGGAAGTGGCACAACCCAAACCAGACCCTGTCCTTAAAACATAAACGTGCAATAACTGATATAACAGAACTCAAGATTTCACTGAAAAGTGGATATGCCCTTTTGTCATCAAACTGATATCTGATCTAGACGTACATTTTGAGCTTATTTTTGTATCAATATCCTCCAAGAGACGGTATGGACCCTGCTTCTGAAGTGTCTACTCTGGATCTAGACTGTTCACCTATGCTCAATATCAGCTAGCCTAATGACAGATAAGTTATTTTGACCTGAATGCAATATGGAAGATGATTTATGCTCTCAGTTAAGACTACAGGCTGAAGAAATATGTTGATTTAAACTAATTTTTAAGAATTATGACCTGTTATCAATGTTAGCCACTAAAATTCATGACCTGTCATCAAAGACAGCCACTTCAAAATTGATCTGTTGACAAAGGCAGCCATTTTTCATCTACCAGTCATCTTTGATGGGCTCCAGTGACTTTATAAAATCAAACTGCGGCTTCAAAGGATCATTGACGGTTTGGGCCTTATACGCCTATTTTTTCTGATTCCCAGAACGCTGCTTTTGAGCTTCTAGCGTGGTGCATGTAGTATCAGTGAAACAGGCGAATCTAATGGCAAGAGCCAGCTAGCAAAATATTTTCAAAATTCCTACGCACTCGAGAGTTATGGCGGGTAGAAAGGGGAGGGGGTCTGAAATTTCATGAAAATAAAAAGTGCTTTAAAAAGTGATTTCTGCACGTTTTCTTGATTTATTTGGTTGGCATGGTGATATCTATTGAACATACCATATGCAGTGTATTAACGAATCACGATAATTGATGAAATTGTTTTAAAAACAAAATATGTTTTGAAATAAAATGATTTTGGGGAGATAATTTAGAAGTTACCTGTACATTTATGACTACATGTACCGTAAATAATGCAAAACTGAAAGCTCAACAAAAAGAAATAAATATTTTTGAAGGAGTGAAAGTGTCCCATTTAGCATTGGAAGTAAAACTGATTCTAACTAGATCCTTTGAATATTACTTTTGCTTTGTTTAAAAGAAATAGCATGTTGAATGTATTTTAAGTGTCCTAATATTTATGGTATACATGATGCATGTATATTCCTATATGAGACAATATATTGAACACTCAAGTATTTTACTGTTATTACTCTTTGCATGCCAGTGGATAATTTTGTCGACTGCCAATAGTCTTTTGCAAACAGTTTGAACCCAAATAAAGACCAATAGAATGTCGGTCTTGATCTGGATCCAAACTGTTTGACACTCTGATGGTGGTCCTGGGTGGTTTATTTTTAAAAAACTTAATTTTGAAGGAAGTCAGCAGACGAAAATAAAAACATGAACAATTCCCTAGCATGCAAATATATAAGTACAGGACGTTCGCAAAATAATGTGTCATTACATAACAGTGAGCTTTTTTCGTATGAAAAAAATGCATAAAACCTTGCTAATTCTACTTTTAATCTTTAAGTACTTTATATTAAACTAGCACAGAATATAGAGCAATTTAGGAGGTTGGTTCTAGAGGACTTTATTACTGTCATTAATTTCTTATTTGGTAGAAAAGGCATTTTGTGGGCTTAGGCCCTGGGTTTTTGGGCTGCTGAACATCTTTCCCCCCCGTGTGCCAGCAAGCCACTTCCATACAAAGTGTAAAATATGGTAACACATATGCAGGCAAAAGCTTTTGCTGGCACACGGGGGGGAATGATGTTTTAAAAAATATTTTCGGTTTCCTATATATCTTAATGTAAAACGGATTGTTCTACCCAAAACTTTACACCTTTAAAACATTTAATATCGAAAATGGATTTCACAGCCATAAAGTACTCAGGTCAGGGTAGCTTCAAGGTGAAGAAAGGGACGATTGACAAACTTTTACTTTTACT
The DNA here is from genome assembly GCA_964019695.1 of Loripinus fragilis. Classification (NCBI taxonomy): domain Eukaryota; kingdom Metazoa; phylum Mollusca; class Bivalvia; order Lucinida; family Lucinidae; genus Loripinus; species Loripinus fragilis. Next base: position 78,242,453 of record OZ026528.1, on the reverse strand, counting down.
GAAAACCATAGGCATTTACCCATAGAAAGTGTCAATGATCCTTTGGCAGAAATGTAGCTGAATGATAGTAGTTTTAATGTATGTAAGTGCAGATAGCAGACTTTGACGGAGAGACGCACAACCTGAACATCTAACCGTTTTTTGTGACTTTTCACAGGAAACCTCTGAAATGATGATCAAGTGTGGCTTTATTAGTGAGATATATAATGTCAGCTTGTTTTTGTAGGATCTCTCAACACTAACAAGTGTACTCATCCAACACAGAGAAAGGGCTTCTCTAACAATTTTGCCAACTGAAAAATATAACCTACCCTTCATGGGACATAAAAACCCGTATCTGTCATCATTGTTAGTAACCTGTCACCAAAGCAGCCGGTTGTACGGTGTGTGCTACCTCTAGGGCGTGAAAAAACTTAGGTTTCATTCAGAGTTTATAGAGGCGCTGAACATGCTGAACGCAGAGATACTACAATGTACTTTTTTGCGCGTATGATGTATGCAAACAACAGTCTGGTCAGCACCTTGATATCTAAATTATAGAACAGAACAGGACAGAAATGTTATTAGACACTGACTTTATCCTATTAATGTTAACATTGAGTAGTATTATAGCATTATAACGCCTTATCTAAAAGTAATGCCAATGGTTGTGCGCAAATCACACTGCAACGCGTTATTTACCTTTTCAAATAGTACCAATGGAATTTTCCTTTAAAGCTGCATACTCTGTAACTATGAACATTTTTCGAAAAAAATTATTTTCTTTTTAAATCATTTGTAAAAGTAGAATTAAGCTAGGTTTTCACAATAAAAATGTTCAGTACAGTTGAAAAACTGCATGGAAAAGTGAATTATCTCATCAAATAGGTGTGTTTTTCTCTTGTTTGTAATTATTTGCGTCCCTCCAATAATTCTAGACCGTTGAATTTTAACATAAATGCAGTTGTTTTGATAGCGATACCTTGTTAAGATTAACGAAAATGGTAAAATGTTTACCTGAATTTGAGTATTTTTACTGTGTTCTTGAAAAATAAAAACATTATTTTTAAAATTAGAAGATCAAAAGTTACAGACTATGCAGCTTTAAACTACATACAATAAAGTCGAATGGTTCATTGTATAAATTTGAGGGGTCACAGGTTATAATTTCCAAGAGAATATTGTATTTCTTTCTCTTCAGATCGACTTAGTCATTGAAAACAGTAAAGACTCTGACGAAATGCCGCATGATATGCGGCATTTCATCTGGGTATTCATTGTTTGCCAAAGTACTCGATCGATTGTGTCAGACTTCATCTGGATCATCGCTGTTTATCATTGTACCATTGTATGGTTTTCCGGTCTAAAAAGGGTTAATATAAGCAGTGACATGTCTAATATATAGTGACCTATATATGTTATTTAGGTAGGTCACTATTGATATTGAACCATGTGTAGTGAAATTTAAATCTTACGACATCAGACGAAGAAAAACAAACACTATGCTACAACAAAGATCGCAAAACGTTTCTTTGGAATTTTCGTTACGTCGGTTGACAGTGGCGTAACGTTGGGATTTTTGTTACTCGTAGAAACGTTCATGTACGTTATGCATTTTGGTTGAGTGTTATCATAACAGTTGTGAAGTCCTTTTAACTAGAACTATTGATAAGTCAAAATTAATACTTTAGATTCAGAAAAGTTCGCGGATGCGAAATTTCGCGAAGATAAACCCCATCGAAAAATACTATTATGCTAAAACAAAGATCGCAAAACGGTTTTTTGAATATTCGTTAGGTCGGATGACAGTTGCGTAACGTTGAATTTTTCGTTACTTGTAGAATAGTACATGTACGTTACCCTGTATGTAGTTTGGTTGAGTGTTATCATAACAGTTGTGAAGTCCTTTTAACCGTTAGGACTATTGATTAGTCAAAATTAATACTTTAGATTCAGAAAACTTTGCGGATGCGACATTTCGCGAAGATAAACCCCTCGTGAAAATGCAAAATCACTATGCCTTTTACTAATGAACCAGTCGCGAATATTTAACCCCGCAAATGTCTTTTAACGTTATTAGCGAAATAAAATTCTTACGTTTTTTTTTTAAATTCTCCTTGACATTTAAGCTAACGAGAACATGAGAATGGATTATCTAAATCAGCTTAAATGTATAATTCTTGGTTAATTGTGATATCGTGGGTGCTTTTATGTTTTAAATTGTCTTATAATGTCTTTTAATAGACTTAAGCAAATGAACATCAAATCGTTGATAGCCATTAAATCTCTGCGCCATTAAACTAATTATCCATTATATGTTACTGCATGTCTTTTGTCGTCTGCTGTTTTTTTTTCGAAATCAACTTTTTCTAGAAAAATCATTTTATGGATGCATTGCAAAAATAGTGTCAAACCGTTTGGATCCAGATCAGTCCCGACGCTTTGTCGGGCCGGATCTGGGTCAAAACTGTTTGCAAAGCTATGAGCAGACGACACTAGAAGGCAAAGAGTTAAGTATAAACAGATCATAAGAACTTGAAGAAACTTGTTCGTGTAAAGTCGTTAATTTTCGTGAATTTGATACAGTATATAATTTTAGTTATTTATTCTAGGTGATGCCTTGCGTCCCAAACAATGATTTTTCAGTCATGACGGGACATATTCTGGAGATAACCAAGAATAAGGCAGAGTGTAAACATTGCCTTTGTGACAGCGACGCTCACGAGGATCGAACAAGTAACCCATATACCTTAAGACGTATACGCTACCAATGGGCAACTGCACTCCTTAAATATATAATGGCCGACAAAAGAAACGCTACAATAGAATTTTGTCAGATTAGCCACGTGGTTCACAAACACCAGCTGCATGTGCTTACCACGGCCAGAACCTTGAGTAAAGCATCGGGATTATTCAAATTTATCGGTTTTTGTTTATCGGGCATGTGGATGATGAATATTTCAACTGCTGTCCGTCTGAGTAAGTTATCGTGAATCGTGCATGTAGTGTTTCTGTTGCCCGTATATATAGAAAATAAGAATGCATTTGTCTTGAAAGGCTTACAAGGAGGACCTAAACAAAGGCGAGGAACAGACACATCTAACACGGACAGCACTGAATACACGCTACAAATAACACAATTATTAGAGGTAGAGCAACCATCTCTCATTCTCTCTCTCTCTCTCTCTCTCTCTCTCTCTCTCTCTCTCTCTCTCTCTCTCTCTCTCTCTCTCTTAACATCAATATGGACACATCACAAACCACTATTCTCAACGGAAGCAATGACAAAAAGAATCACCTAGACTGGCTCCAGTCCTTAAAACACTGTTTCACCAATGTACCATATCATATACTTGTAGCGAGTCTTACTCTGATGGCTCTGTTTTAATCATATACTTGTAGCTAGTCTTACTCTGATGGCTCTGTTTTAAACCATAGCCATCAGAGTAAGACTAGCTACAAGTAAATGATATGGTACCTTGATGAAAAACTGTTCTAAGGACTGGAGCCAGTCTAAGAATGCTCTTATGCGTTTGAAGGCATGTGTCTTTTTCCATGTTTCAGTTCCCCTATGTCAGTTTCCCTGTGGGGCATTTCATGGTTGGGCCAGGTCAAATACTTCCTGAAAGTGGTCATTTTATATTGAAGAGCATGAAGAATAGTGTGTAAAGAAAAATCTGCCCTCCAGATCCCCTGACTATTTGTTTCGGGTAAGTAGCTCAAATTCATTTATTTCCAGATTTGGTTCTTGGTCCTCTACTCTAACTCTAATTTTTCTATTGAGTAAGAAGTCATTTACCCATTTTAGCTGGCATATAGCATATCCAATTAAAGGGAGTGAAGAGCAGAACAGGCACGCAGAAATAGTTTACACCCCTAGAAGTGTAGGACCAGGAGTCATAAATTGGTGGGCCTGTTTAATGAATTGGAAAATAAACCAATAACTAGACAATATATTTGATTATGCATACCCAAATCTCTTTGGCGGGGTTTAAGGTGTACGTTCCATTCAAAATAAGCATGTTAACTCTAAAGCAAAGTGCGCACTACATATTTGGTATGCTTAATATTTGGCATTTGGGCGATGCTCACGGTGATCTTTTTGACTGGGAAGGTAAGCTGTTGTTGATATTAAAGCTAAGTGTGAACTACATATTTGACACATGCTTCATGATTTGGGCGATGCTCAAGGAGACCTTTTTTTAAAGGGAAGGTAAGGTGTCGTTGACACTAACGCAAAGTGTGAACTACATATTTTGGCATGCTTTATGTTTGAAATTTGGGCGATTCTCAAGGAGATCTTTATGTTAGGGAAGGTAAGCTATCGTCGACGTGAACTACATATTTGACAAGCTTCATATTTGACATTTGGGCGATGCTCAATATTTATTTCGGATAGATTAGGTATTAAAGCTGTATTTTGTTTTTGAATCTTATTTTCAAAATAAGCCGTTGGCATGAGTAATAAAATCGACGAATTAGCGTTGCTATATATATTAGGCCACTGGCTGGATATGGTTTACCTCCCCCCCCCCCGAAGGGGAATTTTGTAGACCATATTTTTCTTAAAGCCCAATGTCTTGCAAGGATTTTGCAACATGTTAGCTTTCTGACAATGGCAGCGTTAAGCTGTAACAGCCTGTTACATACGTTACCCTACAAAATATTTGATAATTAAAATTCTTTTTAAGACTTCAGAAAAGTGCAAAAGATGAGGTAAGATTACCAAATTGGTTATATTTTCTAAGTAAGCTATTACTAGGCCACAGATTTTGACATTTGAAAACAAATATAGTCACCCCGGATGTAGTGTATGTTACATTTTTTAATTGAACCCCCTTTTAAATGATAAATGCATCTAATGTACTTTGTCTTAAATTTTATTCAAACCAGTTTATGTTCATTAATTTGGTATCATATTAAAGAATTTTTAATAACCTTTTCAAAACTGCAAACATTACTTTTCTATCTTATATACTTTTTGAGTTATTAGATGTTGAACATGGTACCCCCATATCACACAAAAATGTAAAATGTAATTCTCTAGGCCTCACGCTGGCTATAGACCCCACCTTCCCCAGGGGGAATTTCGTACATTATGATTTCTAGATACTACATTATAAAGGCCACAAAATGAAATATGTTAGCCCTCTGAGAGTGGCAGCGTTAGCGGGTAACATCATGTTATGTATGTTACCCACAAAATAACATTAAATTTTCCTGAAAATGCCTCCAACATGACATATTCAGACTTTGTTTGAAGTCTGGCACAGGTTTAAGAACTTCTTATAACACAGTTACATAATTTTAGCATTTATTTTATAAATTTCTTGAGATTTTGCCGTTGTATATGTTACTTAGTGTTTCATATGTTATTTCAAAGTATCAGTATGGCAGTTATTGACTATACATGTATTACATCCATCAGTGAATGTAGTAAATCTATAAGGCTGCTATTCAAATGAATTAAAGTTCCTTATTATGGTGTCTTACACTATTTTACAGCCCAGGTTACATACGTTACTCTCTGAATACCATTAAACGTTTAAGATATGGTCTCCAACACGACCTGCTTGTATGTATTGGCATGCTGGCACAGGTCCATGTACTTCTTTTTACTCTGGCTCATTTGCTGGGGAAGTAACTCAAAACATAAACTACCATAAACCCTCTTTTCTTTTATAGAGACATCAAATATAGTTAACATAATACTCATGGAAAGTTTGTAACATACAGTGCAATATGCGAGTAACAACTTAAAAGATCAAAGAAACCCCATCAGGTAGAAGTTATAGAGCAAATCTTTGTATATTATCCAAGTGTTTAAAGAATTTTTCTAAACATTATATTAATCCTCTATCAGATTCATCTTGCAAGGATTTTGCAATATGCTAGCATTCTGGTAATGGCACCATTACCTTGTAACAGCCAATTATATGTATTGCACATCAACATCTTTGATAATTTTTAAATTAGTAAATGACATGACTTCTGAAAAGTGCAAACCATAAGATAAGATTTACAAATTGACTATATCATCCAAGTAAGCTATTTTTACATCACAGATATGGACCTTTGAAAACAAATATTCACCCCAAAGTGTTACGTATGTTACTTTTTTCATTATTCCTATAGAAATGATTTATGAAACTAATATAGTTTGATATTTTTTTTTAATGTGAACGTGCTTACTAACTCATTTTGTATTAAAGTATGTTTATGTACCTTTTGGAAACTGCAAATATTATTTTTTCTATCTTTTATATGGTTCGAGTTGTTGAGTTTTGAACATGGTAACTCCATATCACACAAAATGTAAAATATAATTCTGTGGCTCTTTTGTTAGGGTACAATCAAGTTTTCTTTCACCCAGAGGTACTTGATTTCCTTTCCATTTATTTTACACACATTTTGTCCATATCTGAACAGGCTCACTTGTTTTCATGGGAAAAACTTGATAGTTCAATCTCTGTATGTACATCTTAAGGACAGAAAAGCAGGGTGGAGGTTATCTCATTTTCATGCCATTTGAAATAGTAAGTATATGTGTATGGCTTTGGTACTCTTTTCAGAAACATGTCGTACTGCAGCTTATTCACAATTACATAAATAGCACATGTTAGGGCTTCATATCACCGATGAGTGCCTAGAACAGTTCTTTATTTGTTTTCCTACCCTGCTTAGAATGTTGATGAACTAGTGGGAGAGGGGTTCTCTATCAGTTTGGTAGGAACAACCTTTCTGTGGTACTAACACATTGGCACATTGGTAGTGTCACAATCTGTTAAACAGTGTATTACTGTAAATCTCTTCCCCCATATCCTTGCCAATGTTGTTGACATTCAGAAGGTGCACCTTTTGTTGCATACACCAGTGTTGAACAAGACACCCAGGTAATGATAGTTCTCTATCAGTATATGTGTACATGGAGATGTTAGCCCTCTGAGAGTGGCAGCGTTAACGTGTAACATTTGTTTCCTTCCCATTTATACTGATAGAGAACCCCTCCCCCACTAGAAATTTAAGACTTTATAGACTGCTGCCATTTATACTGATAGAGAACCCCTCCCCCCACTTGAATGTTTCTAAGACATTTCTGAGACTTTATGGACTGCTGCTATTTATAAGTGACAAAACCAACATGCCCTGCCTTTAGTGCCTGGTTGAATATTGGTGCCATCAGATCCTTGAAGGTGACAGGAAAAGCTATTATGCTCTGTAGTTATGGCATTAACATCAAAGTTATGTGCAGCACTACATGGCCAATCTAATGTTGGTTCAATGTGTGATTGCAAGCCATGCAGAAGTTTGGGCTTGGCAGTTTTGTTGGAAATTCTATCAGGAGTTGACAGTGACCATGGTACAGGTCCCAGAAGGAACCGAAGTGTCAACTCAAGGTCAATAATATGTCCAATAGAAAGACGTCATGCTGACCAAAGACGCTCCTTTAAGCCTTTAGCTGCTGGCTGTTTATGTTTTGTAAATTGGACAATATCTTCTTGCTTGACCTCGCAAACCTCAAAAATTTATTAGCTTGTAGCATTTTATGGGGTTGTGAAAGACAGATTTTTTAAACTAAAAGTGGTTCAATGCAGTCTGCAACAGCCTTCCTGCCAATGTGATCAGCCTCAATAAGATATTAGCTATGCCAGGCTTAGCAGGAACACCGAAAGACAAAAAAGCACAGTTCATTGTCTTCAAAACTAGAACTAAAAGGATTGACGAAGCCTGAAACTGCCTCTAGCATTCGTATTTCATTTCAGTGCATTGAAGAGTTGTTTCAATATATTGAGCTCTGATGTGATGAGTAATACACCATTCCATCTGTAGTACGAAGCGTAGTTCTAATCTAGTTGCTGAAGCCTATAATACCTCTTTATTGTTTGCCTCATAGCTATCTCAAAAGCATTTCTCAAGCAAAGAACCAATGGTCGTGTCACAATAAACCCATTTTGTTCGAGAAGTTCTTTGCATCTGCGATGTGTATCAGATAAATTTATATGTGTAATCAGTTACACAGGTACATATTGTGCGTATCTGTTGTGATCGTTTGCAATTAACATTGGGAACAATGCATACAGATAGAGCTGACATGCAATTCAAAGTTGTTTTCTTTGTAGCCCTAATCAGTGTGAACACCATCTGAATTATATCCATATACCCTGCCCAGAACTGAGCTGTCCATTTCTTAGATTCTCTGACAGACTTTATACATGTATAGTCAACCACTGCTATACAGATACTCAGAATAGCTTATGTATCATTTGGTAACACACATAACAGTTAAAGCTCAGGGCATTTATTAAATGAATACTTAAAACAGGTAAACCTTGTTAGAAGAAGTACATAAACCTGTGCCAGTATGCAAATAAGTATAAACAGGGCTTGTGAGAGACATTAACTAGAATGTTTAATGCTATTTTGAAGGTAACATACATAACATGGGCCTGAAAAATAGTGAAAGCGACCATAATAAAGAACTTAAATCATTTAAGTAGCGGTCTTAAATATATTCTGTGACAGATGTAATACAAGTATATACCATACCGATACTCGGAAATAAAGTGGGAAACATTAAGTAACATATATAACGGTAATAGCTCAAGATATTTATAAAATTAATACGAAAAATATGTAACTGTGTTATAAGAAGATCATAAACCTGTGTCAGCATGCAAATATGTACGAACATGTCATGGTTGAGACATTATCAGGAACATTTAATGCTATTTTGGGGGGTAACGTATATAACTTGATGTTACACGTTAACGCTGCCACTCTCAGAGGGCTAACATCTTTTATTTTGTGTCTTATATAATGTAGTTTCAGAAAATCATAGTGTGCGAAATTCCCCCGGGGGGGGGGGGAGGGGGGTCTATAGCCAGCTCAAGGCCTATATTCTAGGTTATCTGAAGCACTCCAAGATACGTTACACAAGTCAGTGTCCCTTCAGTCTGTAAGGAGAATGGCGTTGAATTACATGTAATAACCTTTGTGTCTCCTATTTTTTTAGACATTTAAGTGAACTTATAGAAAATATTAATCCCACGTATATAAGTGAATGAAGATCACGTTGATCTTTAGAGACAGAAAAAATGGTATTACGTGTAGGAAGGCCTGGTCTTCGACGAAGTAAGGCTCTAACTAGTCTGCTCATCTACAATGACTAGCTGGACTTTTGAATGATTGTATGTGGCAAGTTTGTGTTTAATACTTTCCAGAAAGTGAACAACAAAAGGCGCTGACCAGACTGCGCTTCCACGCGGAAGCGCAGTCTGGTCTGCGCCTTAGTTGTTAACAGGCAAAAAATCAGGTTTTTCATGCGCCGGGCCTAAATGAATGATTTGTTCATAAAGATAACAGTATAATTACAGATGTATGGACATTTATAGACTGATTTTACTTAATAAAGCTGCTTTTGAAACGAGAATAGCAGGAATATAAATTGAATGAGTCTCGTGAAAGTGTCCTGGATACAAAGAAAATGAAGCATTGATCAGCTTCGTGCATTCAAATTACAGGCTGATCAGAATACTCGTTTGCTGTTGATATAAAACGAAATGCATCTGTTCTGTTCTTGGCGGCATACCATGGTACATTTGAAGGTGTCAAGTGATTGGTTGATATGATCCCACGAGGTCTTTAACTTTTCATAACAAGTCGTGTCATAGTTTGTTTGAGACAATCCCTGATGCTGAAGCTTGATAAATTAAAGAATGAAAAATAGAAATATGCGCGATTATATTTTCTTGTCTTTCAGGATCATGGATTCCAGTGTGGAACTTTGAAACCATTAGAAGGTCACTGATGGGGACGGATCTTGCACATTATACACTAGTTCTTTGATGAATTATTTGCTTCCAAAGGATATCTTTTTAAGAACATATAGAACATACTCCCCCCACTTCATCTGGCACATACTATCAGTAGCTATACTAGAGGACTTTGAAAACGCATCACCTAGACTAAAACCTGTATTACTCAATCACATTCGGGAAAGTTCGCCACAATTCGAGAATCGAATCAAAGGCTCGGGTGTATGTAAGGAGCATTACGCGTAGTCCCATGTACCAAAACGCTCCATTTTGTAAGCCGGAACTGACGTATGAAAAATTAGTTCTGTAGCATGTGGGTTCAGCAATATTATAATCGATTATTCTGATTGCGGTCGGCAATGGCCGGCTGCTTATATAAACTTCAATCAAAACACACATCAAATTCAGGTTTTGACCAAACCTTTATGCCGTGCTCAGGCTATATTTTATTCGCTGCCGAACAACGAGTGGGGTACCAAATATCTTTGGCTGACCTACAGCGCGAAGTAAACTGTCCGTGAAATGTGTAGGGCTACCTATAGCGCGAGGCAAGCTCGTTTGCTAATTTAATTTTAACAAAGAAGGCGTCAATTTGCCATGCCGCTTATATAAACGCAATAAGTATTAGCTTTTCAAAACAGCTGCGAAAGTAAAACGTCCAAAAGTCAAAACGTCCTTGAATGGCAAAGAGTGCAAGCGAACTTCACATCAGTAAACGTATCCCCTTATATAATTGTCATCCACATCTGATCACATAAAATTGCTATGAATTCAGGCACTGTCTTATGACGGTCATGACAAACAGGTTTTATGCCCCCAAAGGGAGGCATATAGTAATCAAACTGCCTGTCCTTAGTGTCCTAAGTGTTTGAGTGTTCATATCATATCCGCAGTATATCTCCTATATTATTTTAGGTAGTAATGCCAAAAATCGTGTCTTAATGCATTTAGGGTCATGGAGCGTCACGTACCTTTACCACTGCCATCAGATCTAGAAAAATCGTGTCACGAGCATAAATCCTAGGAATCCCAAATTTGGTTTGTAAACACATTTTGGGGTCACGGAGTCTGTACATATACAGTTAAGCAGTCACTGTGATCTTGATTTTCTGGCATCAGTTTTAAGGAAAATGTGCTGTCTAGTGGTGTCAAATGATTTTCCATAAATGTGTTGCATGCTAAATACATTACCATAGCATACCATGCATAAGCCGGGTGCTTTCAAAAGATCAAGCAACATTCTCGCTCGAAGCATGTGTTAAATGGTAACGAATCACAGTTCAGATGTTAATAACCAGAGCTTAGAATAAATCTACATGTACAAGCTCTAGAAGTTCAAAATGGAAGCATGCAGTGGGCAAGAATACATACAATGATAGGGCTAAACTACCGCCAGCTTTTTTTAAAAGCTAATACTTGTTATCCAAAACGTTTAATCAGTAGAATAAATGATTTTTTTTTTCAATAAATGATCGCTATAGCGAAATTTTATTGAAAAAAACATAAACTTCATTTAAGCCGTTTGTTTTGTTGTAATTACACTTGTCATTGTGTTAACATGGTTCGTTGACGTCATCGTCACGTTATATAACGTCAGCGTCACATTATTACCCGCGTTATCAAAGTAGATCCTCGATGTACATCCGTGGTCTGATTCCACGGAATTTCGTGGAATTGGTCTAGGCAGTTCCGATTGGCTCAATCATTGATGATGACAGCGAGATAAATTTCATTGCATACGAAAGTCTGACAAGCTTTGAGTGTGCCCTAGAAAAAATATGGTTGTGAAGTTAATTAAGGTATCAAAACAGCAGCATTTGTAAGACGGGGTGGGCGATTTCGAAGGTCACCAATTTAGCAGCAAGTTAACCCACTTAAGTGTTGTTGCCTGACTTAAAGCTGCATAGTCTGTAACTTTTGATCTTTTAATTTTATAAATAATGTTTTTATTTTTCAAGAACATTGTAAACAAACTAAAATTCAGGTATAAATTTTACCAATTTCGTAAATCTTAACGAATTATCAGTATCAAAACAATAGCATTTAAGTTAAAATGAACTGTCTATAATTATTGGAGGGACGCATATAATTACAAACAAGAGAAAATACACCTGTTTTTATTAGATAATTTACTTTTCCATGCAATTTTCAGCTATAGTGAACAGATTTAATGTGAAAACATAACTTAACTCTACTTTTACAAATGTTTTAAAAAGAAAATAAAAATTTTCGAAAAATGTTCATAGTTGCTGACTTAGTCTCTTTAACAGATATGTGTTCTAGGCTTCTTTGACGATTACACATTTATCATTGATATATCAAAAATGTATTGACAGTACTGTATGCTCCAAGTAATACCCATTTAAAGATGCTCACATACCCCACCCACTCTGATTTCTATAGTCTTGCAATAGAGTCTTTCAAAGTTGGTTTTATTTTCATTCGGTTTTGTTTGCAGAGGCATAGGCCGTTTACCAATGACAGACTCTGAATAAAAATACGCTTGCATCACGTTTTTGTCTTTATTGTGCAAGTGACGTTAACGTTAGTTTTAATGGCGTTCTCGATCGCGTGACAAAATATTCCCTGACATTGTTTAAATTAAAGTGCAATCAGCATATGATTGCAGCATATGATTGCAAGTGTAAGTAGTAAATGTCAAAATTGTGATTGCACAGGCAAGACAGAGACGGAGGGCCAAAATGTCCTGGGTCCGTACATGATTATCCGCTGACATGCGGCTACAATTTGGGCACTATGAGAGCACTGAGGATGGAAGATAGCTCTTCATTCTTCAGAGTCGGTCCTAGTGGCATTTTTCACGTTTTTATTTCCAAATTCATAGGACCAGATAAGGTTAGTTTGTGCACTTAAAATTGCATTTATGTCCTTACCCATCAATTTGAACATGTTTTTGTGTGCTTTAAGAACCGTCTCATTGAGACGGTTCTTTTGAGTATCCACAACATATGAAATGGTTGAGAAATAAGAAGAAGAATTTTCCAGTACGCACTCTTATCTGGAGGCCTGACATTCTTATAGAAGATTATGTAAGCAAACAGTGAAGATACTGATCAGACACCGCATAATGCGGTGTCTGATCAGGATCTGTATTGTTTGCCTATCTCCCACGAAATGCCACCAGGCTAATATGTGTTTAATCGTCCATTTTTTCTTGTGGGTTTACGAATACGAATAATGAACCGAAAAAGGCAAATACGCATTTAGGCGAATGATGCTATGAACATGATACAATCTCATTACCACCTCAGTAGCAGAGATATGGCTTTTGAATGTGTTTCCATATCCGGAAACAGGAGAGAAAATTGCACATTAATATCCTATTTCAAAACTGTTACAGAAATAAAGGATTAAAATGTGCTTGAACGATTCTCATTTTAAGACCGGTAAAAATGAAGAAAATATAATACTGTGTACAGTGTTCGCTATCGAAGAGGCGTAGTTTTGACGCTTTGTATAAACAGTTACCATGCGCGGATCCAGAAAGTTTTTTGCCGATTTTCTTGCAAAAAAACGATGGCGGTTTCCATGGCAACGGATCAATAATGTCATTTTTGAACCACTACAGACACTTCCACGCCTACTTAGAGACATATACAGTTAATGATAAGTTAGAAGTGTTACATGTATTCATCTTTCATGAAATTAAAAAAAAAACATGCGTGGGGTTTTACCTCTTTCTGACCGTAACCATGGAAACATTCAGGGTACTGTCGCGAAATTGAAATCAAAATAAATGCGCCTTTAAGTGGATAAAATATGTTCCAAATTATTATAATGCAATTTTCTATGTGCGTTAAATATAGCTGAGTATAAAATGTTAATATGTGTTTTTTTGTATTTGTTGATCCGTTGCCATGGAAACCGCTATCGTTTTTTGCAAGAAAATCGGGAAAAAATCATCGAAAATTAGTGCGTTGTTTTTTTTTAAGTAAAATGTACATGTATCTAGGATAAAATTACTTGAAGCCTAAAGGCATTTATAACAACCACAAAACTATCGTATACCACCTGCATTTGCATAGATCGTGCACATTGCTAAAGTTGGTACATGTGTGAGGGTGGAATGAACATTGCTGCTAAACGAATAAGTAGGTACGGAATTAAGCATGAGCAGCACGTGCACAGCAGCTGATCAGCAATTTCAAACGGATGCGCCATGCTGCGAAAATTATTCTCACAGAAACTTTTTCTTTTCATTTTTCCAGCATGCCAGTAAACCATATTTTACACAATATATTATTTACTGCGTGAGTGCATTTCCATCATGATTTTGGACGCAAAATGTAAAACATTCCAGTTTTCTTGCTCGTTTTTCAGGTTAAGCAGCTAATCTAACGCTTAATCTACTCTGGCACAATAATCATTGTAGCCTACTCCAAACCAACAAGGAAACGCGCGTTAGATTAAATTGGTGCAAGAAAAGGGACCTTTAACTTGAAGTGTTAATTTGTTGTTGTTGTTGTTGTTGTTTTTGTTCTATTTAGATATGTGTTACTATTAAACAAGGAGATTTCGACAGTGAAGTCATATAATGTGATATGTTTTGTTACAAAGTTTAAGATATCAGCACATCTTACAGTTATTGAAAGTTATATCGGGTACGTCAATGTCATAACCGACTTGTGGAATAGTAGTTGTAAGTGACAAAGGTGAGGATCAGCATGCGCATCTGCGTAGTCTGATCATCACTATTGTTATTTCGTTTTCGGGAAACATGGTAGATATGTATGGTACATCCGGCTAACACAGTTCTAGATTGTCTCTGTAGCTGAGCAGGTACATGTAGGCCGCGGGATGGTATGTCGTCTGTGATTTTGAAATTCCCTGATTATAATCACTTGCATTTGCCCTATGAGCAGACTGTACTGTGTTGCATGCGCGAATCCAGATGGAGAGAGGGCATATGATCCAGACCCCCCCCCTGAAAAATCACAATAATATAGGGTTTCTTACATGTACATGTAGCAATACTGGTCTGGATCCCCTGTAAAACTACAAAGCTACCAAGCCAGCACTCAATGTTGGACCACCATCGGCGGCCGCTGGCGGCCGATGATGGTCCACGTATAGTGGTATTTAGATCCTCTCTCCCCTCATCAACTAAAAAAAAACGTTGTCAAAGTTTGGTCCCCTCTGCAAAACCTTTCAGGATCCGCGCATGTGTTGGACGTTAGTTCGTCTGGTGTAGATTTGTTTGTTTGTTTGATTTGATTCTTTACGTCCACTCAACAATCTTTCAGTTATGCGGGACGGTTCTTCCTGGGTTTAACCAGTACTAAGCTAGGATAAATGTGTCTTGCTCAAGGACCACAACGCAGTGACGCCGGTGAGGCTCGAACCCGTGTAGAAAGCTTATGTTAGGTGCCTCTGTCCATACAAAGTATTGCACAAAATGCAACCAAAGATTTAATAAGTGTCCAGACAAACAGCTTTTAGTCCGTCAAGTATAATGCATCTGTCATATTTACTCACTTTCGCCGAATTAACCCTTATATGAGCCATTACATGTGCTTTCAAACAATGTGGCATTTAGACATGTGTAGACTCAGACGAGCCTGTGCAGCCTCCTGTTAAGCTTAGAAACTCCAAATGGTATATGGTCAGTAGCTTTACAGTCATATACTATTCAAGCGACTAGAAAAGGCTCTAATCAGACTGCGCGTATGCGCAGGCTGGTCTGAGCCTTTGCTGGTCGCACATACCACAATGTTGGAAATCTCAGTCGCGGCTCAATTATATTGATTGTTTTACCATGATAATGGAATGGTTTACTATTGTTGGTGGAAAGGTGCATTTTGCTCTGTCGTAAACTATGGCTTTTATATCAAACAATTCAGACCCATCACTGCTTGTGTCCAATTCATGGGACGGCTGACATAAACAGAGTATGTTGACATGATGTACGTTTTAATGCTCACCTTAAAACGTGGACGTTGAATGTCCATTGTATGTGGTTTAACTGGTCGTCTAACAAAGTCAAACCAACAACAAAACGATTATGTGGCTGTACTGTCCTGCCAGCCAAGAGTGACAGTGGCGTCGTGTTTTGTTTACAATTGTTAAGTAAAACATTAACTTATACACTAAACTTCAGCCAATGCGAATCGATAGATCACTTGTTTATTAATCCTATCCTGAGGATAGGATCAATACAAGTGATGTATCGATTCTAAGACCATGATAACTTTGTAAACAAAACATGGTCACTGTCACTCCTGGCTGACAGGACAGTACATGTATCCAGTGATACTACATTAGGGTAAAGTTGGGTAAATTCGGACATCAGGTTAATTCGGACACACATTTGCAAACAGTGGAAATCCAGATAAGACGGCTCCTTATGAGCCGTCTCATCAGGATTTTCACTGTTCGCTTAGTTAATTTATTTTTTATGCCAATAACTGAACTATGAAACAAGCAAGGTGGCTGTCCGAATTTAGCAGTCTGTCCGAATATACCCGACTTTACCCTATTGATATTAAAGTTAAAAGTGACACCAGACCATGCTTTAATACGTGGAGATCGTCCATTGCTGCATTCCATTCGGCATAAATGGGTCACTGTTTAGATTCAACAGCGGACCATCCCTAAACTAATCATTAAAGAGCTTTAATATAAAAAATAGTAGGGTAAAGTCGGATAAATTCGGATATCAGGTGAATTCGGACACACATTTGCAAACAGTGTAAATCCAGATGAGACGGATCCTTATGAGCCGTCTCATCAGGATTTTCACTATTTGCTTAGTTAATTTATTTTTATTCCAATATTTGAAGTATGAAACAAACAAGGTCGCTGTCCGAATTTAGCTGTCTGTCCGAATGTACCCGATTTTACCCTAGTTGAATTAGATGACTCATAATTTACAGTTTCATGATAATAATCACGTGACATTAACTTTTATTTGTGATCATAATTTGGTATTCGGTTTCCATGAAAACTTGAAAATCAACTAGGCCACATTGATGGGACCGGCCCAATTCCAGCAAAGTGGATCCAAAAGTATGTTCAAGAATCAGCTGCTACTGACGTAGGGATCATTCTACTCTCTTACTGGAAGGGGTTTCTTGGTCATCCATTCTTTTTAAAACCTTTGTATTCAGATGGATTTTCCCTTTCATATTGGTATTTGTTTGTTTGATTTGATTCTTTACGTCCCATCAACAATCTTTCAGTTAAACAGGGACGGGTCTTCCTGGGTTGAACCAGTACTAAGCTAGGATAAAAGTGTCTTGCTTAAGGACCGCAACGCAGTGACGCCGCTGAGACTCGAACCCGCGGCCTCTCGGTCTCAAGTCAAGCATTCTACCTCTGAGCCACTGAGCTCCCTCTATCCATTGTGTTCTGGTGGATTTTACCACTCATATTGATACACTACGTATGGGATAGTCCACTTTGTACCTTAAGGGGTCAAATGTAAAAGTTTCTGAATTATGATGTATTCATGTCCCTGAATGTTGTTCTAATCTTAGCAAACAGTGCATACCCTGATGAAATGCAGCATTATGCTGCATTTCATCCGGGCAGTCAATGTTTGTTAGAGTACCCGTTTAGGAGTTTCCAGTATACAAATGGTTAAAAAACTATGCAATGGACCGACTGACCAATAAAATGGCTAGAAAAAGTTTCAAGAAAATGATATTTTTAGCTGGTTCAGCTCTCGAAATATTAATATGAATTAATGAATTGAAAGATTGGGTTGAAAACTCAACATTCAACATGCTATTTTTTATATATTTTTGCGTGTGTGTGTGTGTGTGTGTGTGTGTGTGTGTGTGTGTGTGTGTGTGTGTGTGTGTGTGTGTGTGTGTGTGTGTGTGTGTGTGTGTGTGTGTGCTTTCCCTCCATTGATCATGCTAACACGTTTGAATGCAGTTGTAGTTTTACATGACACATATAGTATATACCAAAAATGGCATGTGTGATCAAACGGGTGGTTGGATGCTGGATACAAAGTATTATAAAATCTCAATAGTCACTACTGTCCTGTCAACCACGAGTGACAGTGACGTCATGTTTTGTTTACAAAGTTATCAGGGACTTAGAATCGATAGATCACTTGTGTATTAATCCTATCCGCAGGATAGGATTGATATACAAGTGATCTATCGATTCGCATTAGCTCAAGTGAAGTGTACAAGTTAATGTTTTACTTAACACTTGTAAACAAAACACGACGTCACTGTCACTCTTAGCTAGCAGGACAATAATTGTATACAAACAAACCGGTAGTTCAATATCTTTTAACAAAGGCTTTTGAAAAGGCCAATATTATTTTTTTTAAATGGTACACATATAAACATATATACTTAAGGAATAAAGAAACGCAACAAACACTTTGAGTCATTGTAAGCATACAATATGATGCAAGTTTTTAGTGCAAATGATATTTATCCATAGGAGCAGTATGTGTCCGTTAAATTATAGCAGGTTCAACGTTATTATCGATTACGTAATCATTTTGGTATGCATGTAATCAGTCTGACCCCAGCAGTAAACTGCTGAAACAAGGTCAATAAAAGCAAAGTTTGAATCAACCATCGGCTTATTGTTTTAAAAAGTCTTGGCATAGATTGCGGATCAAGGAAATGATCAAATGGCGAAGTTTCTGTAGGATTCTGAAACGACTTAACGTCATTAACGTCAAATCTGAATACTGCGTGAAACGCGTAAACTTTCTTTTCTGCTTGAGATTTATTCATTACAAGGACGTTTTGTTCAAGAATTATGACTTGAGATCTTCAGACGTCAAAAAAAAATCAATTCTCACGTCAAAATTCGATTTCCTACGTTTTAATGGTTTCCATGATGTTTATATGTTTTTCTTATGATAAAATGGTCCAGTGACAAAGTTTAGGTTACAGCTAACAAGTCTGGTGTTCACTCTCGGCATGTAATCAGATGTTTTCTGTTGCATTAAGCCGTCTTCTGTTGGGCTAACGTCAATATAAAACACCTTACCAGTGTATTTCTACGGTATCTGAAAAGTCAGTTTTTCCCAAGAAAGCATGTTCTGATGGCTCTAGGTTTATCTTATCCCGTTTATTCACCAGCGACCCAAACCCGGCGACTCTAAGTGACGTTTATCGCTTATTCACTACCATTGTGCATTTTGCCATTCAAGTAGCGTGTTTTGACGCAATATTTGACTGCATTACGAATTTGATTGGACGTTTGTTTAATTTGCACATTGTCAAGTCGACGCCAAATAACCAAACATAAAAAAGACGGGGTTTCTTGATCTTTATTCTGAAGTTAACGTCACATTTTACGTTTTCACATGTTTTCATCTTGTAGCGTATAATGTAGCGTTAAAATGACGTTTTGATATTTAATCACATGCTATAAATACTCAATAAGAAATTTTCAAAAGGGATTTTACCTAACCGTCATATAAACACGAAAAAATTATATTTTTTGTCTGTTGCGTTTCTTTATTCCTTAAGTATAGATGTCATTGGTTAGGAAACGATAGAATGCCTCTATCTGGACGTCTGGTGGTTGCAAATAAACATAGTTCTTTCAAACTGCACGCATGATAATTTCTGTCTAAAAACTGGCAAATACCCTGTACTTACCGTCAATAGTCCACGTTGACGTTTTCAGCCATAGTCATATATATTCTTTTCGATCACTCCAGTCAGTGTCAAGGTGAACTTGATATCTCCAATCTGAACAGGAACACTCTTGACAAGTTTATTTATACTAACACCAATCAGTACAGTATCCTTGTATCGATGATCTCACAATTCTTGAAAAACGAACGACCTACAGAAGAAAGTTATGGTATTATAGAACTTTTGGGTCACTGTAAAGGCGGTAACTTAAATATCATATCTGGGCATGGTTCGGCTATTTCATCTGCTAAACAAGGGGAATCAGGTCATATTTATAATTTGGTGAAGAATAATTAAGTTGTTTGGGCTGCGCAAATGTGCGTACATTTCATGAAAATCCTAACCGTATTTCTTGACTTTTTGCTTACTGTAAAGGCGGCGCCTCATGAATGCGTAATCAGGACTAGTCAACCTTAGTCATAGGTAAACACTGAAAATGAGGCGTGGTTTTATTCAAAAGTAACTGTACCATCTGCGCCATTACCTCAGTATAGACGCCAAACACGTTATTTAGTCCTTAAAACGCTAGCAGAATAACTGCATCTGAAAATGTCTATTTAACATAAGCATAGAGGCAAACATTGTGGAACCAGATCAGACTGCTCCAACAGGAGCAGTCTGATCTGGGTTCACAACGTTTGTCTTTGAGGCTTCAAATATTTTAGTGGACGACAAAAAACATACAATTTTGTGATTATGCGCTTTAAGGGTTAGTAAATGTGAGTTCGGTGTGTACTAATAAAATTTTCGCTCACTGTAAAGGCGGTAACTTTAATATTCATATCTGGGCATGGTTCGGCTGGTTCATCTGCTAAAGAAGGGAAATTCGGTCCTATTTATAATTTAGTGAAGAGTTATTAAGTTGTTTGGGCCACGCAAACGTGCGTGCATTTTATGGAAATCCTAACCGTACACACACTGAACTCACATTTATTAACCCTTAAAGCGCATAATCACAAAATGTATGTTTTGTCGTCCACTAAATATTTGAAGCCTCAAGGACAAACAGTGTGGACCCAGACCAGACTGCTCCCGTATGAGCAGATTGATCTGGGTCAACAATATTTGTCTCTATGCTTATGTTACTACCATGCAACTACCAGCTTAGCAAAAGCAGTTCCTTATGGTATGGAAAATCACTTTTACCACATTGGGTGACCTCCCTTGAATGTTGCTATAGTTATTACGCACGTGAGTAAGTGCGTAATGGGAGCTGCGCCAATGATAACATAAGAGGCCTAGGACAAAAAATATAACGTCTGTCCCAAAGGTTAAGTAGTACCTAAGTCTCTAGGGGGTAACTACCTATGTATTTGCGTGCCGAATAGCCCCCCTTTTCAGCGCTGCCAGGTACACGATAATCCCCCTTTTTGTAAGACAAAGTATATGACTGACCCAGTTTTTCACCATTGTTATATTCTGACACCCCTGTTTGAAAATACTCATATTTTTGCTCAGATATTCAGCTCAGAAAGCAAAATTGTAATCTTTGTTTACAGACAGCAAAGAGGGTATGTAAACATTTTGTTCAATCAAGTATATGAATAGGTCATTTTTTTTCGAAGACCAGGTATATTATTGGGGGTAGGTATCAAAAACTGGCTCGCACACCCGTACCCCCCCCCCCCCCCCCGGGACCTAAGTTAAGATTTTTCAGTATCAAGTCAAAATTGTTTCACGTATTCTGTAAAACACAATGGCATATTTGACCATACATACTGCATCGAGCGTGATAATTTAATGAACTTTTAAAAAACATGTTGAAATATCAATACTTAACTAAGTTAGTACTTAACTTCAAGTATGCGTTGTAATATTGGGCCCAGGTCCCGATGGTTATAAAACTTTTTTGCTCAACTCAACTGAGCATAACATTGATCATGCTCATAAATGTTAAAATTTTTGGCATTTTAACAATTATTATCATGATAAATAAAACATGTGAGCGTTTGAAAGCAAGAAAAGGCTTTATTTGTCAGCATTTTAATCTGTGTTTCTGTTTATTATGCCTTTGTGCGCGTCTGTTTATATGTGCCTTGTGGTCACCTGCTGGGAAAGGGCTGACCTCTTGGATCTCGTTTATGGTGTCTAACTGTGAGTATGACACTTTCCCATTGGTACCCTGGGTCAGGTGTGGTACTTGATTGTATAGATTCCTGATCTTTGCATCCTTACTTAATTTTATGAGCAGTTTAAATTCTGTGCTCAGTTGAGTTGAGCATGATAAAAAGTTTTATAACCTCGGGCCCTGGTCCATGATGCCTAGGGTAAAGTCGGGTATATTCGGACAAACAGCTAAATTCGGCCAGCGACCTTGTTTGTTTCATGTTTCAAATATTGGAATTAAAAATAAACTACCTAAACTCATAAGGAGCCGATTCATCTGGATTTACACTGTTTGCAAATATGTGTCCAAATTTACCTGATGTCCGAATTTACCCGACTTTACCCTAGATCCATTGTGATTTAAGCACGGATTCTAATCAATATCCAATCACAACCAACTGTAATAATGGCGTTCTTGTAATTATTTTTTGAGGAATCCTAATTCGCTTGATGAATTAATAACGTCCTGTCAGCATCTCTAACGATTTGTTGGCACATTTATATTTAGACAATGCATTCAATTGGGACAACTTCATCACAATCTCAAATATTTTTTCTAAACTCGTATTTGGCTACCCAAGGAATTACTGTCGTGCCAACCAAGAGTGACAGTGATGTAATATTTTGTAAGCAGTTGTTAAGTAAAACATACAGGGTGCGCAGTGGCTCAGTGGTAGAGTGATTGACTCGAGACCGAGGGCCGCGGGTTCGAGCCTCACCGACGTCACTGCGTTTCGCCCTTGAGCAAGACACATTAATCCTAGCTTATTACTGGTTAAATCCAGGAAGACCCGTCCCTCAACACTGAAAGATTGTTGATGGGACGTAAAGAATCATATCGATCAATTAATTTGTACACTTCACTTGAGTTAAACGCGAATCGATATATGACTTGTGTATTAATCCTATCCTGCAGATAGTCCCTGATAACTTTGTAAACACAGCATGACGTCACTGTTACTCTTGGCTGGCAGGACAGTAGTTATATCATTACTCTCAGCTATGCACAGGTTGTTATTTTTCCGTATATATCCATCAGTTTAAACATGTGTTTTGAGTGCTCGAAAGAACCCCCTCATTGAGGCGGTACCTTATGAGTAAACACGACATAATATTTTGTTTGAGAAAAAGACAACTGATTTTTTAAGTTAGAGGCCTGCTGTGTACATGTTTGAGTTTCTCGCGCAGATTCAGACCCTCACAAGGAAGGGCCACGTATTTAGGTAATTTTGTGTAAATCTTTATTTTTTGCATTTATATCAATGTTAAGTAATCGCATGCGTGTTGAAGTATATGAGCGACGCATGAAAAGTAGTTCTTATTTCAAAGGGGTACGTGCATTAAGGAGCTATTTTGGCCCCCTCTAGAGCCATAAAACTGAAAATTGCCTTTCACCAATTTCTTTTGATTGGCTTATTAGAAGTATAAATGAAGTGAAGTCCTTTTGTAAACAGTGAGGTCCCAGATAAAATGTCGCCTAATGCGGCATTTTATCAGGGTGTACACTATTTGATTAGATAAAACAATCTTTAGTGAAAAAAACACCATTTTTATTTTTAAACTATAACCTGTGACCCCTCTATATATACAATAAACCATCCCGAGTTTATTGTATCAAAAGCAGAAGTTAGAATGCATTAGTGTTTAGAGGGTAAACACTGTATAGATCTTAGCTGAAGTATGAATGATGCCCGGAATAGTTCAAAATGTTGCTTTCCGGGCATCACTTAAATTTCAGAAAAAAAGTTCTCAAAGTGTAAAAATTGGATAGCATTTTTCTTCATGTAGGTACATGTAAACCTCAAATTATGATAAAATGTCATAAATACACATGTAGCAACAGCCTTGCAAAAATAATCATTGCAAAACTTGCACCCCAAAATAATATACGTTGTTCCCTCCTGTCAATTTCGTCCGTGTACGCGTATATTATCCTTTTTTTTGTTGCTCTTTATTTTGCGTTTAAAACAAGCATACTTTTTCATAATATCAAACTATTCTACCTTAAAATTACTCTCATAATATGACATTCCCGCAACCTGTCCGATTACGATTCCACAACACAGAACAACGTCTTGATCGCAGATTTGTCATCTTAGAACTGAGGGCGAAAGAGACCAATGGCTGATCAATATAGTCCCAGTCATTAACAAACGTCCCTTTTGTCCGCATGCGAATAACCAATCGGCGACTAACTTAAATGCGTCTACCAGCGCATTCCTGCTCAGTCTACGATATCGTCACATTGATCTTTCACTGACTGTTAACGCGGAATGGCCGACAGCGAAGGCTAGGATCTTCTCTGCGCAGTTTAAACTGCGCAGAGAAGATACGACCCTTCGTCGCCAACGGTTATGGGTTTAGAAGGACATTTTTACCACGCTGGCTAATACGCAATGGGAATATTAGTTGCTTTTAAAAATTAATGATTCTAAGTTGCAATGATATTCATTTCGCGATCGGGTATTTTAGTTTAATATGGCGAAATAATTAGAAAAAAAGACCCAAACAAGAAAAAGAGATAGGCTAATGAGGTCTGATCGTTTTACTTAAAGCTGGATTTACATTTAAAACCATTTATAAAACTGCACCTTGCGAACATGCGCGGATCCAGAAAGTTTTATCGGGGGGGGGGGGGGGTCCAACTTTGACCTTTTTTGGTTGATTTGGGGAAGGAGGATCTAAATACCAGAATAAGTGGGCCATCATCGGCCCGCCAGCGAAACGTCATTTAAATGGCGTTTCGCTGGCGTGCCGATGTGAGCCCAACATTGAATGCTGGCTTGATAGTTTTTGTGATTTTTCAGGAGATCCGAACCAGTATTTATTTTTGTGACTTTCAGAGGGGTCCGGACCCCCTGTCGCCCTCTGGTTCCGCACATGGCGAAGAGATAAAGTATATAAAAAGCAAGTGTGTATCACCAGAAAATGCCACAATCACAGACCACAGACCAACCCACGGCACCGTGAGGAAGAGACACAGAACTGTAACAGCCATGTGACAGCAAGAACGCAATTAAAGCAAAGCAACCAGCTTTCTCTACCTCAGCGGGACGATTGAAAACCTAGAAAAGACGCTAAGTACATTTGTACAGCATTACAAAAAGGGCCAAACGCACCCCTCCCCAACATCCCCATAAACAATGGGGCGAACAATAAACAATGAATACAAAAACAGAACAATGACCTTAGAACGGACAGCAGCCACCGATGCTGGGACTTAAATCACTTTTATTACGGCCGTATATATAAACTTAGTGCAAATCACACATCATTTTCACGTTTTGACCGAACCCATGTGCCCTGCTTGTAACGAAATTCATAAGCTGCCGAAACACGATTGGGAAACCTATCTTGTTAAGTTTGACAACTAACCGCAACGTCATAAGCCCACTTACGTTCCTACTAAAGTTCTGACGAAATAGATGCGTGTTCACGTTTACACCCGAACGACTACAGTTTCAATTATAGTTGGTTGGCAAGTAAACAAAGTGAACAGCCCTGTGTCTTCTTCGTAGACGAAAAGGATATGTATATACTACATACTTATTAACAATAACGAATAAGTGGGACCGTTGACCTCTAGTAGGTTCGTGTATAGTAGCGACTATAGTAGCGACTATTGATGTTCAAATCGAACTAAGTTACTATAGCAGCAACTATCTGTTACATGTAAAACTTTAACCGGAAGTGGGAAAATTGTAAGTTTAAAGGACGTGCAACAAGTTCGGAGTAAAATTTCCCCAAGCCAAAACGGCCTTACCTGTATTATCACGTCTATTTTTGTGATTTTCACATGGAATTAATGCGAATAAATATACTGTCTTATGACTGACATGACAAACTTTTGTATGCCCCCAAAGGGAGGCATACAGTTATCACAATGTCTGTCCTAAGTTAAATTTGTTCATATCGTGCCCAGAGCATATCTCCTTTATTATTTGAGCTAGGAATCCCAAGACCATGAAGATTCGTGTGTTATTGCATGTTTGGGCCGCGGATCGTCGCGTACCCTTTTGGTGTTACTGTGACCTTTGCCTTGACCGATGGGCTCAGATCTAGAAAATTCGTTTCCCGAGCATAACTCTTATGGAATCACAAATTTGACTTGTGCACACACATCTTGGGGTCGCGAAGTGTCGCACACTGCTTCTGGGTCACTGTGACCTCAGCTTAGAGAAAACAATCGCTGAAATGGTCTGTCTAGTGTGGACAAATTATCTAAAATGGCCAGCATAATCCCGGTGCTTAAGATCCAGACAAAAAAAAGAGTATGTACTCGCTGGTAGCATGTGTTACATCGCAGAAAAACACAGCTCGGACGATATTAATCAGAACTTAGAACAAATGTACACGGGTAAGCTAACGAGCATGCAGTTTGCATGAACACATGTGATAATAGGGCTAAACAACCGTTAGCTTTTTTGGAAAAGCTAATACTTGTTGGTTAATCCTTCGCTCATAAAACATAAAACCTGAATACGGACAAACGAATGGGAGCGCAGTGGCTCAGTGGTAGAGTGCTTGACTCGAGGATTATGGGCCGCGGGCTCGAGTCTCACCGGCAACACTGCCATGTGTCCTTGAGCAAGAACATTTATCCTAGCTTAGTACTGGTTCAACCCAGGAAGACCCGCCTCTTTATAACTGAACGATTGTTGATGGGACGTAAAGAATCAAATCAAACAAACGGACGAACGAAGTATTAAAAAATGAATTCAGTGTTTTGTATGCTGTATTGGGACCTTACTCAGGGTGTGTGTTTGGGCCTTGCTCTCTGTGTGTGTAAGCACTTCGCTCTCTGTGTGTGTTGGGCCCATGCTCTGTATGTGTGTGTTGGCACTTTGCTCTCTCTGTGTGTTAGCACTTTGCTCTCTCTCTGTGTTAGCACTTTGCTCTTACTGTGTGTATTGGGGCCTTGCTCTCTGTTTGTGTTGGCACTTTGCCCTCTCTGTGTGTATTGGGGCCTTGCTCTCTGTTTGTGTTGGCACTTTGCTCTCTCTGTGTGTTGGCACTTTGCTCTCACTGTGTGTATTGGGGCCTTGTTCTCTGTTTGTGTTGGCACTTTGCTCTCTCTCTGTGTTGGCACTTTGCTCTCACTGTGTGTATTGGGGCCTTGTTCTCTGTTTGTGTTGGCACTTTGCTCTCTCTGTGTGTTGGCACTTTGCTCTGTGTGTGTTGCGACCTTGCTCTCTGTGGTTGGCACTTTGATCTGTGTGTGTGTGTGTGTGTGTGTGTGTGTTGGGACCTTGCTCTCTGTGTGTTGGCAGTTCGCTCTTTCTATGTGTATGCACCTTGTTCTCTATGTGTTGGCACTTTGCTGTATATTTGTTGGGGCCTTGTTCTTTGTTCGTGTAGGCACTATGCTCTCTCTGTGTGTTTGAACCTTGCTCTCTGTGTGTGTTGGCACTTTGTTCTCTCTCTCTGTTGGAACTTTGATCTGTGTGTGTGTGTGTGTTGGGACCTTGCTCTCCGTGAGTGTTGGTACTTTGCTCTCTGTGTGTGTTAACACCATGCTATCTGTGTGTGTTGGCACTTTGCTCTCTCTGTGTGTTGGGGCCTTGCTCTCTGTATGTGATGGCGCTTTGCTCTCTCTCTCTCTGTTGGGGTCTTGCTCTCTGTATGTGTTGGCACTTTGCTCTGTGTGTGTGTGTTGGCAACATGCCCTCTGTGTGTGCTGGGACTTTGCTCTGCGTGTGTGTTGGCACTTTGCTCTCTGTGTGTGTTGGGACCTTGCTTTCTGTAAGTGTTGGCACTTTGCTCTCTATGTGTGTTTACACTTTGCTATATGTGTGTGTTTGGAGCTTGCTCTCTGTGTGTGTTGGGACCTTGGCTGTGTGTGTGTGTGTGTGTGTGTGTGTGTGTGTGTGTGTGTGTGTGTGTGTGTGTGTGTGTGTGTGTGTGTGTGTGTGTGTGTGTGTGTGTGTGTGTGTGTGTGTGTGTGTTGGGACCTTGCTCTCTGTGTGCTGGCACTTTGCTCTCTCTGTGTTGGCACTTTGCTCTGTGTGTGTGTGTTGGGGCCTTGCTCTCTGCTTAAATTGACACTTTGCTCTGTGATTGTGTGAGGACTTTTTTCTCTGGGTGTGTTGGAACCTTGCCTCTCTGTTTTTATTGGCACCTTGCCCTCTTTTTGTGTTGGACCCTTGCTCTCTGTGTGTGATGGGACCTTGCACTTTGTGTGTGTTGGGACCTTGCTCTCTGAATCAATATCCTTCATCAATGAAAACCTAGTATCCGACATGCTGAGTGAATGATAAAAGAGATGTCATAAATTTTAACCAGCTGTATCGTATCTAGGCCTCATTGCAAGACAATCTGACAGTGTTCCTTGCGAACAACAAAGGCGCAGATCGGCCTGCGCATAAGCGCAGTTTGATCAGCGCCTTTGACATTCGTTTTTGGTAAGTTTTAATTCCATACTTGTTAATCAAACAATGTTCATAGTCTAGCTAGTCTCTGTAGCTGCTGGAGGCTGGTTTGAGCCTCACAGGTTTTCTTGTGCCGAGGCCATGTTTTCTATTTAATTGGGTATTGAATATTGATGAGGCTATTAAATGAATATGATAGTTTTATTATGGAGACAAAATTATTAAATTGTGAATTGTGTGACATTCTGAATTCTATTTAATGAGAAGCTTAACGTTCGTTTAGTAGTTCATTAATTTAAATATTTTTGATAAAAGTAAGTTCAATTTTTAGCATAAATATTATATGTACTTGGTGGAATTATGTTTCGTTTTCGTTTCAGCGTATATATCAGTGCCGCCTGAACCGCTAAATCTACGTGCACATCTATCATCTAGACGAACAGTCATGTTTTTCAAGGATATTTTCTAATGTAAATGCATTTGATACATAGAACAAGTTAGGAAGCAAAACAGGTTTGCATTTTGACAACAGCAGAATCTGAGCGAAGATTTGGTCAGAAAATAAATTAAAGCCCCCACCAATTGTGGCCTTCGTGTAAGCATCCTAAACAAACTTCACTATGTTGAAAAGCGTATTGTTAAGTAAAATGTTGACAATTGAAGCAAAAGTGTGCTTACCCTCAAAATTATCTACATTTGTACTTTCAGAGTACATGTACTGTCCTGCCAGCCAAGAGTGACAGTGAGGTCATGTTTTGTTTACAAAATTATCAGGGACTTATAATCGATAGATCACTTGTTTATTTATCCTATCCGCAGGATAGGATCAATACACAAGTGATCTATCGATACGCGTTAGCTCAAAATAAGTGTACAAGTTAATTCTTTACTAAACATTTATAAACAAATAATACGTCACTGTCACTCTTGGTTGGCACGACAGTATTTGTGAAAGGAAATTTTACATTTTGTCCTTGTTAATAAGTAAAAATGATGTTGCCCATTTGATCAACCAAATTTAAAATCTTCCATGTCTGATTTTTATTTCTTAGCATAAAATGATTTTGGGGTTAAAATATTGTTTTTGCCATTATTTTTTTTAATTTATGGCATAGAAATGTTTTTTTACGAAAGCAAAAACTGGACAATATTCTGAAAGTAAGTATGTATAATCAGGTCGTACCACAATCACAAACTGCAGACCAACCCATAGCAACGTGAGGAAATGCTACAGGACATTTACAGTTACAAGGCATCCAAAAGAAAAAAATCAAAGCAAACAGCTCTCTTCCTCGTCTAGATAAAGTAATGCATACTAAAACAAAAACCAACACAGAACCCCCACAAGCAATGGGAGGTACATAAAACAATAAATCAACAACAACAGAACCACTGCCTTCGAACGGACAGCAGCCTAAGTTACCGGGGGGCTAAAATGCATTTCCGGTGCCAAATCTTCGCCATGGATTCTGCTGTTGTAGTTAATACACAAAAAATGTTTGCACGCATGGAGATTGAACACTGGTTTGAGAGATTTTTTATGTTTAAAGTTTAACGTCCATTGATTTGAATAGCCTTGACTCTTATCAAACTTTAAGTACAGGTAATGCGTCTCCTGGTTTGATCAGATGATATAGTAAAGTCATGGTGTAAAGTAAATATGGGTGTGGTTGGTACCATGAAACTAGTTAAAGCCGTCCAGTGAAAAATACTGACCGTTTCAAGGCGGTGCTTCTTTTGTGGATATGTTTCGTGTCTGGCATGCTGTCTTGTCTGTTCATTTCAGCCTTGTGGTCACCTGCTAGGAAAGGGCTAATCCCTAGGTTCTCTTGTATGTGATGTTTTCCCATGTGGTATTCTTGGTCAGGTGTGGTACTTGCTAGATCGGTTTCTGATCTTTTCCTTATTCCTTACTTTGAAAAAGACGACAGCTGGATGCTTTACTTTAGTTGTCTTCCTGATGTATTCCGACAGTTAATGTTCTGTGGTGCTGTGGGTTGGTCTGCAGTGTGTGCGTGTGGTATTTCCTGATCATACGCACTTACTTTTTGCTCAAGGAAACAACACAGTGCGATCTAGATAGCCCTAGTTCGGGTACTCTGAGCTGTACCACTAAGATCATAATAGAATTAAAAACATAAATTCCAGTTTCTCATTTTTCGAAGGGTAAGGTTTCAATCTTTTTTAACAGGTGCCCTGCCCAAATACTAATAAATGGTAAGTTAAATGTATTTAAGGCATACTTGTCTGTTGGTGGATGCGAAAATAATTTAACAAAACATATGAGGAAGTGTTGATTTTTTTTGCTGCTGTTATTTGTGAGGGTTCTGTTTCACTGTGTTAATACCACTACGACTAATTGGGCTCCGTCACTTATTCCGGTGTTAAAGTAACTTTCTCATCGTGTTCAAATTGTTCATTTAATCACAGATAAACGCCCCAAAATGCTTGGGTTTCTATTGATTTTTTGTTCATTCAATTCACATTGTATCTTTAGCTCTAAAATTATATAAAAATTTAACATTTTATTTATATGCATGAAATAACTAATTATGTTTTTGTCATCAGGGATAATTAAACAATGACCAAACCGTATAATTATGACTAAGCAGTAATTGACATTTTAATATAAATGTTAAAACACATTTAAAATCTAATTCTATCTCCGTTTCGGCAAAACAACACAGTGTTTTTCTTTACTAGACGATGCAATCTCGAAGCAAACATATTTGAAAATTCACATTTTTGTCAGGTAATTTTACTATAGCCCCAGAGTAGGTGACGGACCCAATATTGCCGTAGTAGTATGACCAAAGTGTGTTTGGCACAGGGCACCATACGGGAAAGTGGCAAAACACAAGAAAAAAATAACACACACAAGATCCAAAAGATCAGTACTTTCCAAGCTACTGTCATGCCAACAAAGAGCGACAGTGACGTAACATTTTGTTTACAATTATTTAGTAAAACATTAACTTGTATACTTAACTTGAGCTAACACGAATCAATGGAACACTTGTGTATTAATCCTATCCTGTAGATAGGATTAATACACAAGTGATCTATCGATTATAAGTCCCTGATAACTTTGTAAACAAAACATGACGTCATTGTCACTCTTGGCTGGCATGACAGTAAAATGCTTCTCTTGTTGCTGGTTCATTGTTTATCGATGCTTTCATTGTTTGGTAGTACTAGAAACGGGCCCGCGCAAGCGCGGGTTATGATGAAAAGTGTTCTGAGCTCAGCTGAGCATGGCAGATGTCCTCATAAATATTCAAATTGAGAACAATTGTTAGCATTTCAATATCGTTGCCGCCCGTATATATAAACATAGTGTAAATCACATTTTGGTTTCAGGTTTTGACCGAACCCATAGGCCTTACCGGGCCGCGTAGCGCAGTCGGTAACGTGTCTGGCTACAGATGCGTGTCTGACTGCAGATCCAGGGGTCGCGAGTTCGATCCCGGCCCCGTCCCATACTTTCGTGGAGATTGATCATGAAATAATTTCTACGGTCATTCTCCTCCCTTCCGCTGATTCATTCAAGAAGGGTTGTTGTCAGTTACAAGCGAAAGTATGTGCACAAATTACTGGTTAACCGCTTGTTCAAGCCTGCCCAGGAAAAAGTGTGGTTAGGTGAACTGACCGTCCCGCAATGACCATAGCTGTTGACTTGGGACGTAAAGCAACAAAACAAACAAACAAAAGAACCCATAGGCCTGCTTGTAAACTTGAAACTTGAAACTAACGAATTTTATCAGCTGCCGAAATTCGATTTGGAAACCAATCTTGTTAAGTTCGACAACTAACCGCAACGACACTAGTAAGCCCACTTTGAATCTTTCTATTCTAGTTGGTTGGCACTGAAGAAAACAAAGTGAATAGCCCTGTATGACTCGTTTCAATTCTTCCTCGTAGACGAAAAAGATATGTATATACTGCACAACCTACTCATTTGATAATTTTCATTTTCATAATGATAGATAAACAACCGTCAGCTGTTTTGGAAAAGCTAATACTTGTTGGCTTATCCTTCGCTCTAATTTTGCACACAGACAAATGAAGTATAAAAAAAATGAAATCAATTTTGGTATGCTGCGTGCGTGCGTGCGCGTGTGTGTGTGTGTGTGTGTGTGTGTTGGGAACTTGCTATCTGTGTGTGTTGGCACTATGCTCTCTGTGTGTGGTGACACAATGCTCTGTGTGTGTGTGTTGGGACCTTGCTCTGTGTGTGTGTGTGTGTGTGTGTGTGTGTGTGTGTGTGTGTGTGTGTGTGTGTGTGTGTGTGTGTTGTGTGTGTGTGTTGGCACCATATTATCTGTGTGTGTATGGACCCTGCTCTCTGTGTGTTGGCATTTTATTGGCACTTCGCTCTGTGTGTTTGGTGGGACCTCGCTCTCTGTGTGTGTTGGCACTTTGCTCCGTGTGTGTTTGTTGGCACCTTGCGCTCTCTCTCTCTCTCTCTCTCTCTCTCTCTCTCTCTCTCTGTCGGCACCTTGCCCTCTTTGTGTGTTGGAACTTTGCTCTCTGTGTTTGACGGGCCCTTCCTCTCTGTGTGTAATGGGACATTCGCATCTGTGTGTGTGTTGGGACCTTGCTTTCTGAGTCAATATCCTTCATCAATGAAAACCGAGTATCCGACATGCTGAGTGAATGATAAAAGAGATGTCATGAATTTTAACCAGCTGTATCGTATCTAGGCCTCATTGCAAGACAATCTGACAGTGTTCCTAGCGAACAACAAAGACACAGATCAGCCAGCGCATATGCGCAGTTTAATCAGCGCCTTTGTCATTCGTTTTCTGGTTGTTATCATTACCCTTCTTGTTAATCAAATAATGTCCATAGTCTAGCTAGTCTCTGTAGCTTCTTGAGACTGGTTTGAGCCTCACAGGTTTTCTTTTGCCGAGGCCAAATTTTCTATAAATTGGGCATTGAATATTGATGAGGCTATTAAATGAATATGATAGTTTTATTATGGAGACAAAATTATTAAATTGTGAATTATATGACATTCTGAATTCTATTGAATGAGAAGCTTAAAGATAGTTTATTAGTTCGTTGATTTAAATAGTTTTGATAAAAGTAAGTTTAATTTTTGGCATGCATATTACATGTACTTTATGGTGTTAATTTAATAAATAATGTTTCGTTTTAGTTTCAGCGTATATATCAGTGCCGACTGAACCGCTAAATCTACGCGCGCTTCTGTCATCTAGACGAATAGTCCTGCTTTTAAGGATATGTTCTAATGTAAATGCATTTGATATATAGGATAAGTAAGACGCAAACACATTTCGCATTTTGACAACAGCAGAATTTATGGCAAAGATTTGGCCAGAAAATGAATTAAAGCCCCCAACCCCTGGTGGCTACTGCTGTTGTCCGTTCTTAGTCTGTAGTTCTGTGGTTGTCGATTCATTGTTTTTGTTGCACTCATTGTTTTGTGGGGTTGTATGAATAATTATTGTTTCGCTGTGCATGTGCAGTTTTGCAATCATCGCTCGGGGGGGGGGGGGGGGGGGGGGAGAGAGAGCTGTTTGATTTTATTGCCTTTTGAGTTTATGTGACTGTAAGCATTCTATGTCTCTTCCTCGCGGTGCAGTTTGTGATTGTGACATTTCCTGATCATACTCACATTCTAAATCATGCCGTTAACCAGAAATTGTAGATGGAACGCAGCCATTCGTTATCGACAAGTTCAAGTCAAAAAAGTTGGTTTTGTTATCACAGGTATTCAGTGACTTCAGTTGGATACATGTATAATTGAGCCTCGAGACGAGATTTCCAACAATATGGTATGTGCGACCATCAAAGTCTCAGATCAGCCTGCGCATACGCGCAGTCTGATCAGAGCCTGTGCTTGTCGCTTGAGTATTCTATGAGTGTTAAGCTACTGACTGAACATCATTTGGAGTTTGTAAGCTTAAAAGTAGGCTGCATATGCTCGTCTGAGTCTACAAATGTCAAAATACCACTTTGTTGGAAATCACATGTCACGGCTCAATTATGTGTCCTACAAACTGTTCAAAATAAGGAATCTGTGGCTCTACCATAGCATGCCATGGGTTGGTCGGCAGAGTGTGATTGTGGTATTTCCTGATCATACTGGCTTTATCAATATTAAGCAATTCCAATAGCATCAGCCTGATTATTACATTTAATCTATCTCATAAAAAAAAAATCCGCAGCAAGAGGAGCACAATTTCGTGTAGTACATGTACCCATTCTGTACAATGTTGCTTTAAACCTTATGAATAAAAATATATTGTCCAAAAGTAATGTGTGTGAGTGTTGAACTTAGTTTTGGAAATCAACGTACATGTAGCGGCACTGGCTCTGATATATTTTTAAGCGGATCTGAGCCGATAATTCAGGTTCGATCTTCGCCACTAAAAGTTTTGTGACTGTAAAAGTTTTACTGGCATCGCTTGACCGGGAAAAAATGTGGGTTGGAAAATATTGTATAACTTTCTGGGTAAAGATGAAAACCAAGGAGAAATCTCTTTAACATCGTTGTGGAAAAGAAGTCGGACATTTTTCCGTTGTGTATTCAAACAAAAACCACGTGACTACCCACCCTGGGGTCAGCACCAGACGTTTGCCATTGGCTCGGTACATGTACACTGTGAGTAAAGAGCCGTGGTAAATGTATACGTCGATTTGCTGGTATTTACGCGTCACGGCGTATTGCCGGTAGTTCATAGACCGGAAGTGGTAGATATTGGTGTTAATACTATAAAGTACCGGCAATACGCGTAAATACCACCAAATCGACGTATACATTTACCAGTGTGAGTATGTCAGTTAATAAAATTTTATTGATTGCTTCCCTGTGATGAAACACCGTATAAAACTAGTGCTTTGTGGTTTAAAAACAGCAGATACTCGGACGAAAGAAAGAAGTTCGTCCGGTAAAATAAAGCCCCCCTCCCCACCCGCGGGCGGCTTCGGCTGCTGTCGATTCATGAGCGGTATTTTCCTTGCTGTTGATTCATTGTTCATTGATGCTTCCATTGTTTGGTAGAGTTTTGCGTTTGGTCCTTGTTTAGTAATTTAGTAATGCAGTAAACATAGCCTGTGTTCAGTCGTCAATATTTTGCCAAAATTTTCTTATCCTAATGTTCTAAAAAAGAGAGTAAAAAAACATCAAAGGTATGAATTTCGGTAGATATTCCCATCTTATGTCAGAGAAACTGAAAAATAAAAAAAGGAAAACTGCTCGGACTGCTACAGTATATAGCGCCTTTTCTAGTTTTGCAATAATCTTGCCGAGGAAGAGAGAGCTTCTGCTTTACTTTGTGCACTTGCTGCCATGTGGCTGATGTTAATCCGTGTCTCTTCCTCGCAGTGACGTGGATTGACCTGTGGTCGTCAAGGTTCCACTAACTTCCTTTTTGTTTCATATATGAACCAACATGTATTTCCTCGGACGTAACCAGTGCAAGGGTGGATCCAGGATTTCTGGAAAGGGGATTCGTATGTGTAAAGGAATTGTTATTTGCTTTGTTGATTTTATCTTATTTTTCTAAAATATCCCATCAAAATGAAATAATTTGGTCGCAATGAGACCAAATTATTTCATTTTCATATGGTATTTAAAAACGGGGGGCGAAGAGGGGGGTTCGAGCGAACCCCCTGAACTCCCTCTGGATCCGCTACTGCAGTGAAACAATATACTCCTTGTGTTACGTTTTAGTTAAACCACCTGATATTTACACTGATTCCCATTTTCACCTTTCCAAAGCACTTCTTACATCGGTCGTGCTCTGTAGTCGCCCGACTCTTTTGTCTTACTTGGCAACCCGTTCGGCTTCCATGACAATTATATCCATG
Organism: Loripinus fragilis; assembly: GCA_964019695.1. Taxonomy (NCBI): domain Eukaryota; kingdom Metazoa; phylum Mollusca; class Bivalvia; order Lucinida; family Lucinidae; genus Loripinus; species Loripinus fragilis. The sequence continues at coordinate 78,206,705 of OZ026528.1, read as the reverse complement.
CACCCTTTGCGATCGTGTATGGTATTTGACGTTGCATAAACCTTGCATAGCTGCTAACAGAAGAAGAAATTCAATTCGTGCATATTTTCATTCAGGTGTTTGATTCCGATTCCGACACAATGAAAGGGCATGTGCTGTTGTTTTTCAATATTGTCACGAATTTCTAAGGCATGTGCGCATGATTCTTATTTGCGTGATGCGACACGTGTCACGTCCTACTAGTTTGCGTCACCTTCCTTCAATTATAATATCAAGTATCATATAGGTCTCGACGTGGCAAAACCTGTCTTTCGGGGCATCCGACAAAGCTAGACTCAAACCAGTCCCCCAACCTACAGAGAGTAGCTAGGAAATTGGAATTTCGGTTAAAGCAAGTTAAAATATGATTCTTTCCAATAAGCGAATCACAATGGCGCTGTCCAGTCTGCGCGAATGCGCAGGCTGGCCTGCGCCTTTGTTGTTAGCAAACCCACAGAGACAGGTTTTCACTTGTCGAGGTCCATATATTGTCTGCAATAAATATTAAGTTCCAAGCACTTTACAGCTAATCATCTTTTGGTCTTAGATTTCAGATGAGTCCGGTTATTAGCTTATGGCACTTTTACTCCCCAGTGAGGTACCTATTTATTAAGGCTATGTACCTTTATAATGATGACAATACTGGGGAGTAAAAGAGAAATGTACCAAAAATGACACCTTGGTATAATATGTATACATTTGAGCCGTAACATGAGATTTCCAACAATGTGGTATGTGCGACCAGCGAATGCTCAGTCCAGCCTGCGCATACGCGCAGCCTAATCAAAGCCTTTGCTAATTGCTTGAATATTCTATGACTAAAGCTATTGATTTTACGGCATTTGATGTTTCGAAGCTTAAAAGGAGGCTGCACAGGCTCGTCCATGTTAACACTTGTCAAAATGTCACATTGTTGGAAATCATATGTTGCGGCTCATTTACAGCGAGTGTAACAACAAAATAGACTATCTAAAAGTGTGTTTCGAAGCTTGACTGTAAGCCAGTTGTCAGCTTATTCCTAAAAGTAGTGGTTAAGTGTACATTCCTTCATCATCCAGATCAGGGGATCGATGAGTGCTGGTTCGAGCCTCACCGCCGGCGGTGTCACTGTGTTGAGTCCTTGAGCAAGACACTTGATCTGCTGCTTAGTAATGGTTCAACCGAAGACCACGGTCCCGACATGACGGAACAACTGTTGACTGGGACGAAATGAATAAACCCAAACAAGCTTATACAAATAGTATGGATTTGCCCATTTTGTATATTGAGGGGTTCCCGGCCAAACTTCTATAAAATGATGTATCGTATGTCCCTGATAAGGCTTGTTTATATCTTACCAAACAGAGCAGACCCTTATGAAATCCCGGCATGCAGCATTTCATCCGAGTCTTCACTTTATGCCAAAGTACTCATTTAACGGTGCCCAGACTGACGAAAAGGCTTAATATAACACTTTGCTTCAACGTCTATGGCCCACTTCGAATCGAACTAAAGCTCCAACTATAGTTCTTACGTAATAGTTGCGCGCACACGTTTACATCCGAACGGCTGCAGTTGGAACTTTAGTTGGTTGCCAAGTAAACAAAGTGAATAGCCTTGCATGCCCCTTTTCAATTCTTCATTGCAGACAAAAATGATTTTCATACATGTATACTGCACAGCCAACTGCAATTAACAATTAAAAATAAGTAGGACCGCAAATAAGGCACAGCGAGTATTTATTTTCGAAAACATATTATTTTGAGGCTACTGGCAGATCTTGAGCCCATCTTGTTAGATAGGGCAAAAGGAGGGAACCAGACAATCTACTAGAGTAACGGCGCTCTGACCCACCGTTGATAGCGACTGTCGATGTTCGAATCGAACTATAAGTATTATAGTAGGAACTATAGTTCGATTCGAAGTGTGCCAATGTAGTTAGAAAATTGTTTTAGAGCTTCATGGCTAGCGAGAGTGTGTTTGTACAGGTTCACAAAAAGTACAATTTTGGCTGACGTGATATACAGTACAGATACCATTTCCAATACATGTACATGTATCATTGTAATCTGGCCCTTTTTACCATGTCACGTATCAATCGTGTTTGCTATTCTACAATGTTTTGCATTTACTGAAAATCTTGAGTTTTCTTTGAAGGTGGAACGTGTATTAAGACAGATATTGTTCGTTTAAGTCGTTTTTGCATCATATGTGACGATTAAAAAGTAAGCATTCCAAACACCGATCCTTTGATTAAAGATATTGCTGAAATTATTTCTTGACATTTTCAAAACCTGTTAAATTTCACAACATTAAACAAAACAATTGCGAACATGCAGAGCTAGCATGTCATACACTCCCTTTTTAGATTTTTACCATGATGACCAATTACAACTACATGGGCCATATTACATGTACTCGTTACATGTACACAGGCTTATAATTAAGCTATTCGGTCACTATATTGGCGACAACTTTAATATCCTTATCTGGGCGTGATCTGGACATTTCATCTGCACAAGAAGGCATATCAGGTACTATTTATAATTTGAAATAATAAACTGAAACTCACATTCATCAATCTTAGAAAGCCAATACAAGTATACAACAAAGGTCGTCCTCTTAGTCGTCTGCTGAAATATTTTTGATGCCTCTTTGACAAACAATGTGGATCTAGATCAGACTGCTCCTGTAAGCAGTCTGATCTGGGTCCACACTGTTTGCCTCTACCAATAAACAGATTTTTCGGATGCAGTTATTTTGCTGGCGTTTTAAGGGTTAAATAATATGTTTTTTTGTTGTATTGATACATTTACTTTCAAATAAAGTAAGAAAGACAGCAAGGGTAAGGAATCGATACAATCAGGTACCACACCTGTCCCAGGATACCAAATGGGAAAGTAACAAAAACACAATAAACATCACAAAAAAGAGCCCTGAGGTCAGCCATTTCCCTTTAGGTGACCACAAGGCAGCAATGAACAGACATGAAAGCATGACAAAGTACCGCCTTGAAAACCACGCCTCATTTTTAGGTTTTACCTATGTCTAAGCAAGGACTCTCTACACTGAAACGAACTTCTAATTGGCCAGTTTTCAATTTTAGCGCTTATGATATTGAAATGAACTTTGGCCCAAAGATGTGCATTTCATTGAAATGGGTTTTCGAAGAGTTTTCTATCACTTCATTATTTTTGCGCTCAAAAATGCAAAAATCAAATTTTGGAAGAAAATAAGGGTTTTGAGAGCTGTTTTTTTTTTTCAAATTGAAGTACAGGTGATTTCAAACCCTTCTAGCCGACTTGAAGAAAAAACACGCCAAACCCCTGAATATTTGCTTATGAAGGATTTTTTAAGATTTTTTTTAAAAAAAAGCTCATTCTCCGCATTTTCCAATATTTTCAAAAATAATCAACTGCACATAATAAAATAATTGCATATGTTTTATTTTATGTAAACATGTTAGACCAAACACAATACAGCTTGATCAGCCGATTTTTTAACATTTATTCTTTCAAGACTGGTGTCCACTTCCGGTTTTAACTTGAAACTTTCAAAGTCATTTAAATTGCATATGCCAAGGATATTTTTGATTTTTTAAATTAAACAGTGAAGCCTATTCATAATGAATAATCGCTGAAAAATTCATTGCTGTGCCACGGATAAAGAAGCATACAGAGCAATGCAAAGTTGATATGCAAATTGCATGGTTAAAGCTAAAACTCGTTGATTAAGCTACGAATAGTGGCTGCCTTCATGTTGAAGTAGAAGAAAAACGGAGAGTTAAATTGTAATTCTTTTTCATTTTATATCAGAGCTAGTATTAATAGTTTCAAACTAATTAAAATATAATAGGATATATTTTATTCCACAGTAAAAAGTGTGACTTTTTAAACAGAAGGTACCTTTACTCTGACTTCGTCTGTGCAAGATCTACCTGTCATTTTGAAATGGCATGATATTCAGAGTCTCGAAAAAGCCTTGATTTTTTATGTATTGAATTAAAATTTTCTAAGAGCTATGTTTACTCTCTGAACAGGCGCAAAAATGTGTAGGTGGCCACTTATAATTTCGTTTCAGTGTAGACAGTTACTTGTCTAAAGCCTCGTTTATATGCACAATTTGCACCCTGGTGCAAATATACTCTCGGATGCAAACTTGCACCCGAGAGTAAAAATTTGCACCCCCTTATGAAGCGTTCATATGTCAATAAATATTGTTCAAATGTTATTGGATTTGCTCTTTAAACCTATCACAAATGTTTCAGTTTTACTTTATGGAGAAATTTGATGTGTTAAGTTCAAGATAACGTCATGTGAGAAAAATGCAACTCCATTTGGTTTTATTTGCTTTATTTATTTATACAATATTTAAAGAAGATAATACACCAGTCATATGTATCCACGGCCCTCACCTAAGGGGATAGCCGTGGAAAAGCCGGGGTAAGGTGCTGGACAATTACTTTTTAATTGTCCCCGCAGTGCCGGGGAAGTGTGGGGGTTATAACATTGGTACACTTACCCTGCTGAGATTTTCATTTTTGTAGGGTTGGGCAAAGAGTAGGGTTGTTACCATTAGCTTGTCCCCACAGGGCGGGACTTATACCAGGGCTCTTGAAAGTGAAAATCATTATCCCCGCCCATCCCCGTTAGTGGGGGAGCAGTGGATACAAATGACTGGTGCATAAATGGCACTTATGGAAGCTGTTGCAGCAGAGCTAAGTAAATATATGACTATCTGGCCAAGAGTGGTGGACGAACGTAGTGCTTTAGACTTATTCATGTACTGATGACCCATGGCTTCCGAATGTCACGGGCTCTGCGACAAACTGCGCGCATGCCTGCAACGGAATGCGCATGTGCGTTAAGTTATTTCAATTTAATTGCATTTTTCTCACATGACGGTATCTTGAACTTAACACATCGAATTTCTCCATAAAGTAAAACTGAAACATTTGTGACATGTTTAAAGAGCAAATCCAATAACATATATACACAATTTACTGACATATGAACGCTTCATAAAGGGGTGCAAATTTACTCCAGGATGCAATTTTGCACCCGGGAGTAAATTTGCACCAGGGTGCAAATTGTGCATTTAAACGAGGCTTAAGGTATTCTGTGCGAATGTATTTTCTGAAAATAGGATACCCTCTTATAAAAACAGTGTAGATCCTGATTAGCTGGTGTCCGATGCAGCTAGCTGATCACGGTCCACTTTTTTCTCCACCTTAAAATTGACATTTTAAATGATATACATGATGGGGAATCACATTTGTTTTTATACAATTCCTTGGTGTATGCTACATGTAGCAGTTACTACCGTGTTGAGACGACATGGAGACACATCATCTCCTGCACGTTTGCTGATTAATATCAAAATCTGAAATGCTGCCGTAAGTGGTATCGGGCAAATACATTTTTCATTGGAAGCATCCGTGTCATTGAAACAATCCGTACTTTTAGAACAACTGGTTATGACTCGGATAGCGAACCACTAGTCACAAACCACCCTGAAACTTTGTGCATAAAATTCGGAACTTTTCGAGAGGATTTTATTTTCGCGAAATTTCACATTGAAGAATTTTATTTTCGCGAAAATGCGAAGTTTCACGCGAAATCACTGATGTTGGTTAGTCATGTTCCAGTCGCAAATTTTAAACATCGCAAATTTGTCAAAATGTTTTTCGCGAAAATAAAGTTCTCGCGAAAATATTTAAATTCACGATTGTATCGATATACATACAACTACCAGCAGGCCTCCAGAAAAGAGTGTGTATTTGAAAGTTATTTTTCTTATTTCTGAAGCAAAACATATGTTGTGGATACTCAAAAGAACAGTCTCATCGAGACGGTTCTTTTAAGCACCCACAACACATGTTAAATATTCACAATTGTATGCTGATTTTATTGCCTATCTAGACCTTTGTTTTGAGCATCTACTTGTATTTAGAACAATAATATCATGTTGTGGTTCGGTAGCGACGCTACTAGACAGAGAAATGCAATGTATGGTTAATCTGCGAATTTAATACAAAAAGAGCATCTATTTGCTTTGTGCAGTTTGAGTGATTCTTGAATCATTGTGAAGACGTTATTAATCGTGGATTCAAGTAGTTAATTATTGCAGCGTCATTCATGAATGACCTTGTCGTACTGTATGGTATAGAAGCAGCAATATGACAGTAGAAACAGATCTTTCTGTGTGTGACAAAACAGAGACAAAAACAGGATGTCTGATCTCGGACATTTACGCACGTCATATCAACCAACAACGTATCATGACTAGACAAACAAGCCATTAAATGATGCTCCTTTAGGACTTCTTGCATCCATGTAAATGTTCCGGCAGCTTCGAGTATTATTCCTCACCCACATCTGGTCTCACAGAGCCTTCATTACTCGCACACACAAAGTCTTTTGACTAGACATATAAGACAACACATAAGATTCCTTTGGGACTTATTGCATCCATGTGCTACTGCACAGAAGCCCAAATGGGTATGCCATGTATAAAATGTGTCATAGAAGAATAGTGAAAAAACAAATTCTCAAAACTCACAGCCGATTCAAGTTCTTAAATATTTTCAGTATATATTGCCGATAAAACTGATCACCAAAAATTACTCTAGTGTATTTTGCACACATTTTAGTGTTGCCTTAAAAAGTGTAGACCCTAAATTTTGATGTTCAAGTCGCTTCCAAAAAGTAAATATCCAACTGAAATGCTTCATGTTCTACCAGAAAACACTTTAAATTTATGTGTACAATTTATATTAGGTTTCAATAGAAAAACTTGGTCTCTTCAAGAGAAATCGTTCGAGAACGATTTAGAACATTTCGTTTCAGACAGTATTTTTAAACGCTTAAACTTTGACTACTCATGTTTAGAGACTGTTTCAAACCAGCCAATTATTTCAAGAGCTATTTTCTTGGAGACTTTGTATTCTTGGAGATCAGACTAACCTATGTAAATCAATTATTACTAGATATAATGAGAAATAAATGAGTTAAAGCAATTTCAAATTTGTTCAAATAAACATGAAACACCTCTTGTATCTGTGTCAATTCACAGTTCTTAAGACTTTCTTCTGAATCCCATTTGTATACTGTATATAATTGTATGTCTTTATATGTTGTTCTGTGTACAAAGTATACAAATAACATATATTTAGACCAGTTGACAGTTCACATTAAACCTGAAGAATGATCTAACTGCTCGAAAGCTATACATGGGTACATTTGGGCATCGTCGGGATGCGTGCGAACAACAAAAGCGCAGTGCAACCTGCGCTTCCGCGCAGTCTGAATTTGCTGCCTGCAAAGTTATGTAATATTTATACAATGGAATGTCCGCCTGTACGTGGATTATCTTACGTACAGGTAGACAAACATGGTATAACTATTTCATGCCACCTACATCAGTGTAGACATTGCACATCACAGTGGTGTTCGTTATAAAGTTGGTAAGGGTGGTATAAATATCGACCCTTCTTCATTTAGAGATTCCAGTTTGTCTGTGTAGCCGGGCTGGTTGGTTTGAGCCTTAATCAGTTGGAAACCTCAAAAACATTTGGAATATGTATTCCATGGAATAAGTAGCGTTTTCTCGATGTGGGCAATTTCTAATATCCTTTGTTTTATCCGCGCATCTGCTGTTAGGTTTCATTGCTGAAATCGTAGAAGTCAGTTATTATGGAATTAATAGAAGAATTATAAAACACGCTGGTACTTATTGCATGCTGCTGGTCATAGTTAAAGTTCTGGGGACCAATTAAGCATTGATTTACGTTACATGTAATAGGAACACTATGGTACAGCCATAGGAAAAGCGAGCATGGCAAGGAAATACATGTACATGTACCAGATTCACCGATCACATACCAACCCATGGCACAACGAGGAAGTGGCACATAATATTAAGATGAAGTCACTATCACTCTTGGCTGGTAGGACAGTAGATAAGAAGTTACAAGACAAGAGCGGAACATTACAACGGCTTCTGTTTTGCTATTTTACACCATAAAAGTAACGCATGGAAACTTACGGTTTTATGCGATTTTTCAGTCTCCATACACAGAACTGGAAAGGCATTAACAAGATTTCCTTTTCAAAGCCGAGGCTAGTTTCCTAGAGTCCTAGGGTTACGAAACAGATTTACAGATAGAAGAATGAAAGAAAAAAACTCGGGTGAATAAAGCACCATAACCTGACCAACTACGTAACTCTACGCTTATCGAGCAATACCTATACCCAAGTTTATCTAACAATCGATTTTGTGTTGGAAAACAGTGCAGAGCCAGATGAATTGGCGTTTGCCAAGCAGAGTGCAGTAGCACAGTTCAACTGTTGGTACAACGTTAGACAGGGGATCAAGGGGTTACTGGTTGGCGATCGAGTCTCACTGGAGTCACTGTGTTTTGACCTTGGGGAAAGGTTAGCAATGGTTCATCTTAGGAAAACAGGACATTTACCAGCATGACTGAAAACTGTTAACTGGGACGTAAAGCATCAATACAAGCACACTTACTGTTCGTCAATATCGATCAAGGTTTCTGTTCTGTTTTGTTATGCAGTATTTTGTGTCCTATGTAATTTTTGTCGTTTGAATGGAATGAATAAGACGAAAATTGCTTTCCCTTGTTTTAGTGAGAGCCACTAGGTGGCACTGTTGTGGAGCTGTCGCTTTTTGGGAGGTACCTAGATATGGTGATGTAATTCGTCATTCAGCCGAAGAGCGACCGATTAAACACACATTAATTTTAGATTGGCTTATTTAGATCAATTACCGTATACTTCAGATAAATGCGACGCTTACTAACATTTTGTCTGAATTAAAGGGACAAAAACAGGAGTTTATCACCGTTAAAAGAGGATGTTAGAAAAAATTGTTCATCTGTTTTATCAGACGTGAAAAAACTGAAAATTCAGAGAGACTTTGTTTGGAAATTCGAGGGAAATAAAACATAATATATGTTTAATGCGGATTTTAGAAGGCAAAGTGAAACAAATTCGCTGGGATTTTGGATAAACATAAATTTAAGCACGCACAGGAGTGCATCAGTGAGGTGGAGGATAAACTGAAAAATAGGAATAAGTTAATCCGAATCGAAGGCTCGTCAGAAGGGGGCTGGGAGACAGTTCGCCAGTATGAGGCAAGCCCCCTGGCGGATGACAGTGAAGCTGAATCCCGGCTCAAGAGAGCAGAGTCAAGAGCTGTTCGTAGCGACAGATCACAAACAGAAACACGGCACGTTACTCACCTTATTCTAGTAACGCTTCTATTGGTGCTAGTAACACATGGAAGGCCTCATCGGGGAACAGTTTGCCTCCTTCCTTTCAAAGACAGGATTATTCCTTTTGAGGCTTCAGAGCTCAGCCAACAAGTGGTCCATTTTCAGGAGCCTGCTTCGCCCGTGGATCATTCAGTCATTTCAGGAAGACCTGTTCGCACATCGCTTGAGAGCAGCCTTCCAGAAGCACAGCTTCAAAGTGAAGGTACTGGGACGGCCAAGAGTGAGCTCGATTTAGAAGATAGGTATAATATTGCTTCTTTGGACAATGACTTGATTTTGACGAATGAAAGTACGTACTTGGAATTCATCCATTTTTTGGAAGACTGTTCTAAAAGCAATCAGTTTTGTCATTGACACAATTGAAATGGGTACAAGATACCCTTCTTTTTGAAACCCCTTTTTCACCTAATAATCGATCTGCGTTGGCGGATTCTGATTTTGTTAAAGAAGCAGTAAGCAGCCTGCTTTATAGAGGAATGTTTCAAAAGTGTAAGGAAGTATGGGAACTAGTTCAAGAATTGACATGGCTTTGGACAGATATTAATTTCTTAAACTGTTCTGTTAGCATTCCAGCAACAAGAACTGAGAGACTAAAACAGTCCGTAAATGAGTTACTGTCTAAGCAGGGTCGTCATGCTGTTGCAAGTGTTTTAATCAAATTATTTCAATGAGCATCGTCATAGGTACTGTCTGTCAAATAATGACTTGTTTCTTGAGTATCAAGTAACGATCAGTTATATTTTTGGAATTATAATCTTGCATCATTAAGTTGTAGAAATTTTGTAGACGCCCACAAGACATCAAAAATTTATCAGATGCTAGCAGCATCGGTTATGGTAGTTATGAGGTAGATACTGTTGACGGTTGAGTGCATGGCATGTGGACTAAGGTAGAAAGTTTACGGTCATCTACTTGGGGTGACCTTTGCGCTGTGATGCGTAAAGCACTTACTCGAAAATCAAAGAGTTAAATGGTTTACAGACAATAAATGTTTGTTCGATTGTCAAAAAGGGTTCAATGAAGCGAGAGTTGCGAGAATTGTCGTTGGATATATTCCAATTTTGCAGCAAAAATAGTATTTCTATCGAAACAGAGTGGATTTGTCGAGAATCAAACACAAAAGCTGACATGATATCAAATTTCATAGACATAGGCGATTGGAGAATATCGTTTGAGTTGTTGTACTTGCTTCAAGAGAGATGGGGCAAATTAGACGTAGACTGGTCTGCATCTTCTTACTATAATGCTAAGCTGCCTGTCTTCTTTTCAAGGTTCTGGAATGAAGGCTCCACAGGGGTGGACGCCTTCACGGAAAACTGGGGAGAAGTATTTGCTTATTTTGTACCACCTGTTATTTTGGTGCCCAGAGTTTTGCAGCAAATCCAAGAGCAAAGGACACGTGGTGTTTTGGTCATTCCCTTTTGGCCCTCAGGGTTTTTTGGGCTCTTTTATGCATGGGCAAGAAGGGATTTACCAAGCAAATTACAGATTAGATGGATCTGTCCACATCCAAAGATTTTTTTTTCAAGAATTTCTACTTCAAAGTAAAGTGTATAAATTGCTATCTTAGAGAGATTATCAGTTTTACTAAAACAATTGACATTAGAGACTGGGACCAGTCTAATACGCCCTCTACGTGTGGTCGGGGTGTTTTGGTACAGAAGAATATTTTTTTTTTGCTATGGTGGCATTGAAAGTGAATTATCGAGATTTATGAACGCCTGATGTGTCAGAATTACATTCCAACTAGGGCATTGCTGTCAAGACCATATTTTTGTTTATGTTGATAATTACAAGAGGTGTTATTTGATCACGTTTTGTTATTAATAAGAGTTGGGAGAAAACGGCTTCAATGTGTTAAGCTATCTGTGCGCATCGGGTGCGTTTTCTGCTTTCTTCTTCTTATAAAAAAAAATGACAGAGAGGGGAATGCCTTGCCGCATGGCAGAGAGGCAGCCACATGGCTAACAGTTCAAAGAAATAATGCCTTGCCGCATGGCAGAGAGGCAGCCACATGGCTAACAATTCAAAGAAATAATGCCTTGCCGCATGGCAGAGAGGCAGCCACATGGCTATAAAGTCCTGTGTATGCCACATGGCGAAATACACAGGCGATGGAGAATTATGTTTAGTTGACGGTAAAAGAAGTTACCGTATTAGATATAAAAGGCGGTTAAAGCTCATGGTTGATAATATACTAAACAATGGTTTTCTTTAATTTTTTTTCAGCGTTTTGCAGTTGACATTAAGACGGTACCAGATGCTTTGATGGGCTGGGTGGCCTTGCTGCCAGAGCTGCTTAAAGACCACTGCTTTAAAATGGTATCATAATTGGTTTGATTTTCATTCCCCAATGAATGGTAATTTAGTAATGAACACTTTAGAATCTGCGAAAAGAAAGTTGGCAAAGCCAGTGACTAAGAAAGAACCAATAACGGTGGTGGAATTGTTAACAAAAATGTATCCTAGATTATTCTGTGATTGTCATGTGAAAAATCAGCGCATTATTTGTGCATGTTTGATTGGATATGCTGGATTGTTTCGAAGTAATTTAAGAAGATGTGACATTATGATTATGATACTCTTATGAGTATCTTCATAGAGTCCAGTAAAACTGACAAATATTGTGATGGTGCACGGGTAGTTATATCAAGAACTGGCATGGCGTTGTGTCTGGTTGAGAATTTAGAACGTTACCTCTTATGGGCGGATATTCAGGATAATTGTTATACGCATGTTTTGGTACACTAAGTGCTTGCAAAATGGGTTATAAAATTAGAGAAAATTCTAAAGCAATATCATATTCAACACTGAGAGAACTTTTCATTGAGGCATTTAAACCCTATGTATCCGACATATCGAGGTACGGCCTACATTCTCTGCGTTCATGAGGTGCAACAGCTGCTGCTAGTCATGGTATCCCAGATAGGCTCTTTAAGCACCAAGGGCGTTGGCTGAGTGAAAGCGCCAAGGATAGATATTTCTTAATTTCCCGCGTTACATCGTATAGCGGGAAATTTATGTCTTAACAGAACCGGTTGAACTAGGTAGCAGGCTCGTGAGTAGGGTTAAGTCACGTGCGGGCAGTTTATATAAACTGGGTCAGGGCGTTGGCAAGTCAGTTTCTACGAGTTTTCTTCAGCACAACAAGTTCTATTAAATTGAATTCAATTTTCAATTTTGCTATAAAGAGTGAGTAAACACTCTGAGGACGGGAATACTGACTGGAGGTTCTGTAGCTGAGCTTTGTGCACGCACTTTAGATTATATCATTTTAAACACATGAGTATATCCAAAAAAGGTCCAGTATTTAATTTGTTGGTGCATTTAAGGTTCAGAGTACAAGCGTGCGTCAGTAATAACGGCCTTGCTGGTCTAGAGCCTGGTAAAATCCTACCTCCCCCTCCATTTCGTAATACGAAGTGGAGTAGGGTTGGGTAGCCCGCTCGCAGCAGTGCTCAGCACATCTAAAAATCATGAATGTAAATATTGTATTTTGTGTCCATCTTGTACGTGCTGCTTTAAGCATAAATCTTGCTAATTGCAAAACAGCTAGTTTTGCTGTCTTTTTCAAAGTGTTGGTCTTAAGGTGATGCTTAAGACGTTAAAGATAAGCTATTGCACAGACTTGATTGTATCGATTCCTGATCTTTGCACCCTTACTTACTTTGAAGTCTCCCAATGTTTGGGACTTTAACTTTTTAAATAATTTTCACTTGATTTTTGTATGTTGCTAAATCATTGCCAATGCCCGTTCTTTAATATTCAGTAGTTGGTTATTTTTTTGTTATGCATTGATGAGATTTTCATCTCCTTAGATGAGCATGGTGGGTCGAAGGCAAGTCAAGGGAAATGTAATTTTTGTCGTTTGAATGGAATGAATAAGACGAAAATTGCTTTCCCTTGTTTTAGTGAGAGCCACTAGGTGGCACTGTTGTGGAGCTGTCGCTTTTTGGGAGGTACCTAGATATGGTGATGTAATTCGTCATTCAGCCAAAGAGCGACCGATTAAACACACATTAATTTTCTTTGGAAATGGTAAGATTGGCAATGTTTTTCAACATATTGTTAAATGAAGTTTTGCAGTGAAGTATTTGCATGTGTGTTAGTGATGGTAAGAAATAAAAAGTCGGGATAATCGGTCACCTTTTCCGGCTCAAAACAGTATTCAGTAGTTGGTTATTTTGTTGTAATGCATTGATGAGATTTTCATCTCCTTAGATGAGCATGGTGGGTCGAAGGCAAGTCAAGGGAATTCTAGTGCTGGGAAGAGAGAGCTGGTTGCTTTACTTTTATTGTCTTCTGTTATCGTTTGTGGTACCGCGGGTAGGTCTGAAGTTTCTGATGGTGGTATTTTCTGGACATACTTACTTAGTATTTTATATGTACAAAGGATTAAGAACATATTTTTTCGGTTGCTCCATTTTTCGATAGAGAGCAACTCACCCATTGGCTGTCAAAACATCAAGCAAATTACACAATGTTTGCAAATACGTAAAGGCACATGAGTTTACAAACCAAATATCTATGTGTCTTGATCCACATCTGAATTAAGGGTGAGGTTGGCGCCGTGAAACCGGTTTAAGCCCTCCAGTAAAATATTTTACTGACCGTTCCAAGGCGGTACTTCTTTTGTGGATCTTTTATGCTTGTTCTGGCTTGTGTTTGCTATGTCTTTGTGCGCGTCTGTTTATTTGTGCCTTGTGGTCACCTACTTGGAAAGGGCTGACCTCTTGGCTCTCGTTTGTGGTATATAACTGTGAGTTTGTCACTTTCCCATTGGCATCCTTTGTCAGGTTTGGTACTTGATTGTATCGATTCCTGATCTTTGCACCCTTACTTACTTTGTATTCTCCACACTCGGTAAGAGTTTAGCTACGAAACAGATTAACCGTTATAAACATGAAAGAAACACCAGCTTTGGTCCAATCGTTTGAATAAAGCAGCACAACGTGATGACACACACGTCACTTTACTCTGACCGAGTGGCAAGTATACCTAGATCACTGATATTGGTTTTGTAATTAGACGCACGTAAGGTTTTACGGGAGTGTCTTTAGACGGACAAAGACATAAAAACGCTATATGTACAAACCAGTCACGCAATCTTAGAAGGAGTGTAATAGAGTGTACATGTATCATGCTACATTGTATAGAAGAAGCTAAAACAGACTACGTTATGTCAGAAAAAAAAATATTAGGTAATAAACCAATAGTGATTGTACGCCTTTTCTGAAATTCCATTCAATAAATACATTTTGCAACATTTATTACATGTCATCGTGTCAGGGAATAATATAAATTCATGTATTAAAATCAATAAACCACTATAAGTTTACATATTTAGCAACGTTATGTAAAGACGACCATAACCACGTAGCGTACATATGGCGTATCAGACTGAGTTTCCCTTCCAAATTTTAATTTTGTTTTTCAATAAAATACTTGAAATGTGTTGGCACATTAATATAAATGCAATGCTTAAACTTTTCCTTCAGAATCGTATTTGGCTTTTCAATCCATTTATGTCAAAAGGACAAATGTCATCGAAAGTGAATCATATATGACAGAATCGTCTCTGAAACATCGTCGATCATAAACGATACAATCGAATTCCATCTCACCAATTAATGACATAGCAAGTTGACAAGAGAAACCAACAACTGAAGACAAGGTCATAACTATTTCCCAACAGACAACAAATTACAAAGCCAAGAAGCCTTATTTTACGTTATGATGAAAAAATAGAAAACCCACTTAATGAGTTTGTGTAAGCGGTATTGTCTCCAATGGAATACTGAAAACAGCAAGCGACTCTGACCAGACCATACTACAACGCAGGATACTTGTGATACACCAAAAACTGACATTCATTGACAAATCATACCCCAACCGATGTCAACAAGAGGAAGCCACAGTAACACAGGTAAGGATAAAGTCGGATATATTCGGACAGACGGCTAAATTCGGACAGCGACCTTGATTGTTTCATGTTTCAAATATTGGAATAAAAAATAAATTAACTAAGCAAACAGAGAAATCCTGATGAGACGGCTCATAAGGAGCCGTCTCATCTGGATTTACACTGTTTGCAAATATGTGTCCGAATTTACCTGATGTCTGAATTTACTCGACTTAACCCTGATGTACAGTACATAATAACAGCAGACACTCCCTAAATAATATTAGGCCTTGACGCGAGAATATCTGTCTTCTGCAATAATCTAGCTCGTCTCTGTAGTTGAACAGGCTAGTTTGAGTATGACCTGGTCGGAAAACCCGAAGAATGGCTTTCTCGAGACGAGGCCCAATCAAGGCTAGAACACTATAGGCCTCGCGAGCTTAAAGAACATTTTTCATGCTCCAATCAACAGCGTATGAGATTTATCTTATCCATAACTGTTAAAATGCCAATAGTTGTTGGCATTTAAATGACAACAGTTGTTGGCATTTTAACATTTATTAGCAAAATAAATATCTGTGATTTTAAAAGCAAAAAATATCTATGTTTTCAGCACTTTAGTTTTTATAAGCAGTTGAAATTTCATGCTTAATTGAGTTCAGTATGAAAACAATTGTATAAATTCATGGCCTCAGAACAAAAGTCACATGCATTGGACTTCACTGTAGCTCAAAGACTGGTTTATCTGTGAGATTTAAAAGTGCCATTTTCTTTTCTTTTTTCATTATAGTATGTTAATTTGATTTGATTCTATGTTTCACCACTAATGAAATATACAGTTTTTCTTCACTCGATAAAATAAATTCATTCAAAAATGTTGAATATCCTAGATATGTATCTCAAGCATTTATTGGATCTTAGCAACATACATTTTTATCTGGTCAAATTGAGTTGGTGAAAGTACACTTGATTCACACATAGATTTTTTTTTTTGTTTGATTTGATTCTTTACGTCCACTCAACAATCTTTCAGTTATGCGGGACGGGTCTTCCTGGGTTGAACCAGTACTAAGCTAGGATAAATGTGTCTTGCTCAAGGACACAACGCAGTGACGCCGGTGAGGCTCGAACCCGCGGCCCTTCGGTCTCGAGTCAAGCACTCTACCACTGAGCCACTGCGCTCCCTATTCACACATAGATGAAGATGCGGTTTTGTTTGTGCTAATGCTTTATGCCCCCGTGTACAATTTGTCTTGTCATGTCAAGACGTTTCCCCGTCTTCGTAGATTGAACCAATACTATTCAGATAATTAAGTATCTTTTTCAATGATACAACACAGGGACTCCCATGAATCTCGAACCAGCGACCCTTCAATACATTGAAGGTGTAGACCCAGAAGTGACATCCCCTTTTGTACTGACTATCAAAGGACACTTTTACATGCTGTTATTATAGATAGTGTTGGCTATGTCATCTTGTTAGGCGATTCTGTAACCTAATGCAAACATCGTTTATAACCCAGACATTTATTTATTATGTTTTGTCTATCGCTGATTGGATTTTCTTTTCTTTATTCCTTACATCTAGCAAATCTAGAACATAAACCATCATTAATCCTCGTTGACAGAAAGATGTAACAGTCTCACATACGACCATCAATATGCTGGTACCCAGTATAAGGAGCGAATTTTCATGTGCGTACTGGGAGGATATAAATCAGTATGCACATCCACTTACTCTGATCAGAATCTTTGTTTACAGCCTGAAGAAACTTTAGACCCTCGGCTGCCCACATAGCACCCATCGAAGACTCTGATCAGCCTGCGCAAATGCGCAGGCGGATCAGAGTCTTCGATAGGCGCACATGCTTACTTGAACTTTTTTGCTGGATGCCGGCTCCAATGAAGGACGAGAATTGGTCACGGAAGTACAGAGGTATCATTTACTGTGTTAGCAGAATAACACGAGGGGCACAAAATACGTTACATGTTTTGTATTTGATCAAATGGGATGAAAAGCGTCCGAAGTTTACAGATGTATCATTTACTAGCCTATATGGATCTTCGGATAGCTAGGGCTTAGTGGGACTTAACCCCTAAAAGCCTAGCGTTCTTTCTATGGGGCCACATGCGCCTGAAGTCTTTAAACCCTTCAACATTCTTTCAGATAGAACGCTATATCGATGTAAGTAAGAAAGACGGCAAAGATCAGGAAACAACACAATCAAGTACCACACCTGACCTGGAATACCACATGGGAAAGTAACAAACATACAAAAACATCACTAACAAGAGCCAAGAGATCAGCCTTTTCCAAGCAGGTGACTACACAGCAGCAATGAACAGACGCGAAAGCATGAGAAACACAAGACACAAAAAAACACAAATGACCCACGAATGAAGTACCGCCTTGGAACGGTCAGTAAAAGTATTTTACTGGAGGGCTTAAACCGGTTTCACAGCGCCAACCTCACCCGTAGTTCAGATGTGGATCAAGACACATAGATGTTTGGTCTGCATGAAAGACCCCTAGCTATCGTAATGACATTGTGAGCTTTCAGATTTGAGGCTGTAGAAGTGACATTAGGACCAAACTTTAAGTTCCCGTGCTGGAAAGTTAGTAAACAGTGTAGACCAAGATTAGACACCGCATAATGGGTTGTCTGATCAGGATCTTCATTGTTTGCTTTAAAAATCAAATTCGAATTTAAAAGGAAAATGAAAAACAAAACAAAAAACACCCAACACCCCTAAAAATGAAAACGGACTCGTCTTACGGAAGATTAGGGTAGGCGAACCCATTCACATAAAATGGGTTCAGGGCCATACTTTGACTTCATCTTGAAACTACGGGCGACTTGGTTTCATGCTTGGGGTGGTGTAATTTCCTATCTACCTGCTCGGATTCCGGCAGCGCTTTTTCAGGTCATTTATTTCACTGAGTGGAGTGAAAATTGTATATTTCATGAGTGGCGAATGTACATTTCTCGTTTGAGGAGGAACCAGCTCTCTCGCTCTCTCTCTCTCTCTCTCTCTCTCTCTCTCAATGTCAAGCTCAAACATAGGCTCAACATTTGTATCCTGCTGTCCAAATCTTTCAAAATGTTCTGAACGAATTAGCTAAAGTTTTTACATGCACTTGGAGCGCATGAATGTCAAGTATTGTCAGATGGTTTGATGGCTAGAGAATGGATTAAATCCATTGAGAAATATTCAATGCTTACAGGCGTAGATGCCCGAAGGAAGTTCATTGCTCATCAAACATCAGGGGGTGCTGTGTCGCCATTCATTGAAAGGAACATGACCGAGAATCCGAATCATACATGGGTCAAAAGAAACACAACTGGCTGTCAGATTTTCTAATGTACCCGATGGTCAGCTGGCACTGTCTTTGTTAGACAATGTAAACAAAAAGAGGGTGAATCAATCGATAAAAATTGCGCAGAATAAATTCTGTCTCTAGCTGAAACTGCATATGATAACCAGAGAAGGGCAGCTCATTGACATGTTTGTTGATGGGTTAAGCACTGATAATCTGAAGATGAAAATTCTTTGTGATCAGCCTTCTGCATTGCAAGGTGCAGTAGCAACCAACGAACAACCTTGTCACATCATAGTGGCTATATGAGTGCCTAACATACGCAACACACACGTATGAAAGTTGACCATTCAAGACGTCAACATTAACAAGGTCAATAGTAGTACCATTTGGTACAATTTTCAGTTATGTTACATAGCTGGTTACAGAGATATCACGCCATGACCAGAACTTTCAGAACATCCCTCGTATGGTTGTCATTGTTACCTGCAAGTGACATGTACCTTGCAAGTCTACGCGGATTTTCCCAGATGCTAAAGAGTAGCTAACTCCGCTGTCGTGGTCTGATCAGCCCGAAGTTCGAACTCATCCTTGATTTTATAGCTCTCCTCGTCACCTGCAAGAATAAGGAAATCAATCAAAAATAAAAAAAAATATCTATTTCAATACTATAGCTGTGCGTATATTCAGGCGCTGTTACACTCAGGCACCCCATATGTTTTGGTTTTGTTAAGTTAAATTAGATTTGTTTACAAACGTCATCGGACAAATTGCTTATACCAAGGACATTTCGCTTGAACTATTTCCTTGCTAGCGGCGACTTTTGTCGTCTTTGGAAAACATTATCAACGCCTGTCCTCATCTGAATCCAGACCTTCTGCCACTTTGATAGTGCTCCAGAAAGAGTTTTTTTAAATATAGCTGAAATATGAACAAAGTATGCATAAAAATCCCTAGGCCAAATAAAAAAGTAAGTGTGTTTCGAGTAACATGTCTGAAAGTTTTAGGTAGGGTAGACACACATATTTTTTTCTGGCAAAATATAATTTTATGCGTTTTGAAAGGCATGTTGCCGTAGTCAGAAGATATGTTGATAGTGACGTCAGAACATGTTTTGATAAATGGACATCGTCCATTATTGAAAACGAGTAAGTTTTAAATAGTGTACATATTGTTCTTGCATCATTAAATATTGTCGTAGTCGGCTTAGTGCAGTGGTAAGATGTTAGACGATTGTGCTGACGTTTTTGCGCCACTTTCAACTTATCTTCGGCCTACAGTAGTTAGTGCAATGTGCTTGGCGATGCTTGTATAAATAACGGAATAACCGAATTTATCAATGACAGTACTGGCCAGTTGTGTGTCTGAACGTCAGCGCCTACTAAGTGAATTATGGGAGAAAACAATAAAATATTCAAATTATTCTCTAGTAGAGAAATCTAATCCGATGCGCTAGTGCTTGTAGTATAAGTGCTATGTATGAATATACTGATTCGAAGTTTGCCATTTTGGATATCGAGGCAAAAATTTCTGTTGCTAAAGCCTTTGCTGCACACACAAACACACACACACATTTAGGATGTACAGTAGAACATGTCTTATGCGGCCACTCAAAAATAGACAAAACAAAGATCAACCTAACAAATGGTAGCTTAATGAAGGTCAAAAGTATTGCAGAATGCTCCCATTGGAGCAAACTGCAATACGTTTGACCTGCAGGAAGCATTCTGCAATACTTTTGACCTGCATTAAGCGATAGTCGGTCTTGAAAACCAATTTTGGTCTTCTTTTTGAGTAGCCGCTTAAGACATGTTGTGTACATGTAGATGAAGACTCAGGCCAAATTTAAGGCCTTTTATCCCACTAGATAGCTGCGCTTGCATGTTTAGAAAATGACTATGCAAATGCTAAAAGTATCAATCTCAATATTTGGCACAATATTCCAATGGAATTGTTACTGTACCCATAATGTAATATATGAACCTCTGACGCGTGAGAAACCCCGAGTTTGTAGCATTCAAACAACAAAGGCGCAGACCAACCTGCGTATCTGCACAGTCTGATCAGCCAATTTGCTTTTCGATCTTTAGAAAGTTGATAATAGTTCCGCTTTCTACATTCAAAGTGTTGATATTCTACATGTATTTGGTCCTGATAGCTGAGCATACATGTTTTAGTCGAACTTAATCGGGAACTTTTTGCTACGATGTGTGACCGACATGTGACCGACAAGAGCCCTTTTACACACACCATTGAATAAGCGGCCTGATCTGGATCCAAACTGTTTGACACTCTGATGGTATTTTCGCAATATTTTTTCGAAAAATAATGATTTTGAGCCAATTACAAACAAGAATAAAAAACATGAAAAATTACCCAGTGGGCAAAGTGTTACAGGCCGACGTACTATCCAGCTATTAGCAGTGGCGTATCTCTCTTATAAGGCTTTTTCTGATTCTCTGTAACAGTTATAAAAAAATGCGTCACTTTCAAATCAAACACCAGACTAATATAAGAATAACCGATATACCTGACTGACATATTTTCATAAGCAATAAAGAAAGTGTAGTGACATTGGATGTTTAGGTTTAAAGACGTACATTTTGTATCAACCCTTAGACTGCCTGCCTAAAAGGTTAAACCAATTTATACCACCCTTACCAACTTAAGCACGAAATATCTTGTGATGTGCAAGGTCCACACTGATGTAGGTGGTATAAAATAGTTATACCATGTTTGTCCACCTGTACGTAAGATAATCCACTCGTTAAAGCTCGTAGATAATCTCCACGTACACGCGGACAACCCATGGTATAACTATTACATACATGTAGTACTACCATCAATGGTATCCACTGATTTGCAACTAGTCGGGCTCTGTCATAACCGGAAGTGTAGGGGTACTGTTTGTGACTCTGCTTTTTCTAACTGGGTACTCTGTGTCTCTTTTGTTTGGAACCGTCTGGTTTGTTTTTACCTATATGGATTTCGGTTGTTTGGATATGTGGTTTGTTTTAACTAGGCGCTCTTGATTTCGTCGTCTGGATCTCTGCATGTTCTTGTCTTGGCTCTCCGGATGATGTTGTTTGGGACTCTGCTACAATGTATGTCTTATCTGGACGCTTCGTGTTTTGATTGTTTGGAGCTCTTTGTTTATCTGGTGCTCTGGATTTATATTGATTATCTCTGTGTCCTGGAATTGAGTTAATCGGAGCTCTGACCTGCTTATCTGGGCGCTCTGATGTAGTCTTTTTTATCTACATGTTCTGACCATTTTCTTGTTGATTATAATATCGTAATAGGTTTTAAATTTTTCACAAGTAAAGACAATTTTAGTCTTGAATTTTCTATCCACGTTTCTTGAGAAAAGAAGAAAGCGGTAAACAGGTAAAACGAAAAAGTACCCAATTTTATATTAAACAATTTGCCACCAGCACGAAAAGGCTTTAGTGATGTGTATGTGCGTTTTAGGCGATTACTACTCACTTTCTAAAAGTTAACTAATTAGGAGAAGTGATAAAAAGACACGTAGAAAAGTGTCATCATGTATACTATTCTATCAAAAGTACACAAATTTCAGACCCAAAAATTTATCGAAATTGACCACAAGCAAATTTCACATTTGGCAAATATGACGTATTGATACCAATTTATCAGTGCTCAGGAAGCCAACCGTTTAGATTTTTTCCGTCATTTTTTGCATTATTTCCACTGTTGGACTTGATAAGTTAATGATGGCGTTGATCATCGTCAGTTTGATGAGGTTAAAGAGACTAATTCTGCAACTATGAACATTTTATTCGATTTTTTTTTCTTTTCTTTTTAAATCATTAATAATAATAATAATAATAACTTATCATAAATGTCAGCCTACCCAGAAAGCTCAGAACATTCAGTATGAATTTGACTTGTTTTTTGTGTGTTTTTTTATCAATGACACATGATACAGAGCTACTTTATTCAGTTATTCAAATCTTACGCTGTAGAGTGTTCTACAAGCTTCCTGGGTGGGACATCAAACCGTAACATTTAGTATTATCTGAACCCATTCTTGTCAAACGTAACTGCCTATCTAGCGCGTGTGTGTGTGTGTGTGTGTGTGTGTGTGTGTGTGTGTGTGTGTGTGTGTGTGTCACAAACTTCTGCTATCATAAGCTGTATTTCAAAATTGTCCTATGTGCACAGGGTAGTTCCTAGTGATACGTAACGATGGCGTCTTAAAGGTATTCTCACTGTGTCTCAATGTCCCATCAACGAATGGGTTAAAGCATGGAAAACTTTCAATTTTTTAAAAAAGCCTAGATAACTCCGAATTATTTATTTGAAAATGTTTGTATGTGTAATGTGTCTTTCTTCTTTCCTCTGTCTATCTATTTCTTTTGGAGCTGTTGGGGTAGGTTATATGGTCTACATGAACCACTACTGTGCCACACCTTCTTACATGTATTTTCAGAACACTTTTGAATACATCTGCATAATGGCGATTATCCTGTACTTGCTTTGGCTGACCACAATTTCATGAAACAACGTCGAAAGGGTGGACTCGCCATTATGCAGCCATGCATTCGATATTATCCGCATCCAGTATCAATTCCTTTACAAATTCTTCTATTACTTTTCACCCTTCCACGGTCAGAATCTGTCTTCTCCATTAGCTTGTCTCTGTGTAATAATGCACGTATCGCTGACGAAATCGTGTGTTGGCAAATGCTGAAGCATATATTGCCTGGCAAACGGCTCAAATCAAACAAAGCATTCACACGCTTAGTATGTTCTATATTATTTACATTTGTAACAGTTATGTGGACACTTTGTATTATGATGCAAGCTGGGGATATACATCCCAACCCTGGCCCTGCAACAGCATCAACGAGTAGTATTTCTAGCTTAGTCTCCGTCTCTTCTGCATTTAATTTTTCCAAACTTTCAAATCACTTATCTGTCGTGCATTATAATGTCCAGAGTTTGGTGCCAAAACTTGACTTGTTAACTACAGAACTCAATGAATTTGACATCTTAGCTTTTACTGAAACTTGGTTAAACCCTTCAGTCTCTACAAATGATCTCACTATCGACTCCTATAAAATCCCGGAACGCAAAGACCGACCAGGTGATAGTCATGGAGGTGTCATCCTATATGTCAAAAATAATATCCACTATACACGACGTCATGATTTAGAGTTGAGAGGTGTTGAAAGTATCTGGATTGAACTAACCCTTAAACATAAGCATATACTATTTGGGGTCCTTTACAGACCGCCTAATTCAGAAGCTGTTGTTTTTTCTGCAATAGAAGATTCGATCAACCTGGCAGTTGATTCTGGTGTTAATGATATTATTATAACAGGTGATTTCAATTTGAATATGCAAAATGTCCAATCAGCCCGTAAAATTACTTCTCTTTGTGAACAGCTCTCTCTGGTTCAATCTATAGAAGAACCCACACATTTTACCAAAACTTCTTCTTCTCTCATTGACTTACTTCTTGTTAATAACAAAGAACATCTTATACTTAGTGGAGTTGGTGACGCCTTCTTGCACCAAGATATACGCTACCATTGTCCTGTTTTTGGAATTTTTAACTTTCGCAAACCCAAATGTTTATCTTTTAAACGTCGCATATGGAAATATGATGATGGTAATTATGAAATGTTACGGCAAAAAGCATCAGCTACAAACTGGAACGACTTTCAAAACAATGATATTAATACATACTGCGAAAATTTAATAGAACACCTACAGTCTATTACCGAAATGTGTATACCTAACAAAGTCATTACTATTAGACCTTCAGATCCGCCCTGGATAACAACTTCAATCAAGAGACACATTAGAAAGCGCAAAAGAACGACATTTTATCAAAATTCCATTCATTAACAAAGGTATTGAGTTTATTGATTTACATAGTATCTTCAAGGATAATTCAGTGATTTCATCTATTCCAAATTACTTTAATAATTCTGAAACTCCTATCATTTGTTATAAATATAACAAACCAATAAGGTCTACGATATTTAACTTTAATAAAATTGTAAATGATTTAGATATAGATTCCAATACTCCTGCCTCCTGAGATTGTAAAAATTCAAATTATTTATATCCCTCTGCAGGGCATGTTATTACAGGTAATCTAAATGTCATTCCTGACGCTAGAGTTCGCAATATCATTTCTAAAGGTCGTAAATATAGATTTCCCTCTAATATTGATTTCTCTAAATGTCGTAGAGAGATCGCTGCTTCTTTAAATGACTTCAGTAATCGATGGTGCAAACGGGAAAATGTTGAACCTGATGCTTTGAAGGAATGGAAGATTAACATTTTTAAAATTATTGATACTCGTATTTCATTTTACTCTCGTAATACACATCTTTTGCCCCCTAAACCTAAATCTTCTTTTCGTCATCTTAAACGAGGTGTCCAGGATTTTCATATGAACTATGTTTTGGTTCCAGCAGATAAAGCTGCTAACAATGTTGTAATTGTATGACGATTGTATTATATTAATACTCTTAAACGTGAGCTTGTTGACACTAATGCCTATAAACTGCAGCCTTCTTTAAGTGAAAGGGTGATTGTTGATGGGCATGGTTGTCATACAGCCCTACATTTTGGTGTCAAAGCTAAAGAAAATCAAGACAAGGTTCCTACGTTGTACTGGTTACCTAAACTCCATAAAAAACCCTATAAAGCAAGATTTATTGCAAATTCTAGTTCTTGTACGACAACAGAACTTTCTAAATTGTTAACCTCGTGTCTTACAGCTGTTAAAAAACATGTTATCAAATATTGTGAAAAAGTATATGAGAGATCCGGTAAAAACCTATTTTGGTCGATTAAAAATTCAGGTGAAATTTTAGATAAACTTAAAGCTAGAGATTTCAATGCGACCAGTTTGTCTACTTATGATTTTTCTACTCTTTACACTACTTTACCTCATAATTTAATTAAAGATAAACTTATTGGTCTTATTGAAAGAACCTTCCAGAGAGAAGGCTCTCCTTACCTTGCATGTAGTGACAGAAATGCATTTTTTACTTCAGAAAAACCTAAAAAATATCATGCATGGTCATGTCAAAATGTATGTGATGCGCTGACCTTTTTGTTGGACAACATTTTTATTCGATTTGGCACCAAGCTCTATAGACAAGTAGTTGGGATTCCTATGGGCACTAATTGTGCTCCCCTGGTTGCAGATTTATTCCTGTTTTGTTATGAAAGGGACTTTATGATGTCTCTTTCTGATGATAAGCAGGCTGATGTTATTGATGCGTTTAACACTACTTCCAGATATTTGGATGATATTTTAAATATTACTAATGTTTATTTTGAAAATATGGTTAGTCAAATATACCCTTCAGAGCTCCAACTTGATAAAGCCAATGCCTCTGATACCGAAGCCGCATTTTTAGACTTGCATTTGTCAATTTCTAATGGTATTGTTTCTACCAAAATTTATGATAAACGTGACGACTTTGATTTTGAAATTGTCAATTTCCCATTTTTAGATGGTGATGTTCCTCGTTCTACATCCTATGGAGTCTATATCTCTCAACTCATTCGTTTTGCTAGAGCATCTAGCTATGTTACTGACTTCAACACTCGCAATAAATTGTTAACTCAGAAACTTCTTAAACAGGGCTATCGGTATCATAAACTTCGTAAAACATTTTCAAAATTTTATAGACGATACTTTGATTTGATTTCTAAATTCCAAGTTGGACTTAAATCTCTCTTGCGCCAAGGACTTTCGGAACCTGATTTCTATGGTGACTTGGTGTATAAGTTGAAGAAGATTGTTGGCTCTGATAATTTTTCAGCGCAGTTCATTAAAATAATTTCCCATTATAAAAAGATTGGCTATAACATTAATGTATTGCAACAGACTGCATGCTTGGTAGTCAACCCAATCACAGTTGGCAACTTTGCTTTCCTCTTTAATTGCACGCCGGTGGGTCGGACTTCAGACTCTATGATGGTTCCGACTTAAAGACTTATCTATTGATGAGATGGTAGGGGCCTGATGCTTTGGCTGTTTGTCGGGCCCACCGGGGTTTACCTGTTGGATTTCTTTTGCTCCGGTATTCAGTTTAATTTACTGTTGAGTCCTTATCCTTGCTTTATCTCCTTGTTATATCTTGATTTATATGTTTTAGGAGATGATGCATTGATAAGTTAGGGGTCTTTCATGCAAACCGAATATCTATGTGTCTTGATCCACATCTGAATTAAGGGTGAGGTTGGCGCCGTTAAACCGGTTTAAGCCCTCCAGTAAAATATTTTACTGACCGTTCCAAGGTGGTACTTCTTTTGTGGATCTTTTATGTTTTTGTTCTGTCTTGTATTTGCTATGTTTTGTGCGCGTCTGTTTATATGTGCTTCGAGGTCACCTGCTGGGAAAGGGCTGACCTCTTGGCTCTCGTTTGTGGTGTCTTCTGTGAGTTTGTCACTTTCCCATTGGTATCCTGGGTCAGGTGTGGTACTTGATTGTATCGATTCCTGATCTTTGCAACCTTACTTACTTTTATAAAAGGGCAAAGCAAACGAATCTTCCTATACACTGGACCAAATTTAGATTTTTGCGCAACAGGGTAACTCAGCTCATACGAGAATCAAAGCAATCGTTTAATGACAGCATTGCTACTAAATTAAAATCGGATTCTCTATCACCTAAACAGTGGTGGAAATTGCTAAAATACTTTATAGCTCCTAACTCAAAATCTTCTATCCCCCCTCTTGAAACAAATGGTCAAATTTATGCAGAAGAGTGTGAAAAGGCAAATATATTAAATGATTTCTTTAAAGACCAAACTTTGCTCGATGAAAGAAATGTTGAGATACCTGATATTCATAGTTACCCTGTTGACAGTCCCTTAAGTAATATCGTTCTTACTTCAGATGAAGTTGAGTCTGTCTTGAAAAGCCTTCCAGTTGGTAAGGCTGTTGGTCCAGATGGGATAAGTAATCGCGTATTAAAAGAACTTAGTAGAGAGATATCTCCAGCTCTATGTGGTTTCTTTAATCAATCTCTTCATACATGCATAGTCCCAGACTCTTTTAAGCAGGCTTATGTCAGCCCAGTGCATAAAGGTGGTGATCCATCTGAAATCTCAAACTATAGACCTATATCACTTTTAAGCAATCTGGACAAGGCTTTTGAACGACTTATTTTTAAGTATGTATATAATCATTTCTTGGAAAACAACATTCTTACATCTTTTCAGTCTGGATTTAGAAG
Organism: Loripinus fragilis; assembly: GCA_964019695.1. NCBI lineage: Eukaryota > Metazoa > Mollusca > Bivalvia > Lucinida > Lucinidae > Loripinus > Loripinus fragilis. The sequence continues at coordinate 78,178,957 of OZ026528.1, read as the reverse complement.
GGGAGACTCTACTGTTAATCAACTATCTTATCTATATAACACTTTTTGTCAAGCTTTAGATGCAGGTAAAGAAGTTAGAGCGATTTTCTGTGATATTAGTAAAGCATTTGACCGTGTTTGGCATGCTGGTTTAATTCATAAGTTAAAATCAGCTGGTATATCAGGCAATCTCTTATCATGGTTTACCAATTACCTAATTGGTAGAAAACAAAGAGTTGTTATGTCTGGTGTTCAGTCTGCCTGGAATTTTATCTCAGCTGGGGTACCTCAAGGCTCTATACTTGGTCCACTTCTCTTCCTTCTTTTTATAAACGATATTGTTCACGACATTGGATCATCTATACGTCTTTTTGCAGATGATACAAGTCTATATATCATTGTAGAGGATCCAAATGTCGCAGCAGAACTCCTTAGTGCAGACCTTGAAAAGATAGCAGAGTGGGCACTAGACTGGCTTGTAAAATTCAATCCCTTAAAAACTGAATCTCTTTTAACCTCACGGAAAACTACCACTGTTCATCCTCCTGTATTCATGCTAGATAAACAGATCAAAGAAGTCGAATCTCATAAACACTTAGGTGTTATTCTATCTAATGACTGCTCTTGGCAAAAACATATAGATTATATTAAGGAAAAGGCATGGACTAGAATAAACATTATGCGTCGGCTGAAGTATGACCTTGACAGAAAATCTTTAGAAACTATCTACAAATCTTTCATAAGGCCACTCCTAGAATATGCAGATGTCATTTGGGATAATTGCACGCAGCAAAACAAAAACGAACTTGAACTCATACAATTAGAAGCTGCAAGAATATCAACAGGAGCAACAAAATTAGTTTCAGTTGCCAACCTTTACATAGAAACTGGTTGGGAGACGCTAGATGCAAGAAGAAACAAACATAAACTGGTGTTATTCTACAAAATGTTTAACGATCTTACCCCACCTTATCTCTCATCTCTTGTGCCTCCTCTTGTCCAGAATGCGTCACGTTATAACCTACGTAATTCCAATGATACTCAGACTATTGCTTCTCGCACTTCTTTGTTTTATAATTCTTTTCTACCCTCATCAATTCGAGATTGGAATAGACTAAATCCTGATATCAGAAATGCTGGTACACTAGATGCTTTCAAACTTAAACTAAATCAAAACTTGCCTGTTATACCCAAACATTACTACTCTGGAATAAGGAAATACCAAATATGGCACACAAGAATTCGCACAGGTTGTAGTTCACTTAAAAATGACTTATTCCTAAAAAATATTATTGACTCTCCACTATGTACTTGCAATTCAGGAGAAATCGAGAATGCCTACCATTTCGTCTTTATTTGTCAACTATACACTCACCTTAGGGTAGAACTTCGTCAATCAATAACACAGTACTGTAACATGACTTTGGATGTAATTCTGTGTGGTGATGAAAGACTTTCAACAAACATTAACACAACCATATTTGAAGCTGTGCATAAATACATTCAGAAAAGTAAGCGATTCTGAGCATCTAAATAGATTGATTTATGGTAAAAACACCAAAATCAATATAAATTGTCTGTATCTTAAATACTTAAGTGATACTGGAAAAAGTAACCATTGCCAATATCCCAAACAGCTCCCGTCCAACCTGGACAACTCAGACTATTCCCATCTCTCTCTCTCTCTCTCTCTCTCTCTCTCTCTCTCTCTCTCTCTCTCTCTCTCTCTCTCTCAATTATGAATTATGGTTTAGCCTCTATTGTCTAATTGTATTCAAATAATTTGAATTCTCAGCTTAAAACTGCTAGTAGCAACACTTGATTGGTACTTAAAGTTAGAGACAAACCAATTAACTTGTATCTAGTAAGTTAAAGGTTGTTCTCAAATTTGAAGATATAGCTCAGCATAATAACCAGTCTGGTGGCATTGTTGTAAGAAACCTTAGTCTCTGTTAAATACAGCCAACTTGTTGCTAATGTCGTTTTAGCCCATGAACTTGTATTATGCAAAACTGAAGTCATTGCCTTATACACTTTGTCAAAATATTGTAAAGGAGAAGAACTTGATGAGCTTTTGCTTCCGTTCTAATCCTAATGTTTGTATGATTAACAATTGTATTGTAATGTATAAACTGATTTGAAATAAATATGTTTAAACCAAATCATTTGTAAAAGTAGAATTAAGTTACGCTTTCACGATAAATATGTTCACTATAGCTGAAAACTGCACGGGAAAGTGAATTATCCTATAAAAACAGGTATTTTTTCTCGTATTGGTAATTATTTGCGTCCCTCCAATAATTATAGTCAGTTAGTTTTGACATAAATGCTGTTGTTTTGATACTGATAATTTGTTAAGATTTACGAAATTGGTAAAATGTATACATGAATTTTAGTTTTTTTACTGTGTTCTTGAAAAATAGAAACATTAGTTCTAAAATTAAAAGATCAAAAGTTACAGACTATGCAGCTTTAAAGCCCCAGTTACACTGTCACGATTTTGGCCACGACGGAGCTACGACTCACCCCGATTTATCAAGTCGTGATGCATCGGCATGAGTCGTAGCAGCACCGTAGAGACATCGGCGCGAATCCTAGTAGTACCGTGGTGATTCGTGATGACTCCTGGTGATTCGGCAATCTCCACGACAAGGCTACGACGAGTTTAAACCGTTTAAACTCGTCGGGGTGAATCGTGTTGGATTGTGGGCGTGGCCTAAATCGTAGCTCTACCGTAGCGGGATCGGGATCATTCCTAGTGGTACCGTGGTAGTATTCGTGGTCATTCGTGTGCGTTCGTGTGCGTTCGTAGCGAATCGGGTAATCACTGACACAAGATTCTGGTATAAAAACAGAGGTATCATTGCTGAAAATCATTTTCAAAAGTGAATTGAGCCGCGACATGAAATTTCCAACAATGTGGTATGTGAGACCAGCAAAGGCTCAGACCAGCCTGCGTATATGCCCAGTCTGATCAGAGCATTTGCTAGTCGCTTGAATAGCTTATGACCCTCAGGCAACTGACCGGACATAATTTGGAGTTTCTAAGCTTAAAAGGAGGCTGCACAAGCTCATCTGAGTCTACTCATGCAAAATGCCACATTGTTGGAAATCACATGTCACGGCTCAATTTTAGTGCAGCGCATCATGGATTATGTCCAGCGAATTTGCAGCTTGACCTGGACTTGGACATGACACTGGACTTGGGACAGGACTCAGCCTAGCCCGTGGGTCCGGTTACTGTTTTGATTTTCCCGCAGCTTTTCTTTTTGATGGCATGACTGACTTCGTCAAAGGTTGAAGAGATAATGATATTGGCAAACTGTCGCCCCAGGGGGGTTACTCTGACATTTTCATACATACTGGCGTAAATGTAGGCTCTGGTTATTTTGGAGGGTTCAAAATTTTGAATTTTAATATATTTTGGGGTTTTCAGAAAAATGAATATTTTTTAGGTATTAAGATTTTGTGAATATATATAAAAAAATATTTTTTTTTTTTTTGGGGGGGGGGAGGGGTCATCTCAATATTGGACTATATTTAGGGGCCATTTCTATGCATTTTAGGGTCTTTTTTATGGTCAATGTACAGAATGGGGAATATTTTTTTAGTTGCTAAAATTTAGAATTTAATTCTTTCTATTGGATGGGGGGGGGGGGTGCTTGAAATTCCTGATTTTTTTTTTTTTTTTTTTTTTTTTTTTTTTTTTTTGGGGGGGGGTGAATGGTAGATGCTGGGCCCGAGCCTACATATGGAGAAAAAATGAGAGTAACCCCTCCCCCCTAGGACAGTCGCGCGACAACCTCTAAATCTTGCACATTCGTAGGAGGTCGTGACGCTACCGTAGCGCTACCGGCTTGAATCGTACTAGCACCGTATCGAATCGTGGAGGCATCGTGAGCTTTCGTAGCTCCACCGTAGTGAATCGTAGCGCTGCCGTCATGAGTCGTAGTGGATCCGTTGATGAATCGTGCAGAGACCATAGGAGCATCGTGAAACATCGTATTGATGCTGGAATTTCTTTTTTTCCATCCCGACACATCCCGATGCACCCCGATTTTACCATCTGTCTCAAATCGGGATGAGTCGTGGTGAATCGGGGCTTGAATCGTGACAGTGTAACTGAGGCTTAAGATTTGAGCCGCGACATGTGATTTCCAACAATGTGGCATTTTGAACAGTGTACTCTCCGACGAGCCTCTGCAGCCTCCTTTTAAGCTTAGAAACTCCAAATGATGTTTGGTCAGTATTTTATCAGTCATAGAAAATTCAAGCGACTAGCAAAGGCTCTGGTCTGACTGCGCATATGCGCAGGCTGACCTAAGGCCTTGCTGGTCGCGCATACCACATTGTTGGAAATCTCATGCCACCGCTCATTTATTGTTGTGACAAAGCAATGCCAGATGCAGTCCGCTAGTCTTGATATGTGACCGGTTTGATACATGCACAAAATTATGTAATTTTCGTATTTTGTTAAACCATGCAGGACATGTATTTCTTTCGACAAAATAAATAGTAATACATATAATTGTCTTGTACATCCATATTCATAGTATTGACACCATAAAGTCGGGCCTGATTTGGGAGCAAGTATTTTGACACTTTGTAGGTATATGTATTTTTGAAAGAGATGGGGAAACCCTTTCAGGAAAAGAAAGTATTGACAGAAAATCAATTGCCACATCTGCTGCTGCCCAAATGGTATTTGATTTTTTCTAAAAAGGTGATTTTTACGTCAAGAAAGTCATTTAAAATTACCAAGTAGGAAACAAGTTAATGTATTCAAGTCTTACAAGAATACGGCGGTGTCTGTTCTGTGTTTCGCTTAATATGGCGTCTACATAATGGCATATTTTAAGTTTTACCGCTATAAACAAAATCTTTTCCATATTTAAACGAACTGATTTAAATATAAGATCAGGTAATAAACACAATTTTGGTAAATGTTATTGTTGTCCTATAGTGCGGCATGACATATCGTTGTATGTGGTTGTTTAGGAAGTTGGTCAGACTTGACTGTAACAGTTGTTGACAAAAGTGTTTAGGTCATGTGCGGATCAGAACCACCTTCAAAATCACAATACTAAAGATTTCCTTGCATATTCTCCCCATTGTTTTATTGAGATCAGTCAACCCTAAGCCAGTATACTGACCGATTCTTTTTTTTCCAGTTTTCCATGTACACACTCATTCCATTTAGATTTTCACGTATGCACCTGCTAGCTACACTGTACTGAACATCCCAAAGTTTTAAAAATTAGGAATTCAAGATTGCACATTGCTTATTTACTATACCAAGATTGACACTGGCATCGCTGATATGATAGTGTCAAAATGTAATGTAAACGCGCGATAGGAACATAACGTCATCGGTAGCAGCCCAACAATTACGATTCCATGTTAGGACGACAGGACGTCTTAGGAATCTATTCTGACAAACTACGACAACGCCAGACCGCCCGCGTAAATGATTGCACTGTGTTACGATGCGACGTAAAGGTATATGCATCCCGGATGTCTCAAACTGTGGGGAATCATTTGAGCGAGTAACTTAATCAGTATTTACGACAATTCTGACGTCTTTTAAAAGAATGTAGAAATTGTCAATGATAGCATTCTCTAAACTTTTCTAATTGCTGCATAATACATGTATTTTGAATGAAATATATAACAGGTACAATACATGTAAACATGCTTCATACACAGAGGCATCTCTTTTTTGGCGTAGGATGTTTATTATTCTTTGTCCATTTCGTGTGTGGTCAACTATGCATGAATATCGCTGTTTGCAAAAAATGTTTCGTTTTTAATACTTTTTATGAGCTGAGGCTTCCGTACAAAAATATTTACAAGGATATTTTAGGCTATTTAAGAAACGAACTCAAGTTTTGGTTTGTTCATAGAAAGGGCTTCACGTTAACTTGGCAAGAGACCAGAAGTAGTCATGATTCCATGAACAGGCCAAAAATTGAATTTATTGCTTATATTTACATTCAATTATACAGTAAATGTCTAATAAAAAAGAAATATTTATTATTTAGGAAACAATACAGTTTATATCGAATATGTAATAATATTAACAGTTTTGTCGGAGTGTAAAAATGAAAAAGCGGAACAGCAAGCGTGTACATGGACAGCCAATGGAGCAAACAAGAGGCTTGCTGTGCACGTAGGACCCGGGTAAGGCTGTGAATAAGTTTTGCAATACAAGATCTAACCGTTAGAGCGTTTAGAAAAGACAATACTTGTTTCTGGACAATCAAAGAGAGGGGGAAAATACATATAATTATACTGTATATATATTTTGACAATTCTTAGAAAATATGAAGATTTGTTTTTCAGAATTTTTACATTATTTTAAAAATCTGATGAGGTTTCATGCAAGTGCGGACCCAGAGGGGGGACAGAGGGTCCGGACCCCCCCTGGAAAATCACGAGTTATATGGGTTTGTATAGGGAATAAGCAATTGGACCCCCCCCCCCTGGAAAAAGTTGGACCCCCCCCTGGAAAATGTTGGACCCCCTCTGGAAGCTTGAAAAATGATATATTTCTTTGAAATTGACCATTTGACTTCTGTAAAATAAGCTGAGGACTAAAAAAAAAAGAAAAAAACGTTGTCAGAGCTTTTTTTTTTGACAGACTGACCTAGACCCCCCCCTGACGAAAATTCCTCGATCCGCACATGTCATGTATTTTTAATTGTGTGCCATTGTAGAACATTAAGTAGCAAACATCTTGAACGTGCATTAGACCTCCGTATCGGAGTTTATCGCATTGAAAATGGAAATAAGGAGAATATTATGGCGCCTCTGGGCATGCGCATTAGAGCATTGTCTTTATTTCATCGGTTCATCAGCCCTTTTATATGAAAAGGCTTACCAAGATTTCTGTTCCCATCTGGACTGAGAAAACAAAATGGACAAATAATCGTTTCCATTGGGGGAAACTTCTATCTGTCGCGAAAATGAAATACGACTTCCGGACAGATATAGATTTTCGTCTATGGAGAAGCTAAAATTGTCGCTTCCGCTCCAGATCTGATCACGTAATTATGTCATGGTATGTCATTCTCCTAACAGCAGGCCGTGATCGTGACAGTGCAAAGAGCCGGTATGCTACAAAAGGCACGAGTTGACATTTGCGCCAATCCAAGACTTAGATCAGCCTGCGCATCCGCACAGTCTGATCAGAGTCTTTGATAGGCGCTCTATGGGTTGTCAATGACCCAACGTTTGTTCAGGGTATCTCGCTGTCTGCACATGCCAACTTGTACCTAATACTGGATACTGGCTCTTATGGTGGATCTGAAATGGTCCAATGCATGCCAAATACTTAAGAAATGAATTTAATTTTTGGAAGGTTCATGGAATCATGAATACTTCGGGTCTCTTGCAAAGTAAGTGAAGCCCGAAAGCGTCACGTTAACTGCAAAAGACCCGAAGTATTCATGATTCCGTGAACCTTTCAAAAATTGAATTTATTGCTTATATTTACATTATGTATAGAAATTATTTATAATTTAGGAGATAGAACAATTATGAATTTAATATTTAATCGTATTAATGGTTTTGTTGGAGAGTAAAGCGGAAAATCGGAACAGCCAGAGTGAAGCCAATGGAGCAAACAAGAAACTTATTTGTACGTGCAACTCAGGTGTGGCTCGCTGTCATCACAACACCAGTGTCACATCTGACGAATGAAATCGACGTTTGAAGCGAATTACACGGACAAGTGAGCTTGGCAGCTGTCAATCAAATTGAGTGTGGTTCATGAGGCTATGAACGGTTGCAAAATTCTAAAGATTCATTAAAGGCTTGCTTTGAAAAATGTAAATAAAACAAAATGAACTTGGCGACCAGCGAATTTGCAAACCATGCACATGGTTTCAGATTGTTTTAATGATGCTTAACGTCCAAGGCAACACTGTACTACCCTACAGCTCACGTTTTTGTACTTGTCGAATTCGCGTAGAAAACGCATTGAAAACGCAGGTAATACACACTGTATTTTCAACGCGAATTCCAAATAGCCAATCCCCGCTCGTCATTGATAATACGTTGAACTGCAGTGAAACGCATTTACCTGTCAACCAATCGATCCAGCTGATTTATCAACGCGAATTAACGTTTATCACTGCGTAGCAACGCAGATCCGCATTGCAATGCATTGCTGCATAGTCACTCATTAGATGAAGGATAAAATACGTTTAAACGGATAGATAGCAAAATAAACACTGACGTAAGACATAATATTGTTTTACGCAAAATGATCATGCAAATTTTAAACTTTAGTTTAGATTTACCTATAACAGAGTCAACACATTTCAGTATCAATTTTTTCTAAAAGGGCAATTTAATTGGTTAACGCACTAACGATTCCCATCTGATATGAATATTCATGATATTGCTTTGCGTTGATACGAGTTGATTCGCGTTTCAACGCACTTTAAATCGTACGTGCGTACAACGCATTGAAAATGTGCACGAAACGCGAATTCGCAGTACAAATACGTGGGCGTCAGTGTAGCCAAGTCGTGACGTTTCTCTTGATTCGCTTCTTGTGCCTGGATCTCTTGGTGGCATAGCTACACACCGGGTGGAGGGCAATCGAAAACGCCACTACTATCGAGGAACGTAGATTAAAAGTCGTTAGAAACAGATATGATATTAAAATACATATGAGCCAGTGCATGAGATTTCCAACAATTTGACATTTTGACAAGTGTAGACTCGGACGAGCCTCTGCAGCCTCCTTTTAAGCTTAGAAACTCCAAATGGTGTTCAACCAGTAGCTTAACAATCATAGAATACTCAAGCGGCTAGCAAAGGCTCTGATCAGACTGCGCGTATGCGCAGGCTGATCTGAGGCTTTGCTGGTCGCACATACCAAATTGTTGGAAATCTCATGCACTGGCTCATATTCTAACACACCTCGTCTATAGAGCCAACGGTAACAAACTGTGATATATCGGACAATAATTCACTGCTAAAGTGTGTGATAGCTGACGTCACTGGAAAATGACGTCATTCATGGCGTTAGACGTTGTAACGTCGTTTTTACGCTTGAAAGACGTTACAATTACATGTAAACGTATGCGACGTAGTCTAAGTATTGGCGGGAGTTCTTCAGTGCAATGGCGGAAAGTTGGAAGAAGCTGAAGACTTCGAATGTGTTTTCATCATTTATTGTGTGTTAGAATCGAAATAGATCAGCTCCAGTGCGAGAATTGTTGAGTAATAACTCACTGTTTGTCGGTCAGTTGTACGAAGATAAATCACTCGCGCAGCGCGCTCGTGATTTGATCTTCTTTACAACTGACCTCCAAACAGTGAATTATTACTCAACAATTCACTGCTGGAGCTGATCTATTTCTTAAAAAAATTGATAAAAATATAATATAAAAATTATATAAAAAATCAAGGTACGGTGACGGGGTTCGAACTTGCAACCTCTATGACAGTGGACAAGCAATTCATCCACTACTCTACGAATTCTTCTTGCGATTGGTATGTGCATTTAACAATTGAGATGAAATAAAATGCATGTATTATTTTAAAATAGTGAGTTAAAAATAACTTTGGCGCTTTTCGAATGTTTGATTCGAACACCTATAGTCGCTGCTACGGTGACGTCACGAACCTACTAGAGATGGTCGGAGCACCGTTACTTCAGTAGATAGGTTCCCTAGCTGGTTCCCTACTCTAGACCAATCTAGCACGATAGGTTCAAGATCTGGCACGATGGGTTCAAGATCGGTCAGTAGCCTCAAAATGATATGTTTTTGTAAAATAAACCTACTAGCTGAGCATAATTTTTGGTCCCACTTATTTGTAATAGATTAGTAGAAAGCGCTGTGCAGTTTATAACATCCTTTTTTGTCTACGACGAAGAATTGAAGTGGAGCATACAGGGCTATTATTTTTATTTACTTGCCAACCAACTAAAAGTTTCAACTTAAGTCGTTGGGGTGTAAACGTGCGTGCACATCTATTATGTAAGAACTATAGTAGGAACTTTAGTTCTATTTGAAGTGCGCCTTTGTTATTGGTAATGGTGCTGTCACATATGAACGGATAAAGGTAACGGACGCTAGACGGACAGAAAATATGCGAAAGCTGTTTAACTGGTGATGGAAGTAGTCTCAGATGCGGTGAAGATTGTCGCGGAAGTCGTAAGGAGTGCATACGTACCAAACAAGTTACTGATAAAGAACGGCCAACAAGTTCACATGTAACAGATGTATAACGGACAAAAGGATATGTACCGTATAAGAAATGGACAAAACGTTGGCTGAACGATCACAGAATGAACATGCCATACTCGTCAGGGAAACTCTTTTACCTGTCTGGCAGTTGACCGTTCGCAACTCAGGTCGAACGGACACCCAACGTACATATTTATTCGGTGGCGTCCTTTTGAAGTTTTGAACATGTCCAAAACTTGCCAACGGATAGGACCGGACAAAACGGATATCACCTGACACGGGACGCATTCCGACACCACATGAGGAACGGACATGTAACGCATGCAAACGGACACGAACGGACAGAGAATTTTACTGTCCGTTACGCGTCCGTCAGTGCTATCCGGTAAGGTGTGACAGTCACTTTAATATTATTGTAAATACAGAATGTCAACATAGTCACAATAACGCTGCAAGACTCTAGCGGTTGCTTGGCGCCTTAAATAGTTTTTGATGTCCTCCGATCCTTCTCAGAAAGAAATTTAAATCTAAATGGATAGGGCTGTAAAATCTTCTTGATTAAATTTGTCTAGAAATATTCTTCTAAGAACCATGTTATTAAAGCCTTTACCACAAGAAAATAGCCCTTATAGATGTACGTGTTGTGTTATCATTTGGATTGGAAATGCGAATGTAACCTATCTGAGCCGAATGGACTGTCCAATCCTTATCAATAGGACGAATCTATTTCCGATTTTAGAGATGTTTTGTGGTATTTTTCAGTTTTAATGTTTTGTTTGTTTTGATGCTTTACGCCCGGGTCAACAATTTTTCAGGTCATCCCGGTTTTGACCAGTACTAATCAGCGGATAAAGTGTCTTTCGCAAGGACACAACACAGTGACTCCGCCAGCGGTGTGTCTCAAACTTGCAATCCTTCGATCCAACTGAGCCTCTGCGTTCCAATCGTTTTTTATTGGAATTTTAACAGTTCTGCGGAGTCTGATCTGGTTTTTCACTATTTTTTTTATTTATACAATTTTATAGAGGATGGCAGAATTAGCTAAGATACAAGTTAATAAACAATACAACTTGGAATTTAGATATCAAACCATAGTATCGTCGATAAAATTTAAAAAAGGTTTTGCGAAGTTTATGATACAGATAGCCTTGTTTAAGAAGTTTCTGAGTTTACAATTTATTGTGAGTGTTAGCTTATTAGGATAATTTTTGTACAAACATGAAGCTTAAAATCAATTTACAATTGCATGTATGCAGTATGTAGTTTGATTCACCTCAGTGAACAGATCAGACTGATTGAACTTGAAACATAACAGGTAAAATATGTGCCAGCTATTTACAGGTAATAGTCAAAAGCCATGGACAGCATACTTATTTATAAAATACAATGAAATCTTTTAGAGGCGAATTTTATGCAAACGCATCACTTTCGTCTCAAGTTTTATGCTGCAAACATTGTATTTCCATGCGAAACTATGGCTCTCTGCGAAACAAATTGTCATAAAAAACTCCACTCTAAAACCTACACTCGTGGCTTTTATATGCAACATTTCCCAAACATTTTTAATTTGCTAGGTGCACTAAATGCCAGGCTTTAACTGAAACAAACAATACTGTTGTCAATTTTACATTAATCTAGCCGCATGCTCTCAAAATTTGGGCATTTTGAATAAAAAACTGTCCGAGGTCCTTTCTGTATCTGCACGGTGAGTTCCTACTATATATTACCAATCCACCATCACTCATACTTTGAGTAGCTGCCCTGCCCTTTCTGTGAATTTCAAAAATAGTAAGTGAGTATGATCAGGACATACCACAATTACAAACTGCCGACAAACCCGTGGCATCGTGAGGAACAGCCACACAACAATCACAAGACGCCAGGAAGACAAAGAAAATCAACCAGCTCTCTCTCTCTCTTCCCTATCGAGATGATTGCAAAACTAGAATGGACACAAAGTAACGCACACCAAAACATATAACAATTACAGAATCCCACAATGAGAGTAACAATCAACAACGGTCAACAACAACAGAACCACCGCCTTAGATCGGACAGCAGCCAAAGCCATTGGTAGGGGGGGGGCTTACATGCATTTTACTGGTACCGAATCTTCGCCCTAGTTTCTGCTGTTGTTGAAGCACAAACAATGTTTAGCTCGCATGGAGGATTCCTTACTTTTGCAATGTATCGTGATAGAGAAGCAATATATTCAAAATAACGCACTATGATGAAACAGAGAAATGGGCTTACGACTCTCAGATAGTCAGAGCTAAAGAAAACCTCAAGTTGAGCGACGGTGGGCCCAGCTACAACCAAGCACCAGCCAACAACCCACCGATTAAAGCTATACGTCAGGGCCGTCAGAACCATCGATCGCTATCTGACACATTTGGCTAAAGAAAAGTTTCCGAAAATTGATACTTGACTGGTAATCGAAAATGAAGATTTGTAGAATGTTTTCAATTTTAGGTCTGTTCATGGAGTCATGAACAAATCGGGTATCTTGAAAAGTTGACAGATCTATGGCGATCCCATGACATGTGCTTTCTCCCATGCAGAATAGGCTTGCACAACGGTGGGCAGGTCTCAGACTTAATGACGGCATAGCCTTAATCCGTTGGTTGGTGCCTGATACTTGTCGTTGGCTGGGCCCCCCGTAGCTCAATTTGAGGTTTGTTTTAGCGCTAACTATCTGGGAGTCATGAACCTTTTCTTTGTATAACCATCACGTGTTAATTTGATTGGATTGTTTCTATGTGATGATACATTGCATTAGTTAGTAAGCCTCCATGCGAGCTAAACAGCAACAACAGAATCTAGGGCGAAATTATAGAGCTAGTTGTATGCATTTAAGCCCCACCCCCGGTAGCTTAGGCTGCTGTCCGTTCTAATGCGATGGTTCTGTTGTTGTTTTTAGCTATAGTTTAATGTACTTCCCATTATTAATGGAAATCTGTGTTGTCTTTTTTTTGTTATGCATTACTTTTTGCAATCATCTTGAAAAGGAAGAGAGAGCTGGTTGCTTTGCTATTATTGTCTTAAAGATGTATTGTTACTATAAATATTCTGTGGCTATTACTCATGGTGCTTGGGTTTGTCTGCAGTATGTGATTGTGGTATCTCATTTTTCAAAATTAAACCGCGAAAAAAGAGTTTATTTCGACAGCTGACTTTAATAATCTTCTTTGAGCTTTGCAAAAGAACTGCAATTATTTTAGAGAAAATTCAAGAAAACAAAAACAAATATTGAGTTATTATACTTATAAAGAAATCTTGCTAGTCTTTAAGTATCCCTCTCTTGAGTGAAATATCTGTTGTCGCGTTATCCAATCTATTTGAGCAGCTTTGACAAAAGTGGTGTTTACTTATCCTTGACGTTTGAAGGCTGAATGGTATTTATAGCCGCTTCAGGATTCGAAGGTACTTTCAGCCGATCGGAGTAGGGTTTATTGCTGAAATCATAGAGCAATATACAACTGGTGCATTTTTTAGATTAACATCAGGATTTGTCAACCCCAGAAAGTGATGTCCACCGAGGCAACCCAGAGGTGGACATCTCTTTCGATGAATGACTAATTCTATTCTTAACCTAACGAGAATGTATCAGTTGTTTTCTTATATGACTTTTTAGACAGTGTTTTGTTTACATTAAGCTGTTGACAAGTAGACATGACTTTTGTTAAGGTTCTCTGACAGCTAAAAATAGTTTTGGGATTCGTAACATCAGGTCTAAAATTAGCTTTGGTCAGGTATTCATGACTTTTGTCAAGGCTGCCTGACAGCTGTAAAAGCTTTGGAATTCGTGACATCAGATGCTTCACATACCAGAGGACTACATTTAGCAAGCGCGAAAGGATAAGCCTAAACATAGCTCTGGACAGGTAGACATGACTTTTTCAATGCTACTGCCTGCTAAAAATAGCTTTGGGTTTCCTGGCATCAGATGTTTTACACACCCGAGAGCTAAACTTAGTCACCTCCATCATGCATGAGCTTTTGTACACAAGTCAAATAACTTTTAAAAACTAAATTCTAGGTGCTAATAAAATAATCCACACGCACCTAGATTAATATTTACGTTATGAAAACCACGTAACGTTCGTTACACTAGTAACATAAATTACAAAACTGTCATAAATTCGCGTTCGCGGGCTACTACCGCGTATGAAAGCGTTATTTTACATGTACATGATATTTGAAATTAATCAAACTTCTCTTTCAGCAGTAGTTTAGCGCGATCCCACATCCCCCCTATACCCCTCCCCAATTTAGAAATAAGCCCAAATTGGCAAATCGCGGGTTCGAGCATCATTTACCGTATTTCCCCTCAAAATAACAAATTGTCCAGGTAATGGCCTTACCCGGCCACCACATACACACATGCCCAACCCACAACCACCAAACCATAGCGCGTATTAGAGCAACTTAAGGACAGATCTTTCTTGGATATTTGGAATTGGTAAACTGGTTAACTCAAAGTCTCTTCAGGGCATACAACTGCATCTGAGCCGGTCTTCTGTTGGTGTGTCAGTCGATGTGACGACACAGCTGCAATATCAACGATGGATGGATTGTGGACCAACAGGATAGGATTCAACGAATAGGATGGATGCTCAACACAGATGGAGATTGGAATTTTGTAAATGGCGCGACGCGTTTGTCATTCTTAACTACCAACTTGTCAGCGAAGCCAGGGGATGGGAGAGGTTAATTAATACCTCTTCCGCTTCTCGCAGACCTGCAAAACTCTACACCAGAATACTAATAACTAACCATTAACCACTAAAACACTAACAACTAAACCCTCAACCTTCCCACAACTTGCTCTGTATGTGACGGCATGCTTATGCCCGCCAAATTAAGGTTAATATACAATAACGGTTTCACACGAGAAACCCGGAAGGTATATTATTCTTTGAAAGCCTCAAGCAAAATTTCAAGGTAGGATGCTGGGAAAACTCAGAACACACACACACATGTTCTGAGTCTTACCACACCCGAGCGACGCCCTTCCCCCTAGGAATAAGCCCCGTATCCCCCGCTTAAAACCCCTTAACAATAGGTCATCTAATGACGAATGGCTATCTTTTGGATATGGAGTTAAAAAATTTAAGGAGCAAACAAGTGAGATCTCTCATGGGATCATCAATCACAAAAGAACACCGACTCCTTGCCGCCCGCTCCACAAAATTGCAACTGAAATAGAAAAATATAATTAAGGAGGCAAAACTTTATTTCCAAAAGCTTGCCCTAGGGAAAGCTAACTTCGTAGACTGATGTCCGCGTCTTAGTAACACCGCCCGCGAGCAAATGTATACAAGAACTGGACGGAAGTGCGGAGTGGAACCTGGATGTTGTCACCACTTGATACATCAACTTAAAGCTCACCATTAGGGGGAGTGGCAAACTTAAACAAACGATAACAAAACTCCTTGCCCTTCCAGGCGGAATAAAAAACTTACACTTTCAGGAACAGTGGGGGTGACACTGTGCAGACTAAATTGTCACGTCAATCCCCACAAGATTGAAACCTGTTTTAGAGCATTTCCAAAATTCAAACTAATTAATGCCCCACACCTTTACTTAACGCAGATAGGCGTAGGATAAGGGCAGGATACAGCCCGAATTCCTTTTTTGAAGCCAAAGTGGGTGCATAAAACTGGGTGTGCCGTGTGTGCTATATATGCCTCGTTCGCAGGGACCGCGGCACACCGATACAATAACTGAATAATGATGATGAGCTTTTGTACAAAATTGTTACAGGAGTTTCAACCAATGAGAGAAGGACTTTGCTAGCAGTCATAAAACAACAGCTCTTTGCACTACTTATTTGAGAAAAGGATGTTGCTGGCAGTCATATAAAAAGTTCTTTGCACTACTTATATGGAAATCCTCAAACGAGTGCAAAGAATGGTCATACCGAAGATGCACTTTATCTCGCATAATTACATAGCTGTTTAAAGTTCTTGATAATTACGTTTATGTCTTTCATTCATCAGTTCTAATGCATCATAGCTTCGAGCGTGGGAAGAAATGGAAACCTATTATAAGCCGCGACATGCAAAAATGGACATCGTCACGAGAAACCTGGCTTACGAACACGTGACATCAAGGCGGGTAGACATGTTCTAGAGCGGTGTGAAAAAAAGAAAGAAAAATGGACAATATCTAGTGAAACAGATGAACTTTTAGAAGCAATAATGCATAATGAACTATAACTTTATTGATGGGATCAAAAAAACACAGGAAAAAAAGTGGTAATTTGACAAGAAAAGCTGGAAACGATAAAGGACACGTCACCAAAGGTACGAACCATACCCCACCCATTACTACAAGCTACGAGGCGGGCACGGCGGCGCCCATACAAAGTTCAAATCCAATGACACATACATCAAATGGGCAAACAGGCTTAGTTCTAAGCGACGCGAGAGAAGTATTGTATGGCGCAGACACGTCTCACCAGAATTTACAGCAGATGTTGCCACATTCGCAAAACCACGAGCATGCTGGACATAGCACTAGTGGGAGTTCACAAGGCGTGGCGGCCCAGTATAAACCGCCACCTCCTCCTCCTCCATATATACACGGAAAAAATTGTGGCAATTCACAAAATCAACCAAATATACCATCTACACACTTGCGCCAAGAGCAGCCTGCTGTTACGAGGGCGAACCATATTGGCACCATTCGAGGACAATACAACACGAGTACAAGTGACTTTGGTAAACAATCAATGTATACAGTTCAGCCCAGTGCAATAGATACATGTAATACATACACTTCAGCTCAGCATGTACGCAATAGAAATGGCACTGGACCAATAAATTTCGGACAACAACAACAACAACAACAACAACAACATGCGGCTTCTCCCCTACAACAGAGAGTAGACCCAGCAAAATATCACTTCGCCAATGCGAATGAACAATGTAAACAAACAATGTATACAGGGTACGAGGGTAATACATTCATTGTCCAAAATCAAGACCAGTCAGAAGTACCAGCATGGGTTGCATCAATGTTGAAAAGTTTAGAAGGTCGTCTACAAAATATCGAATCTCAAATCACCCAACAAAACTTGAAATGGCAACAAATAGATAGCCAATTACAGCAACAAAATACCAGAATGAACAACTTTGAGCAGAAATTTTCGCACATAAGTGTGTTAAAAAATGACATTACCCAGGTACAAGTCCAAGTTTCAAATATGGAAACCAAAGTTCGAAATGTCGAGACGCAAATGTTAGATTTCTCCCAGAGCGTGGACCATTTCAGTGAAATATGTGACGATATTACTTACGAGAATTCAGAAAACAAAACAGCCAGTGATAACTTAATAAAACGCATCAGTATTTTAGAACAACATCAAGCAGAAGTTTTGTCCAAGCAGTCCAATGTAGAGGAAAAAATTACAGATCTACAATGTCGATCAATGAGAGATAATTTACTGTTCACTGGCATCCAAGAGAATGACTCAACAAATAGGGACACTGAAGATACCTTATGCACATTCCTAGCTACACAGATGAACATTAAAGGCGAGATCCCCTTCGAACGCGTCCATCGTCTGGGAAGATATAAACCAGACCAAGAAAAACCAAGACCTATAATAGCAAAGTTCCACAGGTTTAAAGATAGGGAAAAAGTGAGACAATCAGCACGCGATACCCTCACAGGAACTCAATACGGGGTTAAGGAACAGTTCCCTATCGAAGTAGAAGCAAAGCGGCGCACTTTGTACCCAATTATGAAAAAAGCAAGGGAAAACAAAGAAAACAAAGTGCGTATGGTGCGTGATCGACTTTTCATTAATGACAATGAAGTTGCTCCACAGCAGCCTCCGAACCTACATCAGCCTAAGCAATTATCGTCCAGACAAAGTAGCTATAGAGAGCAGCGGTTTCAAAGGACTGATCGACCAACTTATCCGGGTCAAATACATCAGAGGACACGTGTTTTTACCGCTACAAAAACATCGGATCAAAAATCTCTATTCCAAAGTAATAATACCGCGAGTGATGTCAGAACACCTAATAGGTTCGCAGTGCTATTTAACGAACGTGGAGACGACGAGATACTCACCCAAACAGAAAGTAGGAAAAAGAAAGCGTCATCCCCACTTGAAAATGAAACTAACTTCAAAAAGACACGCGACACAGTTACCCCAGAGAGGCATCAATTTGAAAGTAGCATTATTTCGTTAACAGAACCAATGGAAGCACAAATGGCTACATGTGAACGCGCTACTTGCAGAAGCCCAGAAATAATCACAGCCACACTCTTACCCGGCCCTACACTTAGTCCAGACCAATCAAACGCGCTGATCCAGCCTACGCTTGATAAACAGAAAGAAACGAATGTATTATCGCCATAGGAATGCGCGGGGCACAACAGACAGTGTGAAAATAGTGATACGCAACCTATAAGTAAATACACACCGATACAGTTGAGCGGTATAAGTCCAGGACAAATTAAATTTCTATCGTTAAACGTATGTGGCTTACGAAGCAAGTTAAGAGTACCAGAATTTCTTGAACATTTGAACTCATTCGATGTCATAGGTTTGCAGGAAACCAAACTCGACGATGTCGACTGCTTATCGATACCAGGCTATAAAATTGTGTGTCAAAACAGACAGAAAATTTCAAGGTATAGGTCTGGTGGCACTGCCTTCATAATACGAAATAATTTACTTAACCATATCACTTTCGGCAAAAGCAAATCAAAACTTATACAATGGCTAATTATTGATAAAAGAGTCTTTAACTCGGATCATGATATATTTTGTGCAAACTTATATATTCCCCCAATCGGTACGAAATATGCCTCGGATGACCCATACCTTGAAATTCAAAATGAACTGTTTGAAAATTGTAGAAACTTAAACTATTTAATTATATTTGGAGATTTTAATTCAAGGACTGGTCAGAGTGCGGATTATACGATCACTGATGACTTCATATCAAATATACAAGACGACAGTATTTTGTCGAATGAAAATATGAATATTCTCTATAAAGTTCAACAATGTAAATTACCGCTTGATAGAAGATCAGCTGACCCAACTACTAATACGTATGGACTTCAAATGCTTGAATTTTGTAAAAGCAATGATTTATTTATTTTAAATGGAAGGCTAGGTCAAGATAGAGACCAGCCAAAAACAACATGTAAAGATCGAAGCACCATCGATTACTTTATAGCATCAGCCTATGTCTTAGAATATATCTCGAATCTAGTAATAAACGAGTTTTCCTCATTGTTTTCTGACCAACACTGTGGCATAGCTATCACACTTGGTGCAACGTATCAGTCGTCAGGTTCTGCTGATCTGAATCAATCCTGTAGCACAGAGCCAAAAATCAAACTCTGGGATAAAGAAAATGCTCACCTTTTCGTTAATAATATTGATCAATCTGAAGTTCTTAGAATTAAACAGCTTGTTGACGAATGTTCAAAAAATGAAAATGTGACCAAAAATGACATTGACATGATCACTGATGGCATAGAAAATATATTCAATGACACATGCAAAGAGACATTTGGCATAAAGAAGACATACACACGAAAATCAACGGCAAAATCTACTAAACCCTGGTTCAACTATGAATGCAAAAGTGCAAGAAATATATATCACAAAACACGAAGACTCTACAATAGATTTAAAACTGATCACTATAAAAATATGCTAAAAATCGTTAGTAAAACGTATAAAAATGTATTATCTAAAAATGCTAAACGTTTCAATGCAGAAAAAATCGAGAAATTACGAAATCTCAAAACAAGGGACCCCAAAGAATATTGGCGGTTATTGAGTGAAGAAAAGCAAAATAAAACTAGTTCTGTACCAATAAATAATTTTTACCAGTTTTTCAAAACAATTAATGATCCTCCCACTACTGCAAACAGGGGTGCTGAGTGGAATATGCAAGCTAATATGCCCCTTAATGAAGAGATAAATGTACCAATTAATGAAGCTGAAATAGTTAAGGCAGCACACTCTCTTAAAAACAACAAATCACCAGGAAATGATCATATTCTGAACGAACACATCAAAATGTCATTGCCCTTGATGCTGCCAATTTATGAGAAATTGTTCAACCTGGTATTTGATACAGCAATGATACCTGAAAGCTGGCTTGAAGGAAATATCCTCCCAATATACAAAAATAAAGGGGACACACAGTATCCTGAAAATTATAGACCAATTACACTCTTAAGTTGCGTTGGTAAATTATTTACCTCTATCATAAATAACAGACTTACAAATTATGCTGATAAATATGACATTATTACAGACAGTCAAACTGGTTTCCGTCATGGGTTCTCTACCTTAGACAATCTTTTTGTAATCAACAGCTTGATAGACATGGCAAAGGCAAAATCAAAAAAGCTTTTTTGCGCTTTTATCGACTTTAAACAGGCCTTCGATACTGTTTGGCGTGAAGGTTTATGGCAAAAATTGAATACATACTGTATAAATGGTAAATGCTTAAAATTATTACAAAACTTATATAAAAATATAAAATCAAGGATAAAAACACATGATGGTGTATCAGCGTTCTTCCCCTGCAGAATAGGTGTACGTCAGGGCGAAAACCTATCTCCCTTCTTGTTTGCCATTTTTCTAAATGATTTGGAATGGTATTTTAGACAAAACAATATATCTGGTTTATCATGTGAATTTAATGATGAGGATTTGTACATGTTCATAAAAATATTTATCCTAATGTATGCGGATGACACAGTTTTCTTCAGCCACTCTCAGAACGACCTCCAAATAGCTCTTGACACCTTTGAAAATTATTGTAATGAATGGCAATTGACAGTTAATGTTGCAAAAACCAAAATCATGGTCATTTCGAGAGGTAGGATAAGTAGAACAATGAAATTTCATTATAATAATTCTGAATTAGAAATAGCCAATGCTTACAAATATCTAGGGATATATTTAGCAAGGAGTGGATCTTTCAACCAAGCAAAGAAACATATAGCTGAACAGGCAAATAAAGCTCTATTTTCCTTATTGAGAAAAATCCGTAACTTAAATCTACCATACGATCTTCAAATTGATTTATTTAATAAAACAGTGAAGCCAATTTTACTTTATGGTTCTGAAATATGGGGCTTTGGAAATATAGACGTAATAGAGAGAATCCAATTGAAGTTCTTAAAGTACATATTCAATTTAAAAAAGAGTACACCCTCATTCATGATTTATGGGGAACTGGGCATAATGCCAATTTATATAGATATTAAAACAAGAGTTATATCATACTGGTCGAAAATTATCTCTATGTCGGATCAGCCGACACGACTTTCTTATTTTTTATATAAAATTTTGTACAATATGCATAAAAATAAATTAGTGAATTCATTATATATCGAAAATGTTAAATCGATACTAGAATCATGTGGCTTTTCAGGAGTATGGCACTCGCAAGATACCAAAAACCCAAAATGGCTCTCATTAGCTATATCACAAAGATTAAAAGACCAATATCTGCAGACATGGTCGGCGACAGTTGATAAAACCTCATCAGCAACAAATTTCAAACTATACAAAGACACATTCGGCTATAGCAAATTCTTATCTCTTTTATCTGCTAAAAATAGTAAAACCTTCCTAAGATTTAGAACTAGAAACCATACACTACCAGTAGAAACTGGTAGATGGAATGGTACACCACTGCACGAAAGGATATGCAACTTTTGTCAAAAAGAATTAGGAGACGAATTTCATTTCATGTTAGTATGTGATCACTTTCAGCAACAAAGACAAACCTATATTAAGAGATATTACTATCATAATCCAAATACATTGAAGTTTAAGCAATTGATGAACACAGAAAATATAGCGGACCTGAAAAAAATTAGTTGTTTCATACAAATAATATTAAATTCTTGTAAAGCACGACAATAGGGAACCATGATTATTAACACTTCCAGTCTGGGTTATTTATAGTAAACCGGTCTCAGGTGTTATTACATACACGCACGTGTGCACACCGTACACGGGGGCGTGTATATTTTACCACCACTCACTGTATTATGTTTGCAGAAAACGAAAGATAACCTCAAACATACAGATTGTGCACATATGACTATTATAAATTAATGACTGTTCTTACCATTAATTTAACTGTATGCTGACCCTTGCCTGCTGGTGATTTCAATTAATGACAATCCTCACAAATGGTTTTGGCCGAGATCGGGTTCGACAATATGTCGGGCCTGATCGGGACTCAAAACGACTGGCATTGATCAAAAAGTAATGAAAAATGATAAAAACATGAGAAATCGGCAAGCACACGGCGGGTAAACAATTTATTGATCATGGTTTTTAAGGGTTTATCTATCAAAACAGACCAAATGTGGGTATATAGCCAGACAAGCAACATCCGCATTCTCACAACACAGGTTTTGACGCCGATACAAAGTCATCGACGTTATTACTGCGTCCTGAAGATGCATTCAAGTTCATGGCTGTTGGTCAAAGTGGTTTTTTAATCAACTCAATACTGACAGGTTCCTCTATGGACTGTTGTTGAACCGTTTAAGATCAAATATTTAACAAGCTCACAAATAATTTTATGGCTAACTGGGACGCCGACACAGCGCTTAGCACTACAGCGTTGATTCGAGGTCACTCAGCTTTCTCATTTCTCAATCAAGACCGATGTTGCGGGTGCTCAAAGTGACCGTCTCAATGAGACGGTTATTTTGAGCACCAAAAACACAGGCTTAAAATCATGAATTAGACATTAATTGCATTTCTATGTTGGAAATGTCCTTATCAGGAATTATGGTTGATATTGCATGTATGTATTCAAATAATTTTCAAACATGATGTGAATTAGAAGCCGACGTGGCTCCAGAAGCCGCATAGATACCGGCATTACATTTTGATGGTGTAGTTTGCTCGCCAGCAGCCTTCGCTTATTGGGATTTATGTACAATAGTACAATACGAATTTGGATTTTAACACGATAATAAAAGCGTACCAAACGACGTAAAATTGACGTCGATGCGACGCCAAAGCGCTGCATCGGCGTCAATATTGCTTCGTCTTGTCCATAGAGCTAAGGAGCCGATGTCTGTTTCCCCCCAGTCTTCGAAAATTTCATCAAATGTTATCAAACGACGCAATATTGACGTCGATGCGACGTTAAAGCGCTGCATCGGCGTCAATATTGAATCGTCTTGTCCCTAGAGCTAATGAGCTGATGTTTGCTCCCCCAGCCTTAAAAAAATACCTCAAGTCATCGGGTTATCAAACGACGTAATACTGACGTCGATGCGACGTAATAGCGCTGCATCGTCGTCAATATTGCCCCGTGTTATAACTGGCCTACTCGCATACTGACCCGATTTCGAAGTCGATGTGGCTCTAGCAGCTGCATAGACAACGGCATTTCATTTTGATGGTGTAGTTTGCTCGCTAGCAGCCTTCGCTCATTGGGAATCATGTACAATTGTAAAATATGAATTTGGACTTGCGTAATGAGTGAATGAGAACGGCCTCATACCATATCTTAGACGACGTAATATTGAAGCCGGTGCGGCGCCAAAGCGCTGCATCGGCGACAATACTGCTTCGTCTTGTCCCTAGAGCTAGTGAGCGGATGTTTGCTCCCCCAGCCTTCGAAAACTCTCGTCACGTTATCAAACGACGCAATATTGACGTCGATGCGACGCAAAAGCGCTGTATCGGCGTCAATATTGCTTCGTCTTGTCCCTAGAGCTAAGGAGCCGATGTTTGTTTCCCCCAATCCTCCGGAAAATTTCATCACATGTTATCAAACGACGTAATATTGACGTCGATGCGACGTTAAAGCGCTGCATCGGCGTCAATATTGCCTCGACTTGTCACATGCTGATGTTTGCTTCCCCCAGCCTTTGAAAAACATTTCACCACATATCATCGGGTTATCAAACGACGTAATGCTGACGTCGATGCGACGTAAAAGCGCTGCATCGTCGCCAATATTAACGCGTGTTATATATACTGGTCAAGTCACATTCTGACCTGATTCTATATTACCTGTAAGAGTACTAAGATAACCTGCAGCCCTGGCGAGGCGATGAACTAACAATCGTTGTAAGAAGGAAAGTATTACCTGTCCAGATGCTGATCCGAAGGTACGAAATGGCGGATAGTCTTTAGTAATTCCAAAACTTTTGATTTTATTTTTAAATACATATCCAAAATAACAGAATCACTTCAAAGATTAACACGCGGTTTTCAGGTTGAATGAAACACAACAGGACATAACGTCCTAAAACCGGTACCTGTCAACTCAATCAGACCGGATTAATGCCCACGTGACACAATCACGTTAATAATATTTACTACAGTAACTGACCATAGACAAATTCCCAGATCAGAAAAAAACGATCATAAATTAGGTCTGTTGTGACCCCTCATTCCGAGGATTACGCATCTGGATAGGTAATACTCGGATGTGTTGATGCTCACGTTATTAGTATAGGAACATATTATGTAAAATTTGATTCTCTTGTTGTTAACCATGTTAACCTAGAGTAATAAAGAATTGAATTGAATTGAATCTTCGGGTTTCCGACTTAGTAAGACCAAAACGGAACTGCTCAGCTACAGACATAATCTAGAATTTTGAATGTTTGCATGAAGAAAGTTTAGAAGTTGCACTTTCCAATACGAGAATAACAAAGGCGTTGATCAGACTATGCGGATGCGCAGTCTGGTCAGCGTCTTTGTTGTCCTCATGTAACAAAGTAAGGTTTACTCGCGACGAGGCCCAATATACTAAAAGAGTATCTTACATGGATGTTTATGTATTAATGAAATCATTAAACGAGGAGAGGGAAAGAGATAGAATGCGAGGCTTTTCGAAACGAGTTTAAAAGGGGCACACGTGTTAGATACATAATTTACGTAATACATGTATATTTTACATATATATAAAATGACATTAAAATTTCTTTGAAATCGCGAGTTTGGTGTAAAAGGGTGTTTTCATATACTCATATGTACGCGAAATGTTATGGGCGCCCTTACATAATGATACCAATGCTTAGTTTTGAAGTTTCCTATGAAAGTTTTTATTTGTTGTTACATTCAAAGGAAAAGTACAAAATACCAGCAAACATGTATATGTCCTTGCTAGCGTTGACTGATAACCTTTGCAAAAAGTTTGGACCAGATCTGGATCCAAATTTTTTGACATTATAGCACAGTTCGTAAGAATATTGTTTTTGATTTTTTGTTTTAAAAAGTCAGCAGACGACAACAAAAAAGTGAACAATTACCCAGCATGCACCCAGCGTGCCTTTTCTCTCAACACAACACATTTACAGCTTTGTGCATATAGCTGCACTTGTGACGGTAATAACATTTTAGGTTATACAATTAGAACCGTGAAACGACAATCTTGAGCCCTGAAAGCTTTCTTAGTTGTTCTATAAACCTAGTTACTATGTAACCTAAACGAAATAAAACCATGCCAGGTTACCAGGTTGTCTTTGTCCCAACTGTATATTATGCTCAGCAAAGGAGAATTAACACACACAGAATAATATTTTTCAAAATTGGGCCGGTGCATTGTAAAATTGTACACTTGAGACAAACTTGGCAGGAATGGTCCTTATATAGCCCTCTTAAATAATTGTTCAAATGGTTCCAGTCCATTACATATCTAGGTCACATGGGTTAAAAATAAGTTTTCGAAATGAAAACATTTAACGATTTTCTTGTTTGAAACCATAAGAGCCTAGAGCCTTGATATTTTCCATTTAGTATCATTTAGTGAACCTCTACCTAGTTTGTTCACATTATGCCCCTGGGGCCAAAAGGGTCCCGCCCCAGGGTCATATGTTTTAAATAGGCTTATATTGGGTTAACATAAGCAATCTTCTTGTCTGAAACCACAAGGCTGAGAGCCTTGTGGTATGTATCATCATCTAGTAGACCGCTACCAAACGTGTTCAAATTATGCCTCTGTGGCTAAAAAGTGACCCCGTCCCAGGGGTCACATGTTTTACATATGTTAATATAAGGAAAACATTAAAAAAATATTGTCTGAAATCATAAGGCCTAGAGCCTTGATATTTAGTATGAAGCATAACTTAGCAGACTTTATTTAGATTTTTCACATTATGCTACTGAGGCCAAACATGGCATCGCCCCGGGTCACAAGTTTCACATAGTCTTATATTGGAAAACATAAACGGTCATCTTGTCTGAAACCACAAGGCATAGAGCCCTGGGCACGGAATTACAATGCCTCCTTAAAGTTAAGCAATACTTAAGTTAAGTATTGATATTTGAACATGCTATATTAAATGCTAAATAAAATGCCTGAATCGATGTGGTATTTGTGGTCAAAGATATCATTGTGATCTTCAGAAAAAGTAAAACTATTTTGATTTTAATCAGTTTTAAACGTTATTTTTTGTATCCTGAAAAATCAATACTTAGCTTAAGTCTTCCTTAACTCTATGGAGGCATTGTAATTCCGGGCCCTGATGATTAGTATGTGACATCAACTAGTAGACATCTACTGAGTTTGTTCAAATTGTGTCCCTTGGGGCTATAAAAGGTTCTGCACAGGGGATCATATGCTTTATATAGGTGTGGTACTTGATTGTATTGATTCCTGATCTTTGCCGTTTGTCTTACTTTATTTAGAGAAAACAAAAAAAAATATTGTCAGAAACCAAAAGGCCTAGAGCTTTAATATTCAGCATCTCCTTGTGGACCTTTATCAGGTTTGTTCAAATAATGCCCCTTGGGGTAAAGATGACCAATCAGAAGAGATAACATACTCTATAATAGTTGCCTCCCCTGAGTTGCAGTCGTAATTGCTCTGACACTCGAACAGTAAACATGTCTAGGCGCAGATTCAGTCTTGGAAATGGTTGTTATGTCGAGGTTTAAGAATAGAGTCAATATCAGAGAATATAGAAAGACCACAAACTGATGAAGAAGGACATCATGCAATGGAAGAATTTGGTCGATTACTTGGAATATCTGGTTAAAGCATTGACAGATAATTAAAATGCCTCTGAACAGATTGCCTTTTATGATTGTTTCTTACAAAATGAGTTTAAAAGTACAAGTGAGTAAAATTGAGATGTACTGACTGACTCCCTCTTGTGTTGAATTTACTGTGCATGCTACGTGACGAAGCGATACGCGGGCCCGGGCACACGGGAAAACCCATGACAATATTTTGAAATACTTTAATGTAGACTGGAAAAAGCGAAATGATCGCTTCGTAGTGGCTAAAATGATGTGTAGTCGAACACGCCAAATTGTATGGCGCCCGAAGAAGAAGAATGACATTGTGCTTTATGACGTGACGCTACGTTCCCGTGGTCTGGAGCATTGACTCACCCTACGAGGTGTAACCGTATCTGTCAGAGGATCAGCTGAGGTCGATAGGTCGCAGGGGGCGGACGGCGGCATTTTGGATTCAATGCCCTTATTTGTATTTGAATTTCGTGACGTCATTGGGGCTAAAGTAACACCTATACTACTAACTATACCGTGTGGTTGGAAGTCAAATTTATAATCTGAGCCTTCATCTACTTCCTTTCATCGTGTATCAAAGCCTTCATTGCTAACGTTTGAGCCATGACATGAGATTTCCTACAATGTGGTATGTACGACCAGCAAAGGCTCAGACCAGACTGCGCATACGTGCAGTCTGATCCAAACCTTTGCTAGTCGCTTAACTATTCTATGAGTGTTAAGCTACCGACTGAGCATCATTTGGAGTTTCTAAGCTTAAAGGAGGCTGTACAGGCTCGTCTGTGTCACGGATGTATACTAACGGTAGTATACATCCGTGTCTGTGTCTACACTTGTCAAAGTGCCACATTGTTGGAAATCACATGTCGTGTAGTACCAAATTCTCATCTGCTGACTGATATGAAGGTCAGTGAACTCTATGACTGCTGAGCCGTTGTTTCTGCACTTTCAGGAATCAAATTGCGCAATAAACATGATAGATTGTATTAAAGCTGACTCAATCAGTCAAGAGTGTGCATTTCAATGCAATTAAATAGCTGCAGGTGCTTTGTGTTGATTGATTGTTTTATACTGATTGAATTATTTAGTGCAGATTTAGTATTTTAGATGCCTGGTACTGATTGTGTATGTGTTAATCAAAGTAAGAAAGGGTGCAATGATCAGGAATCGATACAATCAAATACCACACCTGACCCTGGATACCAATGGGAAAGTGACAAACTCACAGTTAGACATCACAAACGAGAGCCAAGAGTTCAGCCCTTTCCCAGCAGGTGACCACAAGGCACATATAACAGACACGCACAAAGGCATAGCAGACACAAGACAGAAAAAAACACAAAAGATCCACAAAAGAAGAACCGCCTTGGAACGATCAGTAAAAATATTTAACTGGAGGGCTTATCCCTCTTTTAGTCAAATAAGCGTGTGCGCAGCTATCCAGTGATGTAAAAGGTCTGTATGAGCCAGTTCATGAGATTTTTATACTTATCGCATATGTGTAGTCACGTGTTAAACATGGATACACAGCAACATGTGTCTAGTGTGACTGCCAATCAAACTCTCTTTTCTCTCAGTAACATGAAATATGTAAAACATGAAGCATTTAGTACTTTAAAGTACGCATATAATACGCATATCATTTTCGTTATGGTGGCTGCAGGGTTACACAGCTAAGATGTGGTCTGCAATTTTTATGTTACTTCAATGTTATGTGGTAAATAGAATCTTAACTTCGTGCTCCTGTATTATTGAATTTCTCAAACTCGTTGCGAAAAAGCGATAAAATGCTCGGCAAGCCTCGCATTTTATCGCTTTTCCTCAACTCGTCAAGTAAATTCAATAAAACACGAACACTCCTATAAGATCCTCTATGTATAAGTCATCTCGTTTTATAATGGCCATGAGCGGATCCAGAGAGATGACAGAGGGTCAAGAACCCCATCTGGAAAATTACAAGTGGCAAATAGGTTTCCTTAGAAATACTGGTACAGACCCCCCTCGAGAAGTATATGGAACCTCTGGTCCAATTGCTTTTCGAGGGAGGCCCGTACGACCCTATGTGTGAAATACGACGATTATTAAAAGTAATTATCAAGAACCACACCCCTGCCCCCCCCCCCTCCCACCCACGGACTTTTCTTGATCAGCCCTTCTTAGCAGGTGATCACAGGCTGAATTGATCGCATATGCACAAAACAATAAAAAACGTCCATGTCGTCTTATCAAGTTTGGTTAGAGATCATTTACCGCTTGTGTTGTGTATGTGACCAGTGAAAGTTCTGCTGAGACTACGGATGCACAGGCCGACCAAAACCTTGGCTACCCACACACTAGTCCGAGTTTTCTCTGACGTTTTAGTTGCTTTTCTTTATTTTGATATTTGCCACTACTATTAGTTGCAAATATCAAAATATGGAAAAGCCACTTAAACATCAATGAAGGCTGGGATTACCCACACACGTGTATGCAAAATAAAAAGAATGTGCTAGCCTTTGAATTTTCTCGAACACCTTCCGTTGGCATTGATCTACACAGCTGTCATTTACATCACAACAACAGTAAGATAATAATCAAGTAATTTATTTTGCATTAATATACAAGGAAGAATAAAAGATAATAAAATGAGTAAACTTTAATGTATTGCATACATTAGGTTGTATTTATATTGTTCAAACAAACATTTTGTATCATTGAGAATAGGAAATAAACATATTGGTCAAAAGTATGTTGCAGCACAGATAATAGGGAAAAATTATGTTTTGTCAAACTTCAAAAATATAAATCAACAAATAGATCAGAATTTAACTTAAACTGGTCGAACTGTAAGGCACCACATACATGATAATTACTCATATATTTGTAAAATAGGATGCATCTGGCGGTATTGAGCAAAATTTAATATAAAAATAATAATAACACAAGTTATCAGTTACCATTCATATTAACTGCAGCGTTGCACGTTGCCTGATAAACGTTGTCTATCTCTCGGCATGTGCCTTTATCAGGTCATGATGACGTTGCACGTTTTGAATGACGTCGCCAATGACGCTGAGTCGACACAAAAAATCGGTCATTACGTCATATTCGCAAGTTTGAAGGGTGAATCAACTTGGTAAGCTAATAAAAAAGAATACCAGGTTCGCGTCTTTTGATATCAAGTTCACCAGGCTCGGCTTCGAGAACGCATGTTAAATCGCTCGGCAAGCCTCGCGATGTCAACAAGCCTTGCCTGGTAAACTTAATATCAAAAGACACTTACCTAGTATTCTTTATTTATACATCCGTCAAATTCAAGCATCACACGCAAGTAAAATCTCATTCATGGCAGACAGCAGACAGAATCGCAAATTAATCAATAATGATCAAAGTATAATTCATCGCAGTCACTAGGAAATATCATAAATTGATCAATACTGATCAAAGTATAATGCATTGCAGACAGCAGTAAGAATAATAAATTGATCAAAGTATTATACGTCGCTGACAGCGGGTAGAATCATAAATTAATAAACATTGATCAAACTATTATACATCGCAGACAGCCGTAAGAATCATTAATTAATCATTATTGATCAAATTATAATACACGACAGACAACAGGTAGGATCATAAATTAATAAATATTGATCAACGTACAATGCATCACAGAAAGCAGGTAGAATCATAATTGTTTGATATTGATCAACGTACAATGCATCACAGACAACAAGTAGGATCATACATGAATCAATATTGATCAAAGTTAAAAGCATCACAGACAACATTTAGGATCATAAATTAATCAATATTGATCAAAGTGCAATGCATCACAGACAACATGTAGGATCATAAGTGAATCAAAATTGATCAAAGTTAAATGATTCACAGGCAACATGTAGGATCATAAATTAATTAATATTGATCTAAGTGTAAGCATCACAGACAACATGTAGTATCATAAATTAACGTTAAATGATTCACAGGCAACAGGTAGGATCATAAAGTAATCAATATTGATCAATGTTAAATTGTTCACAAACACCAAGTAGGATCATAAATTAATCAATATTGATCAACGTTAAATGATTCACAGACAACAGGTAGAGTCATAAATAAATCAATATTGATCAAAGTATGATGCATCGCAGACAGCAGGACCAATAAAAGATTTGTCAAATTTGATTGAGCTAGAAGTTATCACAGACAGCTAATTGGTGAACAATTTATGTATCACAGACGGTATGAATATTTGTTAATTAGTCTAACAATAACGTATCGATGACAGTGGATAGTATAAAATCATATAGAATGAATGATACTGTTTCCCAAAGAATAAGAATAATGAAAGGTAGATGATAGCAACACAAAGAGAAAAAACTGTATTGGTCATCTTTGTTTTATTCAATTATTCAATAATAAAGTCAAACAATTTCAAGAACAATGCACCGACATTCTGCATTTGTAAACAGATTATCGGGCCCTTTGCATTATATACGCACCATTTCGATATTATATCTTTCATACGTTTTACAAAAAGCAAATATAAAGGATGACCAGTTAGCAGAGATGACCAATTAGAAATTTTGTTCATTGTGTATGACTGACAGCATTGATCGAACTATTAGGGTAAAGTCGGGTATATTCGGACAGCTAAATTGGGACAGCCGCCTTGTGTGTTTCATAGTTCAATTATTGGAATAAAAAAAAATAACTAAACAAACAGTGAAAATCCTGATGAGACGGCTCATAAGGAGCCGTCTCATCTGGATTTCCACTGCTAACAAACGTGTGTCCGAATTTACCTGATGTCCGAATTTACCCGACTTAATCCTATGCATCACAGAAAATCTATTTTCAGGGTTTACGACATTGTAATGTTAAATCAAGCCGGCTCACCTTCTTAGTCTAGCAATAAACATTTTAAACTTTGCATGTAACAAGTTATGCTATGATATCTTTAGATCGCGAATTGCAAAAGGCTCTGATCAGACTGCGCGGATGCGCAGGCTTGTATGTACCTTTGTTGTTCAAAAGCGACGTTTACATGTGGTGTCCTGGGTCAGTTGTAGTACTTGATTGAATCGATTCCTGATCTTTGCCGTATTCCTTTCTTTGTTCGCAAAGATGACCATTTGACAATAACAGACAGCAATTGGTATATTTGTTTATCCCCACAGACAGGAAAAAAACTAAAAATAGGTTAAGCTATAACGTACAGAAGGTGAAAAGTATCAGGAAGATATAAAAACTTGAGCAAATCATAATGCATCACAGACGGAGATCAGCCAACGCATGTTTGCATAGCGGCTCGTAAATTGGAAGGTTACAAACAGTGTATAGCTTAGTTAATGATATATCATAGAAAGTGACATCTTAATATAATTATTGCTGGACTGTAATTGGTTTGACACATCAATTTCAGGTACATGTATTATGTAATAGTTATACCATGGGTTGTCCGCGCGTACGTGGATGATCTTACCTACAGGTGGACAAACATGGTATAACTATTTTATACCACCTACATTAGTGTAGACCTTGCATATCATGAGGTATTTCATGCTAAAGTTTGTATGGGTGGTATAAAGTTCAGTGTAAATCATTTCTAGCCATGTACTATAAAAAATTACATTTTCTGCAATTGAACCGTCAACATGAAATCACCGAAATTAATTAAAGTTGATTATTTTATCATATTGCTGCTATCCATGCTACCCAACTGCTTTATAGAGAGCCTTGCGTATTAATGCATTATTCTAAATGAGGGCGTATCAAACACTTTCTTATTATGCTTATAGTGTAGTGTACAAAGGGAAATTTACTACAATGTATATGGGCGGATCCAGAGGGGGGGGGGGCAGGGTTCTTAACCCCCCACACCTGGAACATCACAAATGCTATATGTTGATTCCTTAAAAATACTGGTACATGTACAGACCTCAATCGAGGAGCAATTGGACCCCACGGGTCGAATTGCTTCTCAAATGAGGTTTGAACTTGTACTACGCTCTGTGAAATACGTTGATGATTAAAAATAGTTTTCAGCCCCCCCCCCCCCCCCCTCCCCACCCTTTTCGTAATGTTCTGGTTTTGCGCTTGATACGAATATCAATCAAAAACATACTATATGCTAACATGCGAATGTAATGGCACACGTATATCGCTACTGCCTAGGCAAAACGTTATTTTCAAAATCGCCCAGCATGTTTCCTGGAGGATGGTAGTTGGCGACCACGTACCAATTCCCACTACTCGCCGCGCGTGCCTTTGCCACGCCCATCTCCTTTGTGCCTTTCCATACAACTTGGGTGAAGTGACCTGAAGTATAATATTAAACAATTGCGAACATGACTTTTATTAAAGCTGCATACTCTGTAACTATGAACATTTTTCGAAAAAAATTATTTTCTTTTTAAATCATTTGTAAAAGTAGAATTAAGCTATATTTTCACAATAAAAATGTTCAGTACAGCTGAAAACTGCATGGAAAAGTGAATTATCTTATCAAATATTTGTATTTTTCTCTTGTTGGTAATTATTTGCGTCCCTCCAATAATTCTAGACCGTTGAATTTTAACATAAATGCAGTTGTTTTGATAGTGATAACTTGTTAAGATTTACGAAAATGGTAAAATGTTTACCTGAATTTAAGTATTTTTACTGTGTTCTTGAAAAATAAAAACATTGTTTTTAAAATTAGAAGATGAAAAGTTACAGACTATGCAGCTTTAAGAGTGTGTAATCATAAAAATAAATTTCTTATTTCTCCTCCAAAACATTTGTCGTGGGTACTCAAAAGAATCGTCTCGATGAGACGGTTTTTTGAGCACACAAAACAAATGTTTAAACTGTAGTGTAAGAAAAGTTTCACAATTTTACGCACAGTTATTTTGTTCATCTAGCCGTATGTAACCATCGTAAGTCTAGCGTACTTTTATGGACTATGGGTAAACAGTGCAAAACCCAAGTGGCATAGAACATAGACAGTCACGTGACAGAAAGAACACAACTACATGTACATGTAAAAAGTGAAGTAACCAACCCCATTTTGTAACTTCAATTTATTATGTCGTTTTGTAAAAAAAAGTAGAGAAAATAAAACACGCAAGTATGACCACAAATGCTACAATTACTGACACCAGACCAGCCCTAAGGTAGGGATAACAAGAAATATCTTTAAAAATATATTAAGTTGCAATGGTGGAATTTGACTTTATATGTATTGCTTTTGTGACACAGGGTCATCCTACTTGGGAAAATAAAGTTAATATTCTAAGTTCTTATCATATGGCGTCGCGTCTGGGAGTTGTATTACAGCATGCAATAAAATCGATACACCACTAGTGGTTTACCAATTTACGGTAAACGTTATGCAATAACGCTTTTAATGTCACGCATACATTTTCTCGCCAAAATTACAATTTCAAAATAAGTTTTATGTCATATGATGAATAGAATCTAACATTCGTAAGTCTCGCATTTTATATCTTTTCCTCAACTGGTTTAATAAATTCAAATAAAACATTAGCACTCATGTAAGATCCTCTATTAAGTGGTAATTTTGTATTAGTGCCAAGTCTTGCAATAACAAGACTATTGGTCTGTTTGCATTGTAATAACAAGTGTTGGTACTAATACAAATTAGCCACGACATGTGATTTCCAACAATGTGGCATATTGACAAGTGTAGACTTAGACTAGCCTGTGCGCCCTCCTTTTAACCTTAAAAACTCCAAATGATGTTCGGTCAGTAGCTTAATATTCATAGAATATTCAAGCAACTAGCAAAGTCTCTAATCAGACTGCGCGTATGGTCTAAGCATTTGCTGGTCGCATATACCACATTGTTGGAAATCTCATGCCGCGACTCAAATCACTGCTAAACTAAACTGAAGCATTGCAATTAATAGTTTGTCTAAAATAGAAATCTATTATTAGTTTCAATGGCATTTTTCTGAGAGGAAAAGTGCATTCTTCAGTCTGTATCCCTAGATTCTGCATTAATTTTCAGAGAATTTTGTCATCCAAAATGAGTTTGTATGGACAGTCTGGCAATTAACCCAATGCGATTTTTCATATTTGAGCTGGTACTCTAATATGCGTATTTCTGGCCATTTCTGATTGGTTGAATGGAGAAAGTGAAAGTGATAGCATACGGCATGCAGTAAAAAAAACGCGTCATCAAGAATTCACTTACTGTGAAGCAACGCAGCAAAAGAAATGTAAAACTAGGCAATGCATTAAGATCTAAATCACCTAACAAGGATGTGCTGAAAGATGTTCTTAACCCATAGAAATAACCTCTCAAGTTGAGGCTTAAGACATGCATCAGACATAAAGAAGTGGGAGTCATTCAGGCTGAGGTCAGGTTACCTTTGTGGTATAATGCATTCTTCCTTCTTGTTTGTTACCATGACTTTGGGATAGCCCATTGTATATGTCTAGGGATGTCCTGTTAAACTTTAAAGATATTGTGTTATTTTTTGGTCTGAAGATCTTTCTTTTACCTTAACTAACAGTTTATACCCTGATAAAATGACGCAGAATGCGATATTTCGTCTTGGTTTTTACTTGTTATATAAATGCCCATTTTTGGGTCAAGTGTCGTGCAATTGATATATTTATTTGAAATAAAGCTAAGCATGAATCTCCATGTTGGACGCCATCTTGAATATCTCAAAACACTCAAGATGACAGAGTGTCACCATAAGCCGCTTTAATAGCACAATTCATCAAGAAGAAAAAAAGTTGATATGCATTTTCATGATCCTATAAACCGGTTTCAACCAGATTAATATTTTACTCGTGTGCTTTGCATGGTACCATAACGTCATCAAAACATATCTGTTTATCTACTTAATTTATCATGTCAGTGGGTAATTCCATGCGTATTGCTGAAAATGCAAAAAGGAAAATTTTTAGCAAACCCAATTAATTTTGGTACCAACAAATTTGTCACGTTCTAATAAAGAAAATGCATACCCACATTTGATGTTTTCGTTTACAAATAAGAAAGTTATTGGCGCTTGAAGTTATGAAGTGAAATGCATTAAGTGAATGGAAAAGTCTTAGGAAATAAAAAAAAACGCTACAGTGAAAATATAGGCTTATATCAATCACTAGTGACTGATACCACATCATTTCACTATTGATTGATATCACTTTTATTTGTTTTTGATATGCATTGATTTCACTGCTAAGTATAAAATAAATGTAGAGAATACTAGGTGAGTGCCTTTTGATATCAAGTTAACCAGGCAAGGCTTTGAGAACACTTGTAGACATCGCGAGGCTTGCTGAGCGATTCAACATGCATTCTCAAAGCTGAGCCTGGTAAATGTGATATCAAAATACGCGAACCTGGTATTCTATTGATCAGATTACCCATTGTTTCACTCTTCAAACTAGCGATTTTGAGGTTTTTGTGTTGATTCAGCGTCTTTAATGACGTCGTTCAAAAGTGCAACGTCATCACGACCTGATAAAGGCATATGCCGTGAGATAGACAACGTTTATCAGACAAGACTCCCTTTTCAGTAGTGAGACATTGCATGTAGCCTATAACTTTTGAATGTTTTTCACTCTCAGTACATTCCATATGTATCACACTTTGACATATATGTATTTCTGTTTTGTGACGATGAGCTGTATATATTTAAGTCTAATAAACTTCTGTTCTGTTCTGTTCGATATAAAAAAAAGTATAAAACTAAAAGAAAATGTACTTTTTTTTTTTTGGGGGGGGGGGGGGAAATACCAAATATATTTCATCTCGTGAGTTGTAAAATATCATAATTTTCAATCGTGCTGCGTACTCGTGATAATTCTGATGTTTTCAACACACTCGATGAAATATATTTGGTATTCACCTCAAAAATGTAAATATCCTTTATGCATTTACCTGTGTCATAGCCAAACGTTGGATTATTGTAATTATAATCTTTTATCTCGTCGTACCATGACTGTACAGCGGCTTTAGCTGAAAGAAAGGAAAACAGTTTTTGGGGTTTGTCACCAAATGCATTTTATCAGACAAGTAAGAAACTTGATTGCATTCATTAACCCATATAAACCTATCGTCATTTTTGTGGGATGAGGGCAAATAGTGCAGACCCAGACAAGATGCCGCAGTCGCAGCGTCTGACAAGGGTCTCCACCGTTTCCTTGCAAACTGTTCTGTCAAAATTTAAGTAAAAAATTAAAAAAGCAGAGCACCCCACATTCCTTAAAACAGACTAGAGTTTACCCAGCATATGTGACACTAAGAATTGTGTCATGCAAAACTGAAATTTTCATTTACACCTTTGCCCTTCCCCCTCCCACCCCCGAAAGAAAACCTGGTAGAACTGGTTCAACACAGGAAGACTCGTACCAACATAACTGAAAAAATGTTCACTTGAGGGTTGAGATTCATATATCAAGCTTTCACTGGAAGATGAAATTATAAGCTATTTTAATGTCTTTGGAAACATTAAAATAGCTCAAGTTTCCATTATTCTCTGCAAGCTTAAAATATTGTAACATGTATGATGTTTATCTGTTAATTATGTTGTTTACTAAGTTTCTGTTGACCCAGTTATTGGAGATATTGATGTTGTTGTAAACAAGGTGTTCATTTGATCATTAGATGTTTCTAGGAGGATGACTCATCATCTAGAAATTAAAAATGTATTGTCATGGAATTTCTGGAAAAGTCCAGAATTCCCTAGAACTTTCTTATTCATGCCAAATAGAAGCTCTAAGCAGGTTCTGGAATCATCCAGGAGAATTGAGAAAGTTGTGGAAGTTTCCAGAAGAAATGAATATAACATAAGATATCATAGTTCTTACCTGTTTATTCCGGTAGCTTTCTTAAAGACTATATATAAGAATTAATTTTTATAAGGGCATCTTTGGAATAATCCCACCATGTAAAAGTCTAAACCTTTTGTGCTGGAATTCTAACCTGGAATACTTATTTTAATATATTCATTCTGAATTACTTTGGATTATTCAGTTTTGGATTCAGACCTAGTGTTCATTTGGATTTATCTTCAAAATCCAGAGATCAGAAACTGCTGCAGAACTTGTGTTGATAAATATTCTGAGGGACAGTTTGGACTCATAAGGTACTGTAAATTATACTTTTTTTGATTTTATAAATATTTACCATTGCTTTTGTAAATGATAATTTTGTTATTTTTAATAAATTGTTAAATTTCAAAAGTGTTTTGTTGACTTTTCAAATGCCAAATTTCTGTTTCCTGAATTATTTTCTAGTTATGCCTGGAACGTAACAGAAATGAACTTCAATCCTTATATTAACATTCTAGTCTATCAATCAAATTTACTTAATTATCTTCCATCAGACCCCGTCAGTTTTCCTTATAAAATGAAATATTTCGTTTGTAACGGAGGTGTTGGAACAGCCTGGGAGTAAAGCTTGTAAACATAACGTCATGGCGATACTTGAATGACGTCACGCAAATGTCATAAACAAATAATGTTTTTGGCTGACGTTGACGCCAATCCGCAGAGAGGCGCGGTCTAGATCACATGACTTTTTAATGTTTTGCATCGAGAAATGCAAGCCACCATAAATGTTGTCTTCATCTCAGGCAACTACAATGAGAATGTAAATATCTAGACATAAATAGTCAAATCAAACAATTTCTAAATATGAACTAGAAACATTGTACTTTGATAGTTATGACAGTTTCCGATTATAAAACTGTACATGTGTACACAGTGCGGGTGTGTTTCATGGTTTAACAATATTTTATTTGTAATTAGACTAGTATGAATATCATTGTACAGTAATCGCTTATATTATAAGTCATCTGTTAAGCTTCTTTTATTCTAGGGGAGAAAAGCGCCTCACATTACCTTTGACACCAGCCTTAGGATCACTGCTCCAGCACATGTAGATATTTTCGCCGATGCTATCCCCTTTTAATTTACATTTACTGTGCTTCATTTCGTCAAGTTTGGCTATCTTGTTTGCCCAATCTTGAGAATATGCGTTTAACTCTTCAGACACTCGTAATGGAGACGCGCCATGCTGTGACCTAAAATACAATTATATGATAACAACAATTTTTTTCAGCGTAAAATTGTAAATATATTCTTACCCATCAATTTTAACGAATGTTTTGGATGCTCTAGAGAACGGTCTCATTGAGACGGTTCTTTGAGTACCCACAACATATGTTTTGGTTGAGAATTAAGAAAAATAAATATACTGTAAATTTAATCAGGAAATTTTCGCAAAGATTTTATTTTCGCAAATAGGGTTAAAAGACATATTTGCGAGCTAAAAATTCGCGACTAGGGCATGATTTACCTATATCAATAAACGACAGTGTATTTTCGGCATTTCACGAGGATTTTATTTTTACAAAACTTCGCATATGCGAGGTTTCGGGAAAATAAAACCCTCGCGAAAATTTCCGAATTTACAGTAATAATTAATGCAAATATTTGTGCCGAATCGTGTGAATTTAACTATGGCTATGGCGAGCATACGCCTTTGCACAGACTCGCAACAGTCGTTGCTGCGCACGTACATAAATAGGCCTAGTACATGTATATCATAATACATATAATCCTCAGTTCTCCATTGTATAGAGCTCCGCATGCATGTTTACAATGTCCAACTGACACTACGGATGCGTAATAATAAGCATTATACCGGCCTTACCAACTTTAGCACGAAATATCTCGTGATGTGCAAGGTCTACACTGATGTAGTTGGTGTAAACTTGTTATACAATATATACCATATTTGTCCACCTGTACGTAAGATAATCCACTCGCTAAAGCTCGCAGATTATCTCCACGTACATGCAGATAAGCCATTGTATAACTATTACTTACCTGATGCGCCCTTAGTCTGGTTCCCTCCCCAAGAGCTACCTTTCTAGGGTCAGGTATAGGCTAATCTAGACGGTCAAAATCTTGACCGTCAACGTGAATCTCAGGATAGGCGTGATCTAGGGGAAGTAAACATGTACTGTGAAAAAATGGCGCTGATGATCGAGCGGATGATTCATTAGAGCTTTAGATGCAATAAAATCAACCAAATTTGAGACAGGAATCCAGTATCTTAATGTGTATTTGTTTTCTATTAGCAAATTTCGCTTTGCTTTAGTGATTAAAATTAACTAAATATCGTAACTGGCCAGCGGTTTGCAACCCACACTATACTTGAAACGTAACAGGCCATTTCTTTGGTCGATCAATAAACTAATCACAGCCAATGATAGAACAGAGGATACCTGTTGTCGAATTGAGACGATAACAGAGCACCAGTTTGATGCGCTCTTCCAATTACAAACCTGCTGTTTGGTGCTGCGAACAAATAGAAACTTTGTTCAGATTGCTAAATCGAGCAAACATAACAGAGGAAAGAAAAACATGCCAAACGACCAGGGAATGTCACAACTAGCAAGTACAACCTAGTTTATGTATGATACAGTTTACATGTACAAAAGAAGCAAGGATAATTCAATTAACGTGTATGTATAAGGCGGATGACGTCATCTGGGTGAATAGGGGATCGCCCTCGGGACCCTGGGTGAAAGGCAAGTGTTTTATTCTCTACACCACGGTGGCAAAACTTATTACAAACAAACATAGTTACGTTAATCTTTAATAACTAAATTTCGGCATTGATCGGACTACCAGTTATTATATGTTACTTTTATTGATTATACTAAGGCTTTTGGCTATGTTGTTACGGAAAATATATGGTATAAACATTTGAACGATGGATTTAGAGGCAAAATAATTTGATGTAATATGATCTATGTATGAGAATATCAAATCCAGGGTGAGGTATGATAATAGGTTGAGTAACGATTTTACATGTATGTGAGGGGTGCGTCAAGGGGAATGTATTTCTACATCTTTATTTTCTATTTACATGCATGTTAATGACTTAGAAGAGAAACTTGTAGGGGATGGTTTTGAAGTTGGAATGTTGAAACACCTGTTGCTTTTATATGCTGATGATATTGTATTCTTTCAGAATCTGCAGAAGGCTTACAAAACGGTTTACATAATGACAAATGGAAACTGATTATCAATACAAGTAAGACAAAAATAATGGTTTTCAGAAAGGGGGTACTCTTCAAAGAAATTTATGATTCGAATAAAATGTGAAAATATTGAAATCGTAAAAAATTACTTACTAAGGAGTTGTTTTTACAACTCCTTAGTAGGTAATTTTATAGAAACGCGTGAAACTCTGTCTGGCCAAGCATTAAAGCCTATATTTGAACTCAAAGTAAGAAAGGTGGCAACAATCAGAATTCGATACAATCAAGTACCACACCTGACCCAGGTTACCACATGGTAAAGTGACGAAAGCACAATAAAACATCACAAACGAGAGCCAAGAGGTCAGCCCGTTCCAAGAAGATGACCACACGATAGCAATAACAGACGCAAAAGCATGACAAAAACAAGTAATAAATAACACAAATGATCCACAAAAGAAGTACCGCCTTGGAACGGTCAGTAAAAAAATATTTTACTGGAGGGCTTAAACCGGTTTCACGGCACCAACCTCACCCTTAGTTCAAATGTGGGTATGTTAACAAGTTTACAGATTTTTTTCAGTTTCACATATCTTGGGGTTGTTTGCCAATATTGACGTATGGAACGAGGTATCAGGGTTTTCCAAAGCTGACAACATTAAATGTACACACTTGCAATTTTGTAAACACTTACTAGGGGTAAAAATACAAACACAAAACAATTTTGTTTTTTGAGAACTTAGAATACCATAGGTTAGTATCAGTTATTCCTTATTGGTTCAAAGTTATACAGTGTGATGATGCAAAATATATTAAGCTTACATACAATATATTGTTATATGACTGGAGAGGATTCTGTCTCCTGATTGGCCCAATTGGTTTTCATAAATCTCTATGTCTACCTGAAAACTGGTCTGAACTGGCTCAGAAGGTGATATAGGATGAAATCCAGCTCAAACTAGTTTCCAGAAGTTAATATTTTTGACACTTCTGCAATATCACCCTCTAGAGAGCTAAAAATAGCATGATGAGTATAAAACTAGCATGTGCTGCATGACATTGACATGATGTGCTGTTTCACATCCCCACAGGTAAACTAAAGACTTTGAGCGGCTCTTCCTCACGGTGCCACGGGGTTGTCTGCAGTTTGTGATTGTGGTATTTCCTGATCATACTCATTTACTATTTTTCATGAATTTTAACAACTGTTTTGTTATGTTTGTTTGTTCATTTATATTTGTTTGAATAAACAAAATGTAAAAAAAAGTTTTTTGATTAAATTTTACATTCCACATTCAGAGAATTAATCTACATTTCAAATTGCAAAATACTACATTAAAATATTCTAATACAGTTGATAAAACGTTTTAGAAAGTCCTTATGTTGCAGGTTGACTGCAACAACAAAGTTAAGTTAAAATAGAAAATTTTCATTCTAAGTTGAAAAGTCATATAACAAAACAGTTATTGACTTTAATCTCGGTAGACATAAGGATTTATCTACCCTTAAAAGTGATATTCACCTCGGCCTAGCGGCCTCAGTGAATTATCACTTTTTCGGGTAGATAAATCCTTATGTCTACCTCATTGAAGCCAATAATTGTATAATGTTAAACGACTCAACCAATTTACCAGCCACAGTAAGAAAGAGGGCAAAGATCAGGAATCGATACAATCAACTACCACGCCTGACCCAGAATTCCAATGGGAAAGTGACAAATTCACAATAGGACATCACAAACGAGAGCCAAGAGGTCAGCCCTTTCCCAGCAGGTGAGTCGAGGTGACCACAAGACAATAATAAACAGACGCGCACAAAAACATAAACAACACACGACAGAAAAAACATGAATGGTCCAAAAAAGAAGTACCGCCTTGGAACGGTCAGTAAAAGTATTTTACTGGAGGGCTTAGACCGGTTTCACGGTGCCAACCTCACCCTTAGTTCATATGTGGATAAAGGCACATAGAAATTTGGTTTGCATGAAAAACCCCTAACTTATTAATGCATCATCTCCTAGAACATATAAATCAAGATATAAAAAGGATATAAAGCAACGATAAGGACTCAACAGTAAATAAACTCAATACCGGAGCAAAAGAAATCCAACAGGTACATGTAAACCCTGTAGGGCCTGACAACAGCCAAAGTATCAGACCCCTACCATCTCATCAATAGATAAGTCTTTAAGTCAGAACCGTCATA
This sequence comes from Loripinus fragilis, assembly GCA_964019695.1. NCBI lineage: Eukaryota > Metazoa > Mollusca > Bivalvia > Lucinida > Lucinidae > Loripinus > Loripinus fragilis. The sequence continues at coordinate 78,135,551 of OZ026528.1, read as the reverse complement.
GAATCTGAAGTCCGACCCACTAGCGTGCAATTAAAAAGGAGAGCAAAGTTGCCAACACTGATTGGGTTGACCACCAAGCATGCAGTCTGTTGGAATACATTAATGTTATAGCCAATCTTTTTATAATGGGAAATTATTTTAATGAACTGCGCTGAAAAAATATTACAGTCAATAATCTTCTTCAATTTATACACCAAGTAACCATAGAATTCAGGTGCTAATAAAAAGAAGGCCACCCCAATTCACCAGCTTTGTTTAAAATAAATACACACATGAACGTGTTATGATTACAGAGTTATATATTGTAAGTCATATCTTGCATGACCGCCACTTTTATGAATGCATTTTATGAGCCTTTTGCGCATGCTTAAAAGAAGCCTTGGGTTGTACCCCACCCCGCAGTCTTGTGGAATGCATTGTCATTGTTCAACCGGCTAGTGTTCCAATTCGGGAAATGTGGCAGCTGGGAAGGGATTCGATCATGTACCAACCAGCCTAGGTTACTGGGACTTTGAACTTTCAAAAGTACCAAGACCAAATCCTGGAATCTGGTGTTAGGTCACACTTGGACTCGCTAGAAGACCAGAACATGATGCTCCGAGATGACATTGCAGGACCTCAACACAAAAATCAACAGAACATCCCTAGTCTTCCACGGCCGAGCTTGTTGCCGGACTTGAACCCTATAATACACGTGTGGGACAAGCTCGGCTGACGTGTTTGAAACCGGGAACCAGCGGTATCAAAACAATTGTGAATTTCGCTAGACTCTACTGCAAGAGTGGGACAGGATTTCATGTCTTGAACGCATGTACCCAGTGAATTTAATGATGAAAATGTGCCATGTAGTTACTACAGTGTGAAAGCTATACACAACATAAACCGGAAGTAGTGGATTACTGTGAGCCATTTCGTGACTTTTTGCACCAGATCCTGAAAGTGTATGCTCCAAAAATAAAGTTTTGAAGAAATTAAAACTGTACGAGGGTGGGATCAAAAGCAATGCAACCAATGATGTTAAATGACAACTAAAGGCGGGATTGCATTTGTGTTTATTTCAAATTGTCAAAATACCATCCCTTCACAGATACACAAATTTTCAAATTTTATATTCAATCCTTGAAGACTTTTTCATAGTCTTTTTGGGGTATACCTCTAATGAGGTTTAATATGGAGACACCTAACTTTTGGCGGGAGGTATATTTCTGCTAGCAAGATTTTTCTTGAGACGAGGGAGGGGACTAGATCAGGGGAATAGGGTGAATGTTCTAGAACATAGACACTCTGTTCATTCCAAAAGCGACGTCACATTTCCGGCCTTGTGACTTGAGGCATTGTCATGTTACAAATAAATACCACAGATGCCTATCTTCGGTCAACATTTCTGGTAGAGTTTGACAAATTTTCTAAGAACTTTGTTCCTGTAAAACCTTATATTCATTGACCTGCCTTTGGGTATAGTTGGTAAGCCATACTCGATCACTTATTTTTTCGATGCGGTTCGAAATAGTGCATCCAAGACTCATCATATGTTACTACATTCATAAATAATTTCTGATCATATCTTGGAAATCGTTTTAACAGTTTGCGCGCCGTCCTAACATGCGTGTATTTTTGCTCCTCAATGAGCAAATGTGGGGCCCACCAAGTGCTTTCCTTCTTCATTTTCAAAATATTTCGCCCCAAGCGCAGTGCAAATGCTTTTGAAATGCCAACCATGTCCGCAATCTGCTGAGAAGTATATCTGTGCGTTTGATTTTACTATATAATTCTTTATAACAATCTTTGGACTACTTGCAGATTTAGATCTACAATATTTTGGAGCACTTGTAACAGACCCTACGCCTGCACTGAAATCCATAACCTGTCTGCAAACTGTGGAAAATGACATTGAATTACTAACATAAATAGTACACATGTCAGCATAAATGTCCGTTGAACCTCTGCTAAGTAATGCGCGAGTCTTAATGTCAGCCCTGATTTCGATCTCATTTTCAACGCTTCTCCCAACCATTTTGCTTAACCGCCTATGAGTAGGGTTTGTGCAAAAGTAAATTTCACGAGAGATATTGTGTCTACATGTGCAGTTGATACATCGATTGAAAGGTGAGAGAATGGAGAACACATACAAAACAAGGCGTGGGTTTTATCTTCCCGTCAACAGTTGCGGTGAAAAATAGCCAGTGGCATTACTTTTGATCCCATCCTCGTAAAAAGTTTTGCCGACTCTTGGCCTCCATGCTGTTTTCATTGAATTTTGTAAAATTTTGGGGTAATTTTTGTAAGGTGTTTGCAGCCTACAAAGAAGTCAGTTATTACACGTCTTTTCTTAATCGAATCAATGGGATTCTGCTTTTGTTGTCTGCCAGATAAAAATGTTTGGTACCTCTCAAACAATTCCGTTCTTACCGTCCCTAAAACCAACGTGGTGTTACATTTTTATCAAATGGAATATGCTTAACTTTATGTCAATTGTATAAGTTTTGGTTGAGAAATAAGAAAATTAAATTTTCGTTACGCACTCTTAACTAAAGTCCTGATAACTGTTACTGTATAATAATAAATACTGTCAGCTTGCAGGCCAAGAGAAATAACCAAAACATCCTCATTTAATAGTAATAAACGAGTCGCTGTGTATAAGCATGGGTGAAGGCAGAACGCTGTAATAGTGTTACGCAGCGATTCTCTTTATATTAGTCTCTTTTCAAACAAGGGACTTCTTCTCAAAGAGAAAATTCGTTTCAAGAGAGAGCGATTTTTTCCCATGAGTATCACATTAAGTGATATCACTTAAGTGTGTACATTTTTACGCACGCCGGAGCTACGCCTATGATAAGAATCGTCATTCGTCGATTAAAATGTTACAAATTGTCAAGTCTTACCAGGCCCATACATACCTCTCTTTAACAACAACAACAACAACAACAACAACAACAGCAACAACAGCAGCAGTCGTACCAACATGGCAATATTACTAGCACCTTTTTGCACTAAATCATTCGGAATGGCGAGGCCTCTTTCAAGAGGTTTGGCCATTTTGGTTGTTGTAGGGCTTAAAGGCGAGATGGTCCTGTGGGTAAATATGCCATTTGGGCTGCCAACATTTGTTACTAGTTAGCTAAATGCTACTATATTTTGTCCTATTACTTGAAAATGTTTTTCACTCTCAGTACATTCCATATGTATCATACTTTCACATATGTGTATTTTTGTTTTGTGACGATGAGCTGTATATGCTTAAGTCTAATACAACTTCTGTTCTGTTCTGTTCTGCTTAATATTCTTAGGAAAGACAAAGCATGAATAGATAGATATTGCTTGCTGTTGTATCCCCGATATCTGGATAGCAACATTACACATGTACATGTGTTAAATATACGACAATAAAAACTACAAAATTATCATGTCAACACAAAAACGTACAGCACGATGCCATTTTAAACTACAACACGTGTTCGGATAAAGTGGATATGTTTATTTGATACTTAAAGCTGCTATGTTTTCACAATAAAAATGTTCAGTACAGCTGAAATCTGCGTGGAAAAGTGAATTATCTTATCAAATAGATGTTTATTTCTCTTGTTGGTAATTATTTGCGTCCCTCCAATAATTCTAGACCGTTGAATTTAACATAAAAATGCAGTTGTTTTGATAGTGATAACTTGTTAAGATTTACGAAAATGGTAAAATATTTACCTGAATTTGAGTATCTTTACTGTGTTCTTGAAAAATAAAAACGTTATTTTTAAAATTAGAAGATCAAAAGTTACAGACTATGCAGCTTTAATTTCCAGTCCATTTTTCCAGTCATATCAATATGTTTCCTTGGTTGAACCAGTAGGCTACAAAGCAGGGTGGAGTGACTAATGCTCATACATGCGCGGATTCCAAAAATATGTCAGAGGGGTACAAATTTGATAACGTTTCCTTTTTCTCTTTTTTAGTTGATGGTGGAGAGAGGATCCAAATACCACTGTAAGTGGGCCATCATCGGCCCGCCAGTGAAACGCCATTAAATGGCGTTTCGCTGGCGGGCAGATGATGGCCCAACATTGAATGCTGGCTTGGTACATGTAGCTTTGTAATTTTTCAGGGGATCCAGGCCAGCATTGCAAAGAAACCCTATATTTTTGTGATTTTTCAGGAGGGTCCGGACCCCTATCCCCCTCTCTGAATCCGCCCATGTCATATTGCCTTGTGTTTTCGTTCAATACCTGAAGTCATTATGCGCGTTTAGTGCCTCGTTCACAAAGTCATCCTCTGATGGCTCGGAGTCTCCTCTGTCCCGTCTGTTATCATGGTTATCATTATCTTCTCTGTGAGAAGGTCTGTTGTGGGAGGAGCCAGTTGTGTCAGCTGACGATGATGAACCACACCCCATTCTGAGTTAGTGTTTTAGTAATTCGCTGAAACAGGAACAGCAGTCAGGTAACTTCAGACAGCTGGGTAAATGCGGACATGCATTTGTAAACAATAAAATCCATATTTACATGTAACGGCTCTTAATGAGCCGTCTCATCAGGATTTTTTATTGTTTGCTCCGTTATTTATTTCCAATAATTATTTTTTATGTCGGGAAGGTCGCTGTCTGAATTTAGCCGATCGTCAGATTGTACTCCAATGTACCTGAATGATGTTTAGGAGGAATAAGACCAATTCGTTAAGCCTGCGCCTTCGTGTAGGTGTTAGTTTATGTGTGTATGGGTGAAAGTTCAAAATTTCAAAAATCCGGAACTTTCAAAATTCAAATCTTAAAACATACTGTAATACTATGCCTACAAAATATCAACGATTTCAAGTTAAAATGTCTATCAATTGCACTTACGAGGGTCAGTCAAAAATAACTGAGCCCTACCCTATAACATTTGAATTAATGTAAATGTACATATATTTGGATGATATTTCATTGAAGTTATATGTCATCTATTTAATCACCTAATTTATTTCTGTTGGTAGGCTTTTTGTAACGGTTGCTAGGCAACATAATATGACCTGTCAAAGGGATGCGTTCACGCTGTGATACATTTAAATCTAAGCGTTGCTATGGAAACAGTAATGTTAAAACAAGGCTTTATTCACTGCCGTCTGATACCTTGAACATTTACCTATTCAGTGTCACAGAACAGAAACCAACTGAACCAAACTTTTAGATACTGTAGTAGTTTTATTTCAGAATTATTCAAATTTTAACATGCCTGAAGTCCTATAATTTACCCCACCCACATTCATATTTACACAATTTTAATAGAAAACATTAAACATTAGCATAATAATGCATTAACAGTACTGCATACACATACCAACCCTCAGACATATTAAGTTCCTTAATTTAAGTGCACAATTTTGTTTCCATGGCAACACAATCCTCGTCTTTTTGAAAATTTGTGGAATTTTGGAGTTTTTTGTCACTAGGCAACGCATACATTCAATTTTCACCTAAACATTAAGGAACTTAGTGTAATGAAAAGACAATATGATATATGTTATTCAATTTAGTGTCAAATATGCCTTTCACAAAAACTATCAAGCACACACACTTTTTAAAAACATACTGTAAATTCCTGGTGGCTGAGATCGTGAACGCATCAACTTGAGTGACGATCTTTAGCTTAGCAACCACAAAAAAAGCTTCACTAGGGTAATTTTTAGGGTTAAAATATCTATGACATATTAAACTTATAGAACTTAATCACATTGGTTGTCTACAATACCAAACTAAAATGTTATGAGGTAGGGCTCAGTTATTTTTGACTAACCCTCGTAGATAAACTGACAATAAACCAGATCTAGAGAAGCTATCAAAATCTGCATGATTCAGCATTTTTGGGCTGACTTTCTATGGAGAGTCATCCTCAAAATCCTGGTTTCGTGAACAATCCTGACAACTTTCACCCATGTGTGTGTGAGTAGAGAGTGCTTTGGCGAGACTGCGTGTGTGCACAGGCTCGACTGAGCCTTTGCTGTTCCTATATGCGATAAGTACATATATCCTATTTTCTGCCCTATGCTTTTTATTAAAAGAATAGTGGATTGTTTTATGTACTTGTTACATGTATACCATGGGTTATCCGCCTGTATGTGAAGATAATCCACGAGCCTGAGCGAGTGGATTATCTTACGTACAGGCGAACATCCCATGGTATAACTATACCTAAATCAGTGTAGACCATGCACAGCACGGACTATTTTGTACCTTTTTAAGTTGGCAAAGGTTATATAATACTATGATATGGGGTAAATTATGTGATATGATCATTATTGATACAGTGCATTACATTTTTTGTCAATTCAGGTGTGTTTGGAATGTACATGAGTATAAAAATGAGCCATCTGATGCCAATTTCATATAAATCGCATATGCGAGCAGCGGGTGCTGAAACAGCCCTGCGCATCTGCAAACCCAGCAGGCACACATTGTAGACTCAACATAGATTCAACGTTGATTCAACAACATGACGTTGAATCAACGTTGAGTCAACAATGTGTGCCTGCTGGGAAGTCTTGTCAGAGCTTACAATGAAAACTAATGAATCAGATCAGAACGTTTACTTCTACCCCCACTGGATTGCTGTGCACGCACGTTAAAAGTTGAACTTCGCCCCTACATGTGTTGTTATCTACGCATTATAAGCAAGCAATGTGTCACATAAGCAGTTTGCGGACAGTGTGGCCTGATAAAAACACCGAATAGGCGGCAATCGAAAACGCTCCTAACAATCGACGAGCGCGGGTTAACAATCGCTAGAAACAGTGTTTTCGATTGTCATTTGTCGCCCGAAAACTCTGTTTTCAACTATTTTACGATCTACGTTCGTCGATTGTATTAACTTTTTCGATTGCCGCCTATCGGGTATGATAAACGTCAATAAGTTTCTGAGCGTATTTTGTTTTACAATAGACGTTTCCGAACCACGCCCAGAATGTCACTCAAAAGGCAACTGGATGACCAGTGCACTGACGACTTAGCACATGGCAAAGTCCCGCAAATAAAATCGCAAGTGTTCAATCTCCCACAATAAATACGAGGTATACCTTCCAGTTAGTGGATTTTACTCTTTGTATGCTGGGTAATTATGCATGCGTTTTATCAAGCCGGATCTGAGTCCAAACTGTTTGCAAAGGTTATCAGCATTCGACACTAGTATATTATTAAAGTAGGTGTAGTTTTCGGAAAGGTGATTTTCAAATCATGTCGGGAGGTTTACATGTACAAGGTACCTGTCTTCCTGGGTTGAACCAGTACCAAGCGATGGATAAAGCATGTTCACACAATACATAGCCATCGGCAATGGCTTGGCCAGAACGCTGAACGCTTTACGCACATCAAAGGGAGCCTACTGGAGCAAGCAGTGTTTCTCTTAATTGCGTCCCTTTTCATAATGGGAACTTCTCTTAAAGGAAAGAATTTGCTCCAAAAGGGAGCAAATTCTTTCCTTTAAGAGCAGTTCCTTTCGGTATGGAAAATCACTTTTACCACATTCGGTGATCTCCCTAGAGTGTTACCATTTTTATTACGCACGTGCGTATACTGCATAATGGGCGCTACGCCAATGTTCGGTGAGTCTCGAACTAGCGATTCTTCGATACTAAGTGTAACACGCTACAATTGAGCCACTGTTCTTTTATTGTAAGCGTGTACAAGAGGCGAATGTTGGCCGGATTAGAGCCTGCTGCAGGAATATGCGTAATCTGCTTTCAATCTATATTTTAAACTCAACTCAATCATATCAATTAATCGATAGTATTAGTGCGAACAGAATAGCGTGATTTCCAATAAGTGAAATTTAAAAACATATTTGGACAGTTCAATAAACTCTAATATGAATATATCTTATTGCACCTTTTCATTGATTTTTCTATGTTCGATTAACGTTACCTCTAATGTCAAATATCTCGCAAAGCTCAAAGTGCAAATGTATGCCGGTGCAATATGCAAGTTATGTAATAGTTATACAATGTGTTGACCGCCTGTACGTGGAATACCTTACGTACAGGTGAACAAACATAGTATAACTATTGTTTACCACCTACATCAGCCCTTGCACATCACGGAGACAGTTCGTGCTAAAGTTGGTACATGCAAGGATGGTACATGTATACTGTATGTTTTTGTGTCTATAAAGGAAAATAATCCACTCGCTAAGGCTCGTGAATTATCTTCCCGTACAAACCCACAGACCATACAATAAGTGTGTGTATCCATAAGATAATGGTGATTATGGCATCGCATATATGTAGGTCCTTGTTCCGCAAAAGCGCATGCGCAGCTTTCCAGTTGGGCTCCATTACTAATATTTTGGACAAAGCCATCTTCCTTGTCTCCCTCTACTCGATGTTTTTCTTTAATATCTTTGTGTATGGAAGCAGCGATAGCCGTATCGGCACAGGCTCGTCTGAGCTTATACTTTTTCGGCATTTTGATAAGTACCGAAATTTGCATGTGTTGGCTCATTCTTGTTAAAGCTGCATAGTAACTTTTGATCTTTTCATTTTAGAAATTAATGTGTCTATTTTTCAAGAACAAAGTGAAAATACTAAAATTCAGGTAATCATTTTACCTTTTTCGTAATAATTAACAAATTATTAGTGCCAAAACAGCAGCATTTATGTTAAAAATTAACTGTCTAGAATTATTGGAGGGACGCAAATAATTACAAACAAGAGAAAAAAACACCTGTTTTTATAAGATAATTCACTTTTCCATGCAGTTTTCAGCTGTAGAAATTAGATTTATTGTGAAAACATAACTTTATTCTACTTTTACAATGATTAAAAAAGAAAATTTTTTTTTCGAAAATGTTCATAGTTACAGAGTATGCACCTTTAAATGTATGTGCTTGGTACAATCGGTTTCACTTTGAGAAATAAAACGATGAGACCAGCACATGGGATCTTGGTACGTGTCGCAAAGGCGCAAAAGCCTCCATTAAACGCACATACTCGCGCATCCAGCGGGGCTAAAGTCATGATCTAAAGTTTGGCGTGGATCTTTATCTACACTCCTGGCTTGTGCGAACGAGCAGCGACGGCTCCGACAAGACTGTGCAGATACATGGTCGCCGACTCATGTCTCGTCATTACGATAAGTACCAAAATCTCGGCATGTGCTGGCTCGCCTATGTCGAACTTCCTGGTTTATCAAATGGGATAAATGCAAATAGAACGGAAATCTTTTTTAAAACATGAACTTGCTCCTGAGAGCGATGCCCTACGTACACAAAAGTCATGTTTTCGGTTTTAGTGTTTTCTCACCGAGTAACAAAATTCATGCCATCCTACACCAATTTTAGCACGAAATATCTCTTATGTGCAAGGTATACAGATTGGTATAGGTGGTAAAAAAATAGCTATAATATGTTTGTCCGTCTGTACGTGAGATGATCAACTCGCTAAAACTCGTGGATGATCTCCACGTACGGGAGGGCAAACCATGGTATTTTTGTTTTTGTTTGATTTGATTCTTTACGTCCCATCAACTATCTTTCAATTATATAGGGACGTGTCCTTCTGGGTTGAACCAGTACTAAGCTAGGATAAATGTGTCTTGCTCAAGGACCACAACGCAGTGACGCCGCAAACCATGGTACTGTATAACTACATTTATCGAATGTTGGTCGCATCGCACGTGAAAGGGTTTGCCTAATGTAGCTGCAAAACTGTTGTCAAAAAAGCATTAACAAGTGAGTATTACACGGACAAGCATCAATCACAGAGCATAGTCAGGGCACCTCGAGAAAGAGGCTTACGGAGAAAGCTCATCTAACACGTTTCATAAGTCAGACATGGCACCAAATAAACAAAACTATGAGCATAAATGTGAATATTTTCCTATCAACCAGTTTAAACAACTGTTTTGGGTGCTCAAAAGAACCGTCTCATTGAGATGGTTGTTTTGAGTATCCACAACATATGTTTTGGTTGAGAAACAAGAAAGTTAATTTTACGTACTACACACTGTTACCTGAGAATCCAGCTGATCAGTATACACACTGTTTTCTCCTGTTTGTAACATTGTAATATATGCACATGTTAATAACTTGAATTTTTTGCAAATTTTGGAAGGGAGTTGTACGTAAAAATAAACAGCGTGATAATAGTTCAGTAACACATCCGCCAGGCAAACACGGCCAGTGAACCTTCGATATACAGTCGAATCTTGTAAATACGAAGTCCTTAAGGCCAGACGTTTTATTTCGAATTATCAGTAGGTCGAAATATAGGGAGATTAACATAAAAATATATATCACCCCCTCCCCCATTTTGATTTATATGAGGTGTTTTTTATATATCAACATACGTTTAACTTTTTGTGGCTTTCCCTGGGTAGAAACCAGTACCGCCGGGAGGATTTATGATTTGTGTGTTTATTATATGACGGGAGCACCCGAAAGCTCACCGAAAGTGGTTTTATGTGGTTTTATGGAGAAGCCGGGAATCGAAACTGCGACCCCTGGTTTACAAGGCATAGCGCTTATCCACTACACCACGGGGGCTTCTTATCATCTATCAACATACGTTTCGGGTGCAAAAAACTTTTTGTGGCTTTCCCTGGGTAGAAACCAGTACCGCCGGGAGGGTTTATGATTTGTGTGTTTATTATATGACGGGAGCACCCGAAGGCTCACCGAAAGTGGTTTTATGTGGTTTTATGGTTTTTAAGGAGAAGCCGGGAATCGAACCTGCGACCCCTGGTTTACAAGGCATAGCACTTATCCACTACACCACGGGGGCTTCTAAAAAAAAGCCCCCGTGGTGTAGTGGATAAGCGCTATGCCCTGGTAGCCCCCGTGGTGTAGTGGATAAGTGCTATGCCTTGTAAACCAGGGGTCGCAGGTTCGATTCCCGGCTTCTCCATAAAACCACATAAAACCACTTTCGGTGAGCCTTCGGGTGCTCCCGTCATATAATAAACACACAAATCATAAACCCTCCCGGCGGTACTGGTTTCTACCCAGGGAAAGCCACAAAAAGTTTCGGGTGCAAAGAAGAAACGCCTCAAGGAGACGTTTCTTTAACGCACCCAAAACAAATGTTATTATATTAGACAGTTATTAAAAAAGATCGTGAATAGGTCCTATTTTCTGAATCCAGTGTGTCGTAAATTTAAATTTCGATAATAAAAATTCGCATTTTCGAGGTTTTACTATATCTAATACATTCACATACCTTTCCTGTTAAAATAAATTTCAATAAACCAAAGTCTACACTCCAAATTAAAGGTTTATGCTAAAATTAGGTTAATATTATTTAAGTCCAGTGAATGCTTCGAGAATCACTTATATACGACTATTCTTATGAAAATGGACAGTATGCATGTACAAGCAACTTGCTTAGCATAATAGTCCTGGGCCAGGAATTACAATGCATCCTTAAAGTTAAGGAAGACTTAAGTTAAGTATTGATTTTTCAGGATGCGAAAAATAACGTTTCAAACTGATTAAAATAAAAATAGTTTTTTTTTCTGTAGATCACAATGCCTATCTCTGACCACAAGAAGCATTTAATATAGCATGTTGAAATATCAATACTTAACTTAAGTATTCCTTAACTTTAAGGAGAAATTGTACTTTCGGGCCGAGGTTGTTCCTGTCGAATCGCGTGTGCGTTGTGTACTCATCTTTAACCCATTTAGGCCGAATGGAGTTTCCTACTGTTATCAACTGTAACAGTCCATTTCTGTTTTAAGGGATGTTGGTGGGTTTTTTTTTCATTTTTATTCAAATTTTAATAGAATATTCTGCAAGCAAACAGTGGAGACTCTGATCAGACGCCGCGTTTTGCGGCGTCTGGTCCGGGTCTGCACTATTTGCCTACGTCCCACAAAAAGGATGAACAAATGAGTACACACTATTGTTAGCGCCAAAGTTTTGAAAGAGAAAAGAAGTGAAGACAAAATCTGATATTATTTATTTTTCCAAAGGACCTTTTCTCGTCTTATGGCTGAATATACAAGCCATGCGTCATATTAAATAAATATATGCAAATCGGTTTAAACTTTTATAACAAGAATACAAAGAAATCGAACCACCTGGAAAATCCAATAATAAAAAAATACTACGCAAAGTATTCATCCGACTTTATTTTTAGAGGTAAAATTCGTTATTTTCGTAGGTTCATAAAGTATTGAACGCCATGTTCTCGGTTCAAAGTAAAGACCCCACCCCCACTCCCCACCCCCCCCCCCCCCCCCAAAAAAAAAGGTGGCATGTTAACTTTGTAACATTAATTCATCACTTCATAAAAATGGTGGCATGTTAAATTTGTAACATAAATTCATCACTTCGTGAACCCTATGAAAGATTGGGTATATCTGTTATATTAAGTTGTATAATAAAATAATATGACACTTTGATGAAAAATTGTTTTAAAGACTGGAACCAGTCTTATTCAAATGTAGAATTTCTGGTTCAATATCCAACGTGAAGTTTGTATCGAAGTCGCGTGGATACTAGTAGCAAAACATGAAATACTAACTCGCGCAAGTAAATGTACGCAGAAGATTTGCCATAATGTATGCCAGAAAATACTGATTACAAATGGAAAGGAAAGTCGATTACAAGTGAAAAGGAAAGTCAACAGGGGTGCAAACACCTATTAATCACATGCAACACCACCACGCAAAAAAAAAAAAAAAAAAAATTCTCGCGACGTCGAAGCCCACTTTCGTTAAATCAAAGAACTCTTTTAGAGGCGAAAATAAAATTTCTTTTAGGCGCTAAACTATTTACCAATTTATAAGACATAATCAACTAACAGTAATGTGCAGGTCCCGTGGTGAGCATTTTCACTACCTGCCGACTGCCACAGACATACGGACCGCCTCACATAGTGATTATAGTGCAGAGCCAAGGGTCCTGCAAGATTATAGTAGGGACCCATGGGGCATGCAAGACTCATATAGTGAATATAGTGCAGACCCAAGGGTCGTGCAATAAATGGACTTCTTCCATTTTATTAAGTAATATGAAATAGGTGCGACCTAACTGCAACCAACCAATGGTTTATAGCATTTGGCTTTAATGATTCACCTGCTGGGAAAGGGCTGACCTCTTGGCTCTCGTTTGTGGTGTCTATACTGTTAGTTTATCACTGCCCCATTGGATTCCTGATCTTTGCACCTTACCTGTACTTACTTTGTGTAAGTGTACGACAAAATCCCCTGGACACCCCTGCTCATTTTAGTACAGGGAGACATAATAAAGATTAAAAAAAAGGGTCTTTTGTCGAATCTCTTAAAAAAGACGCGTTTTGGGATCGCATCACTCAGAGAAAATGGAATTCTTAAGACAGATACAAAGGAAAAAGCCAATATATGCTATAGGCAGTTTTAATCAGCCTTCACAGGCGAAGGCGACTGACCCGCCCTCTAAAGGGGCTAGTCCGTTCTCCCCCATGGGGGACATAACAGTTGACCCGAAAGTGGTCGCCAAGCTGTTGGACGAACTACATGTTTTGTTTTTTTCTTCAAAATTCCAAAACCCCACTCCCTGGTGTAATGATCAAAATTTGATCGTGTCAGTACTATAAGAAAGAAAGAAATCCTGGGACCCCCATGTTTTTGAAATGCTGCAAGCTCAAGATTTATTGGTGTTATTTGTACATTTTTTGTGATACAGGCTATTATTTGATTAAAAGGAGGTCCATGCAGGGAATCAATGAATGAATAGTCAGTCTCCCATACGCGGATCCAGGATTTTTTTTTTTTTTTTTTTTTTTTTTTTGGGGGGGGGGGGGGCTGCCTGAAAACAACCCTGACTTTTATTTAGTACTCAACTTTAATATTTCACATTTTACAGTTATAGAGAGGAGGTCCCGGATCCGTGCATGCCCCCATAGTTCCGAGAGGCTGATTCTAGGGGGTGAGATACTCATATATTTTTATACATATGAATAGTCTCATAGCCCTCTTTGCAAAAAGTGGGAGTGCCGCCATACTAAAGAATTTAGCCTCCTTCAAAAATGAGAGTCCCAGCACAAAAGTAGGGGTTCAGGACTGCCAATCAGCAGTTAGTGAGAGCTCTGACGATGCTATGTTCTTGCATTTCTTTTTAGTTCGCAGTTCATGGGAGCGCAGTGGGTCAGTGGTAGAGTGTTTGAACCGAGACTACGGGCCGCCGCGGGTTCGAACCTCACCGGCGTCACTGTGTTATGCCCTTGAGCAAGAACATTAATCCTAGCTTAGTACTGGTTCAACCCAGGAAGATCCGTTCGTAGATAACTGAAAGAGTGTTGATGGGACTTAAAGAATCGAACCAAACAAAGTTCGCAGCTCATCATCTTTAACTTTAACTTTCGTATAATAATTAATGAGTTTTTACTTTCTGGTTTAAAACAATTACGAACCCGGGATAATCCATTGTATGGAAAAAGGGTGTCAGGTAAACTTTTCTAAAATATTGTATTTTTGTACATGGAGCTCTTTTTTACCATAGCAAACAGTGTAGACCCTGGTGAAATGCAGCATGATGTTGTTTTTAAATTTTGAATCTGGTCTTCTCTGTTTGTAAAAGTACTCCTGTTTAGCGGTTACAAAAGAGTTATGCTTACCATACACATTTCGCATCTCTGGTGGACACATATTAGCCGCTGTTCTTAAATATAATTTGGCATCTGCAGTTTCGTCATATGATTTTCCAGGGTGTCCGGACAAGTATTTCTAGGAAAGTTTATACATAATGCTTTGTTATTTTCCAGAGTGGATGGGAGTGTTCATGAATAGCCGTATATACTAATAGAAAATATATGGGCCTCGATGCGACAAACAAGGTCTTATTTAAATTCAAATCAGCTTGCTCAGCTACTGTGACTAGCTGGAAAATTAAAATTTCGCTTGAAGCAAATTCAGATATGATGCTTACCAAAGGGCGAATAACAAAGGCGCAGATCGGTCCGCGCCGGTCAGCGCCTTTGCTATTCGCACCCTCGGCACCAAAGACAAGTTTTCTTGCATTGAGGACCTTATGTTAACACCTTTACATGGCATGTTTTTTTGTTTAGATGGCCTCTAAATCCAGAGATCGAAGAGTAAGTTTTTGGGCACGCAAAACACTTATAGGCCTACATACGTCTATGAACGAGCATCGGCTGATGGCTGGTGATCTTTGGTAGAATGCATAGTCTCCATGCGCGGATCTAAGAATTTTTGTCAGGGTGTGTGTGTGTGTGGGGTTGGGGGGGGGGGGGTAGTCTGACGGCCAGAAAACAGCCTGGACAACGTTTTTTTTTTGTTTTCTTTTAGTCCTCAACTTATTTTACAGTTTACATAGGGGATCCAATGGCTTTATTACAGAAAAAAACTATACTTTTCAAAGGATCGAGGGGGTCCAACTGTTCTAGGGGGGGGGGGGGGGGGTCCAGGATCCAAGTTTATAATTTCTATAGAAACCCATATAACTTGTGATTTTCCGGAGGGAGGGGTCCGGACCCCCTATCACCCCCTTTGGATCCGCACATGGTCTCATGATCGCCGGATAACTCTACCTCAATGCATGTGTAAACTACCCGGTAGGGTAAAGTCGGGTAAATTCGAACACTATTTGCAATAGTGCTAATCCAGATGAGACGGCTCCTTATGAGCCGTCACATCAGGAGTTTCACTATTTGCTTAGGTAACTTATTTTTATTCCAGTATTTGAAATATAAAACAAACAAGGTTGCTGTCCGAAATTAGCCGTCTGTCCGAATATACCCGACTTCACTCTATGCATTTTACCTCCATGGATATGCCATAATGGTATAGGACTTACTACTGTGTCCAATAATTTTGTTACTGTCAGGGAAATTCAGAAAAAAAATATGGAGATATTTGCCTGATCACGAGGGATACTTGCCTGTTTACTTCAAGGAATATTGTTACCCCCCCTCTCTAAACAACCCTCTACAAAACATTGGTATTTTGTGAGCACAACTCCTCATGGTCGTTGTTGATTCACAGTTTAATCAATGTTCCTCCCATTTGTTTATTCTCCGAGGAAGATGGAGATGGCTGCTTTATTTAGTTGTCCTACCGATGTCTAAGCTTTGGTCTGTGGCTCTTTCTAACGTTACTGTTGGTTGGTCTGCATTGTAAGATTGTGGTATTTCCTGATCATACTGCATGCACGGACCAAGGAAATATCGTCGGGGAGCGGGGGGGGGGGGGTCCAGGCTCATCCGCCACAAGTTTTTTCAGTCATCAACTTAATTAACGGTTCTTTTTAAAGAAAACTATAATTTTCCAAGACTCCAGAGAGGGTCCAGAGAGGGGGGAGGGGGATCAAACTTTACCCGGGGGGGGGGGGGGGTCAAAGTAAAGAATCCAAATAACTTGTGATTTTCCTGGGGTGGGTTCGGACCCCCTTTCCCCCTCTGGATCCTCGCATGAACACTCACTCTTCAGATGTTTTGCTCATGGTTTGAAGATGTGCATGTCATGTGCTTTAGACATTATCGTCAAATTATTTTCTCTGTCACTTTTTTATGAACTTGTGATCCAATTACAGGTTGATATTTGCATTTTAGATACGATTTTGATGCTCCCCGAATTTGGTCCCGAGTCTGGGGCGTTGGCAACTTTTGGGGAGTTTGTCCTTTGGGTTACCATGACGTGACGTCATTTACATTTTATATGACGCAATGGATTGCAAAAACAACAACAATGAATTGACAGCAAGTGGAAGTTAAGGAAATCGCTTTCACATGTTTTATCGGACGTTTTATCAAACAAAAATAAAAGAGTTTGTGACGGAAAGGGTATTGTCGCAAAAAAAGACTGCAGTATTGATGTGACTTATTTCATGTTTTATGATCCGTCGAAATGGAAATGAAAAGTTTGTCGGAGCGGTTTCCGTTTGGAAAAAATCGCAACAGATCTTCTAGAATAAGGTTTGTTTTATTTCTAACAAGTGGCGATGGAAGCATTGCTCTGAGTGTTTAATATAGCATGATGGTTGTATTCAGTGCGGAAATACACCAGAAACAACCTCCAGGCTCCAGTAGCCGGAAGTTGCTTTGACGGTCGAAAAATTATGGCCTAGTATGTAGAAGTGGGTGAGGTATGTCACTGAAAAAAGCATGTCTAATCGTAAAAGCAACCAACTTTCGTGTTGGCAGCCTGCGGCTGCCAACACTCATTGGTTGGTTGCTATCATTGATATAAAATTATAACTATGAGGCAGCATTGCGTCAATATTCCGACTTTAATTTTAAAAAAGGCTATGCTTGTATCTGACAAACCTCCAGATAGGAGAGTGCAATAAAATCAAATTTTCTTAGTTCTCAATCAAAGCATATGTTTCGGGCACTCAAACGAACCGTCTTACTGAGACGGTTCTTTTGAGCAACCAAAACCAGTGTATAAACTGAAGGATAAGAAAATAATCACAAATTTTACAACCTGTGATAATCTTGGGACAGAGAGGAATTCGCAAACACATAGTTTTGACATAGACTGGAAAGGGAGATAAAAAATCACTGCTACATGTAAAATAGTATTGAAATCAGAGACCCACCACAATAGCTCATATTTGACTTATTTTTCTCTACTGTGACTTTGAAAATTAGGACAACTCAAACTTAATCAAAGTAAGAAAGACGGCAAAAATCAGGAAACGATACAATCAAGTACCACACCTTTCCCAGGATACCACTTTGAAAAGTAACAAAAATACATTAAACATCACCAACAAGAGCCAAGAGGTCAGTCCTTTCCCAGTAGGTGACCACAAGACAGAAATGAACAGACGCGAAAGCATGAGAAACAATAGACACAAAAACACAAGCCTTTAACATGCCATATTATTATATAACTAAGAAAAAAGACTGAATTTCATTGGCTTAGAGCGCTCACGTGGCCAGTCAATATATTGTCATATTCACTGGCTTGCGCGCGCTTGCCAGTGTATATTAGTTACTAAAATTAGACTCCTTGCTGTTTTTTCCTTTCTGGTTCTTCTTTTCTAAAGCGTGGCTAATAATCATATCGTAGATGCTGAGAACGCAACAAATTACGCACTAGAGCTGATCTATTTCGATTTTAATGCACAATAAACGGCGAAAACAAATTTGAAGTCTTCAGCTTCTTGCAACTTTTCCGCCTTTGCACTGAGGAACTCCCGCCAATACTTAGACCACGTCGCATACGTTTACATGTATTTGTAACGTCTTTCAAGCGTAAAAACGACGTTACACCGTCTAACGCCATGAATGACGTCATTTATCAGTAACAAATGACGTCAGCTATCACACATTTTCCCTGCGCTTTCAAAGCTGTGAATTATTGTTTGGCATATCACACTTATTTTATCATTGGCTCTACATGCGAAGTGTGTTGGAATTCTTGTTTGTAAATATTGAATGATGACACTCATGCACAACATATATGCAATAGTAAAAGGGTGGTCTTATTTAGGGTTGCACTGTTTCTGCAAAAATGCTTGTCTGTCCCAAAACTTGTATATAAGTTCAGTATTTTTTTCCAGGTGCAATAATACCTGTACATCTTTCTCTAAATGTTATATAATAAAACAGTTATTGACTAATGAGGCATTGGATATGATGTGATATCGACCAGAGAATACCAATATTGACCTCGGCTTCGCCTCATTAGTCAATAATTGTATATTATTATATGACTAAGTAAAAAGAACGATTTTCATTGGCTTAGAGCGCTCACGTGGCCAGTCTATATATTGTCATATTCACTGGCTGGCGCGCGCTTGCCAGTGAATATTAGTTGCTAAAATTAGACTCCTTGTGTTTTTCCGAGCACTGAGAACTCCCGCCAATACTTAGACCACGTCGCATACGTTTACATGTATTTATAACGTCTTTCAAGCAAAAAAACGACGCTACACCGTCTAACGCCATGCATGACGTCATTTTCCGGTTACAAATGACGTCAGCTATCACACATTTTCCCCGCGCTTTCAAAGCTGTGAATTATTGTTTGATATATTACACTGTTTAAACATTGGCTCTACAGGCGAGGCGTGTTAGAATTCTTGCTTGTAAATCTTGAATGATGACACTCATGCACAATATATATAAAATAGTAAACGGGTGGTCTTATCTAGGTCTGCACTCACGGTTTCTGCTAAATGCTTGACTGTCCCAAAACACGTTTATAAGTTCAGTATTTTTCCAGGTGCAAAGATACCTGTACATCTTTCTCTAAATGTTATATAATAAAACAGTTATTGCCTAATGAGGCATTGGATATGATGTGATATCGACCAGAAAATACCAATATTGACCTCGGCTTCGCCTCGGTCAATATTGGTATTCTCTGGTCGATATCACATCATATCCAATGCCTCATTAGTCAATAATTGTATAATGTTGCCGTTTATCCATATGCGGTTCTATTTCTCAACTTGTTCATGAGATATTTGGCACACATATAAAGCGTCACGTCGACGCCAACGTCAACGGAATCCGCACCAAAACAATATGCCCCCTCCTTTTCGATGTGGGGACACAACGCTTTGGTGTTTGCTTTTTTGTGTTGCGCGCAGGCTGTTCTTTTTAAAGTTTTTTTTAAAACACCTGTACCATCATGGAGTCAAGCAGTTTGGATCCAGATCAGACCCGACGTTTTGTCGGGCCCAATCTGGTTCCAAACTACATTGTATTTTGGTTTAAAGCAGACATAAAAAACGATACATGTGACGAAAGCAATAAAATAATTTAAGGGAGGTAACTCGCAATGGGTTTTAGCATAAAGTCAACACTGGTATTTGTACTCTTGTTTAATTATTATGCATCTTTGAAACATCAGTAGCAGTGTCATATTGAAAATTGTGTTACATGTAGTTGCTGGTCTGTTATTTTACGTACATTTTACTATTATGTCATCATCATCTAAAAGGATGATGATGATGATGATAGTGATGTTGAAGATGTTGTTGATGATGATGATGATGATGGTGGTGATGATGATGATGATGATGATGATGATGATGATGATGATGATGATAAAATTTATTTGTTTGTGTGGATGCTTTACATCCCAGTCAATATATTTTCAGTCATGTCGGTACGATTCCCTGTCTTCCTGGGACTGATGACGATGATGATGACGGTGATTATGATGATGATCATTATCATCTTCTTCGACATCATCATCGTCATGTGTTGATATTGGTTTCATTCATTTGTTGTCCAACACAGAGTTTCTTATTCTTACACACGGCATAAGGACATCTGAGATTTTACCCTGGGATAGAAAATCTTATCTTACCCATGACATCTTACCAAGTATGCCATTGTTACGTTAAAGTAACGCCATCATGTGAAATTGCATCTTAGCGTATTCAGGGACCTCTGGAAGCCTATTTTAAAATAAATAAATAAATACAGTGGTGAGCAGGAAAAAGAATCCATTATTCAAGTGAGGGTAGAATAGAAAAATCCATCCCTCGGGATCACCGTTTGTCATCACTCGGCAAGCCTCGTGATGCCAAACGGCGATCCTCGGGCGGATTTTTCTATCCTACCCTCACACTCATGATGGATTCTGATATTACATGTATCCGTAAAGTCCTTTGGATCGACATTCTTGTGAGATCTCAAGTTCTGAAACTTTAAATTTTGGCAGCACTTGACTATTACGCCCAAGATTATGTAACATATTAAACTTGTATGTATTTTGTAACGCCTAATTTTGATATATTAAGCGTATTGTGTCACATTTTATCCCTTTGTGCACCGGAACCCGTACCACAGGATACACTGGTTACATGTAACACTGTAGATTCCAAGTACACATTTCACCGCGATGACGCAATTTTATAATAGTGTCATTACCATAAATTAACTCTTTCGTTTCCATGTGCAGCCTTCCAGTATTTTCATAGTGTGGCTGACGCCATTTTGCGCATATTCCTGTTTTGGATAGAATCCACAGAAACTGAAACGTTCAGCACCTCCATACGTCAAAAAAGATTGAGCGTAAAATTCTAAATATGTTCTTACCCAACAGATTTAACAAGGTTTTTGTGCCCAAAAGAACCGTCTCATCAAGACGGTTCTTTTGAGTACCAACAACATATGTTTGGGTTGAGAATCAAGAAAAATAAAGTTTAATCACACCATTTATCAAGCGGCTGTATTAAAATGTAACCACATCCCCGCCAGTAGCGTACATGCTACATGTACAACCGGGCGAGGTTGTTCAACGTCAAGCGTTTACGTAGTCGGTCCCTTAGAAGACGAATTCATTATAACAAGAACATTAGAAAATGTACTGCCCTGTGTACATGTATCTGCTTTACACATTTGAGCCGCGACATGAGATTTCCAACAATGTGGTATGTGCGACCAGCAAAGGCTCAGACCAGCCTGCGCATATGCACAGTCTGATCAGAGCCTTGCTAGTCGCTTGAATATTCTATGAATATTAAGCTACTGACTGAACATCATTTTGGAGTTCTAAGCTTAAAAGGAGGCAGCACAGACTCGTCGGAGTCTACACTTGTCAAAATGCCACATTGTTGGAAATCACATGTCGCGGCTCATTTGTGTAATACACTGTAAAATAAAGCCTCAGTTTACATCAAAAGAAGTTCCAACTTTAAAATCACAAGTTTACATCGAACGAGTAGGCAGTCGAGTTTCCATCCTTTCACTGTCGTTAATCTACACCGGCATTTTTGGTTTCGTCACCTCAAACGGTGTTAGGGTAAACATACACGGTCTCCAAATTTTCGGGAAAATTTAAATTCCTGGGTGTTTATTTTTAATCAATTACTACTATGCAATTACAAGCTTAGCAAAAGCATAGTTCGTGAAATCAAATTTGGTGATAAAGCTGCCATGTAAATATAAAGAATTTGCTATATACATGATATATTGACAGGTATTTTTATACTTATTGGCAGTTTGAGATGTTTAAAAGAGGAACGCCAATGGACATGATGCTTATTAAGTGTATATTTCAAAAAAGTTTCCTTAATTTTAGTAACATATGTTGTTGGTACACATTGGAATTGCCTCGTGCACCTACAACAAATATCCATTCAATAAATGAGTGATTTCACCATAAAACAGATTTTTTGCAAACTTCTCAACTACTTTTTATGTTTCAGTGTAATAAATATGCAGAAATGAACAAGTTTTTGTGTAGTTTGGCATGCACCTGGATGACAATAATAGATAGCCAATTTTATATTATTGACAGCTTATCTTTAGATGTTTCACCGGAATAAAACGCTAACTTGCTGGTTGCCTGGTTGTATGTATATTTTAATAGTAGTATTATTTTGGTTAAATATCAGAAACATGATATAATATTACTTTCGAGTCAGCTGAAAACAAATTAGTTTTCATTCCGGTTTCGTCGCAAAAACATCGACAGGGTACAAAACCAAAATATTCAAATTTTTGTTTCACTTTTAAATAGTTATAAAATATATATTCTACTAATAGTTTGAAGGAACGATAAAATAGAAGCTATTTATCGAGAAAAACAATCAGAAAAAAATATTTCTTTGGCTACGCTGTCTGTTCTTACATTCATTGTCGCACAGGAAGCTCCGGTTAGCACGAACAAACCTGTCGCCTTTCGCTCGGTGCACACTGGGATTGAGCCGCCATTTTTATTAAAAATATATTATGCAATCACTGCTTGCATGACTCAGGGCTTTACATCCAGAAAATATTGACTAAAAGAGAAATGATAAACTGTCAAAAATTTAACTTTTTGCTATTTTTAACAATAAATTCGGTCACTACAGCAGTGCGAGAATTGAACGAGACTAGCCAAATATCGCTAGTTACCCATGATGCAAAGGGCGAAATGCGAGAGACCTAGATGAGTCATCGTCAGGTCTCGCGAGAATGTTCTTACATTTGAACAATATACCCTTACACCGTTTTAGGTGACGAAACCAGCATTGCCGGTGTGGATTAACCACAGTGTCGTTTTGGTGCATACTTACAATTATTATCCTTCTGAAACAATTAAGTGCAGCCTTAAAGTGGGACAGGGTCTGAACCTCGTTTGACATTCAATACATGTATCTATGTATGCTACCAAATTTTACAAAACTTTTTCATGCTCAATCCAACTTAGCATGAAATTCCAATTGTTTACAAAAAACAACATGCTGAGAAATTTTTTCTTGCTTTTAAACTCTCAGATCCTGTATTTAACTCGCTTATAAATGTTAAAACTTTTGTTGGCATTTTAACATTTATGAGCAGGATAAATTTTATGCTCAGCTGAGTTGAGCATAGTTAATGTTTTGTAATCTCGGAAACTGGCGGGACTGCGCAGTCTCACGGGAGCCTCTTTTGGTTGCCTTGGCGATATCAACTTTACACGAGTAGTATGTGCTTTCTCTTTTCAGTGTAATTCACATTATTAGTACAGTTACTTAGAGAACTGCATACGCCTAAAATTCGCGTTTAGTTACAATGTATCAGCTTGACTAAATGCAATAGTTCACTGCTTGCACCAGAAGTAACGTGTAATGTATGTCTTTCGTAGAACATGACGTTTCAAAATTTTTTCTTTGGTAGAACATTACGTTTCATCTACATGTATGTCTTTGGTAGAACATTACATTTGAATTATGGCTTTGGCAGAACACAGCGTTTAAACTATGCCATTGGTGACATTACGTTTAAACTATGCCATTGGTAGAACATTACGTTTAAACGTTGTCTTTGGTAGAACAATGTCATTGATAGAAAATTACGTTTAAAGTATGGCTTTGGCAGACCATAACGTTTAAACTGTGCAAGTGGTAGACCATTACATTTAAACTATGCCATTGCCAGGTAGAACATTACGTTTAAACTATGTTTTTGGTAGAACAATGTCTTTGGTAGAACATTACATTTAACTTATGTCTTTGGCTGAATATTGCGTTTAAACTATGCCATTGGAAGAACATAACGTTTAAACTGCTGCCATTAGTAAAACATTTGGTATTAACTATGTCTTTGGTAGAACATTACGTTTAAATTCGCCAACGAAATTCCCAGGAGGTCGGTAGTTGACAACAATATACCAGCAACCGGATTTTGAAAGTGCTTTCCCAACCCCTATCTCTTTTGTGTCCTTCCAAATAACCTGTGTAAAGTGGCCTGAAAAAAGAGAGATTCAAACGTTATTCCATTTACATGAGTCAAAGTTTAAGGATTAATATTGAGGCTGCCTTGTTAATATCTGTAGGTACATGCATACTGCAAGTTTTAAGATGGTCAGGCCACGAGGTTATAAAACTTTTCCATGCTCAACTCAGCTGAGCAAGAAACTTATCCTGCTCATAAATGTTAAAATGCCAACAATTAATTTTTGGCATTTTAACATTATAATTGTTGGCATTTTAACATTTATTAGTATGATAAATACAAAATCTGAGACCCTTAAAGCAATAAACGTCTTCATTTGTTGTCGGTAGTTTAGTTTCTATTAACAGTTGTAATTTCGTGTTCAGCTGAGATGAGCATGGAAAAAGTTTATAACCTCAGAGCCTGGATTTTGTGATCTTGATGATGATGATTTTTCAATTTATATGCCGGCGCAGTGCAGTCCACAGTCGTAAGGCCTATTCAGCGCTCACGCTGTGTCCAGTTACGTGCACCAGGGTCTTTCTAGACGCCCTGCATGCACCAACAACGGCTATAATTATGGAGTTCTGGCTATTGTCCGCCATTACATTGTATGTGAGCCGCAACATGTGATTTCCTACAATGTGTCATTTTGACAAGGTACACTCAGATTGGCATGTGCAGCCTCCATTTAATCTTAGAAACGCCAAATGATATTCGGTCATTAGCTTAACAGTCATAGAATATTCACGCGACTAGCAAAGGCTCTGATCAGACTGCACGTATGCGCAGGCTGATCTGAGGCTTTGCTGGTCGCACATACTACATTGTTGGAGATCTCAAGTCGCGTCCCAAATATTATTGCGTTGGACTGTTTTAACCTATATATTAAATAGCGCATCTTCGCAGCGTCAACGCATGCAGATCCAGGCATTTTTGTCAGTTAATTCCAATTCTTTTAGTTATCATCAGCGTATTTCATAGAGGGCCGTACGGACTTCCCCCGAGAAGCTATTGGAATCAAGGGATCCAGTGGATTCTCGGCGTGGCTCCGTACCATTATTTCTAAGGAAACATGAAAAACTCAGATTGTGATTTTCCAGGAGGTGGGAGGGGGTCCGGACCCGCAGCCTAAGCAAATGCACGAAATCTGCATAGGGATTTTTTTTTATTAAAAAAGGGATGCAGATGAAGACTATATGACCAAACTTAAGGCCTCTAGTCCTCTTGGTTATACGTGTCGAAATCTTAAGTTCTGGCAGAAATATTATAGATAAAAGGGAGGCAAATAAATCATTGATTTTACCTGTATTCATTGTAATGGTCTGTGATCGGTAGTTGTAGTCCTTGATTTCATCATACCAGCAAGTCACAGCTTCTCGTCCTGAAAGCAGAGGGCCAAAATACTTAGTGAGTAGCCAGAATACTTCAATAATTGTGCGCACCAACGTAAGACTATTAAATTGCTAAAATGCGAATGGGAAAAACTGATTGTAATGCGTTTGAAATAATGATATTTCTTTTACAAAGTTACAAACTTATGAGAAAATTCAATGCCTATTAAAGAAGCTGTACATGTTTGTTACTTCTCAGTTCAACATATAGTGGTACAAAACTGTAACACTGCCATGGTCGCAAAACAAGATTTACCAACAATGTGGTATGTGCGACCAGCAAAGCCTCAGACCAGCCTGCGCATACGCACAGTCTGATCAGAGCCTTTGCTTGTCGCTTGAATATTTTATGAGTGTTATGCTACTGACTGCCGCGAACATCATTTGGAGTTTGTAAGATTAAAAGGAGGCTCTACAGGCTCGTCTGAGTCTACACTTGTCAAAATACCACGTTATTGGAAATCTCATGTTGCGGCTCATATATAACATCGCGTCGTGGCCTCTACAATACAATTGCCGAAAATGACACTAAGTTATTACAATGTACCTGGATTCGAATCCCAGCCTGCGTACACGTTTTCACCAATACGTTCTCCAGTTGACATTTCACATACACTGTGTTCGAGATTATCGTTGTTGGCAATTTCCTCTGCCCATTGTTGAGCATAGGCATTGAGATCCTCTGCTATACGCAGTTTTGGGGAACTGTGTAGAAACCTGAACAAAATCAAAACATCATTATCATTCTAACTAATACTGCATTACAAGCGCTATGTTACCACACGTTTTGAAATAATGTAATAATTATTTCAATTTGATATTTTTACCTCATTTTGCGTTGTCAATGTCGACGCAAAATGAAATAATCTGGGGGGTTTATTTCATTTTGCGTCAATACCATGTGACCAGTTAAAAATGAAATAATTATTTCATATTACACTGAAAGTAGGCATAACTTTTTAATAGATGGCATGAGGTCTGTGCCAAATGATAAACATTTTGTTTTATGCAATGATAGGTGACATAATTATTCAATAGTTTTGAAAATGGTTGGATTTAGAAATTTCGGAGAGGTTTTTCAAAATCAATGCTGGCGTTCGATATCGCCTATTTATCATTATTTCAAAACGTGTTGTAAGCACATCACTGATAAACATCAAAATCTGTCACAACCAGTGCAAGCTAGTTTCAACCAATTAAAGGAGGTATTTTATAAAAGTCATATAACAATTACTTTTGTTATCGATATGCTGCATACGTCTCCATGCACGAAAATTCAACATTTACATTTGTTCAAAATTCCACTTTCATTGTGGCTTCAGAATGTTATCAACTTCAAATTCAAAAGTTATTTGCTAATTAATCAGAGACTTGGGCGAATCAAGAGTGGGGGGGGGGGGGGGGCAGGGTGTCCGGATCCCCAACTCGACATAAAATCACAAGGGGCTATAGGTTTCCATGTGCGGATCTAGAGGGGGACAGGGGTCCGGATCCCCTGAAAAAACACGAAAATATAGTTTAAGGATTCTTAGCAATTCTGGTCTAGATCCCATAAAAACTCACGAAGCTACCGAGCCAGCATTCAATGTTGGGCCATCATCAGCACGCCAACCGTGGCGAAACGCCATTTGAAGGGCTAATCGCTAGCGGGCCGATGATGGTCCGCTTATAGTGGCATTTCGAATTCGATCCTCCCACCCATCAAAAATGTCAAAGTTGGACCCCCTCTGACAATTTTTTTTGATTCCGCGCATCGTTCCCCAAGAAATACTGGTACTGAGATTTCTACGACATTCTGTGAAAAATAACATTGTCAGGACCTCATATGACCCGCGAATGATAACATACGTCATTCAGCATTTCACGGCTGATATTCTAAGAGAAGACTTTCTATGGAAAGTCACCCTCCAAGTCCTGAACTCGGAAATAATCATGAGAAACATTAAATTTCACCAATGTGTTCCCTGATAACGTTACCGGGTGCTTCACTAGATTGAAGAAAATAGGTGAGGCAGGACATGATACAACCAGGCAACCACCAAGTAACCATTCCATTCCAATGAAACATCTAAAAATAAGCTGTCAATAATAAAAATTGGCTATCTATTATTATCATCCAGGTGCATGCCAAACTACACAAAAACTATTTCATTTCTATATGCTCATTACACTGAAACATAAAAAGTAGTTGAGAAGTTTGTGAAAACCCCTGTTTTATGGTGCAATCACTCATTTATTGAATGGACATATGCTGTAGGTGCACATTGGAATTGCCTCTGTGAGGCAATTCCAATGTGTACCAACAACATATGTTATTGAAATTAAGGTAACCTATTTTAATATATACACTAAACAAGTATCATGTCCATTGTCTTTCCTCCTTTAAACATCTCAAACTGCCAATCAGTATTAAAATACCAGTCACTATATATTTACACGACAGCTGTATCACCATTGATTTCATGAATTATGCTTTTGCTAAGCTGGTAGTTGCATGGTAGTATTTCGGTACTACAGAATAGCTAGGACAAGCCCATGCCTTTGTGCAATCTCAGCCAAGCCAAACCCATGAGCGGATCCAGATAATTTTGTCAGAGGGGGTCCAACTTTGACGGTTTTTTATGAGGGGTGGGAGGATCGTAATACCACTATAAGCGGGCCATCATCGGCCCGACAACGGTGATGGCCCAACATTGAATGCTAGCTCGGGAGCATCGTGATTTTTCAGGGGATCTGGACCATAAATGCTAAGAACCCCTATATTTTCGGGATTTTTCAGGGGGGGGGGGGGGTACGGACCCCCATGTCACCCTCTCTAGATCCGCATATGGAACCTGTTCGAACACCCACGGACCCCCTGTCACCCTCTCTAGATCCGCATATGGAACCTGTTCGAATGATAGGAAGAAGAGAAAGATTTGGGCTAGTAATATAAGAATCTATCAAGAGTCTGAGGATGGGAAAGACAATGCTTGATTAAAGGGAATGTCAACATTAAAAGCAAGTGAATACGAAATGCAAACCCATAATAAACCATGCAATTCGCCGCAAACCAGATCAAAATCGGCTTTAAAATAAGAAATTTAAAGCAATCCGAAATGCAAAATGCTGAAATCTATTAAGCCAATGAAGGCCGCCATTTTGAATATCTAATTAACTGTGATTGCAAAGATATTGCTCAAAATAGAATGTTTTCAGTAGTAGAATCAATAAAAATGGATAGGAGGAAACTATAGTAATTATGTTTATGCGTATCTGAGTAGGACTGTGTGACGTCACACAGTCTAAAATGGTTGCCCTCCAGAGTTGTTGATTCCCTGCAATACAAATGAGCCGCAACATGAGATTTCCAAAAATGTGGTATGTGCGATCAGGTCAGAGCCTTTGCTTGTCGCTTGAATATTCTATGAGTGTTAAATTACTGACTGAACATCATTTGGAGTTTCTAAGCTTCAGAGGAGGCTGCACAGGCTCATCTGAGTCTACATTTGTCAAAATGCCACATTGTTGGAAATCACATGCCATGGCGCAAAGATATTTTTGTAACTTTCTTAATTTTTGCTCGATTTTGATCTCGTTTGCGGCACGTTGCATGGTTGTATTAAAAGCTTGTATTTCTGAATCACTAGTTTTCGATGTTGCCATCCCCTTCAAAGTACGTACATTTTGTGTGCTGGGCCGATTTCATTTTTACCTGTATTTATTATGTGCTGCGAGAACTTCATTCGCACAAGCTCTGTCCACATGCTGTTTTGGTGTCGGCTCTGTGTATTCGACGAAATCAAGTTCGACGTTCACCGACTCCTGTAATTCTAAAGTTGAGTCTATCTCTTGTTTAGAATCTGCTTTCGGTACTGTCTCACTGTTAACCTTAGGTTCTGTACCCACAGTCATTATTATGAGATGGTGGCTATCGGATTCGTTGTAGGAGCACAAGACCATCCATATTCATCCTATAAGAAGATTAAAAAGGGGAACGTGCATTAAATGGGTATTTTGGCCCCCTCTTGAGCCAAAAACTGAAAATTGCGTTTACCTAATTTCTTTTGATTGGTTTATTAGAAGAATAATTGAAGTGTAATATCCTGGCTTTCATTTTACTTTTACCGTTTCTATGGTAACAAAAATGGTGGACGAAATAGGCTTAAAATAGAGAAATTGCCATTTTGGGCCAAATTTAAGGTTTTTGTAGACCGATTTATTAAGAATTAGATATCAGCACAAGCAAATACCAAAAAAAACAAACCTTTTAATATATTGTGTGCCGTGATAATTCTCATCATCCGTTAAAATATCTCTTTGGTATTTGCTTGTGCTGTATATCAATTCCTCTGTTACATGTCTTAAAATTGCTCAAAAATGGTCATTTTCCTATTTTCAGCCTACTTTTGGCGGCCATTTTTGTTACCATAGCAACAGTAAAAGTCGAATCAATACCATACTTTTACACTTTGGCTATTGTTCTTCTAAACTAACAAGAAGAAACTTGTGAAGAGCAACTTTTATTTATTGACCTCATAGGGGGCCCAAAATTGCCTCTTAATGCACGTACCCTTTCATTATATGGAAAGTATTTGGTATTGGAAAAGCTTAAGGGACAGGAACGGATTCAGAATTTCTGGAAATGGGGTTCATATGTATACGTATGTGGGGATTAGCCTTGCTGATTTTATTTCATTTTTCTTAAATATCACATGAAAATGAAATAATTTGGTTTCATTGAGACCAAATTATTTCATTTTCATAGAATATCTTAAAATAAAACTAAACCACACTCTGGATCCGCCACTGAGGGGCGTGACTACTATCGAAATAGTGAACGATTTGTATAAAGGTCAAAATCTAGAGGCCACAACGGATCTGTAGTAGTCAAATGACTTTATAAAGACCCACATCTGAATTAAGGGTGAGGTTGGCGCCGTGATGCCGGTTTAGACCCTCCAGTAAAATATTTTTTACTGAACGTTCCAAGGCGGTGCTTCTTTTGTGGATCATTTATGTTATTTCTGTCTTGTTTTAGTTATGCTTTCGTGTGCGTCTGTTTATTGATGCCTTGTGGTCACTTGCTGGGAAAGGGCTGACCTCTTGGCTCTCGTTTGTGATATCTAATTGTGGAGTTGTCACTTTCACATTGGTATCCTGGGTCAGGCGTGGTGCTTGATTGTATCGATTCCGGATCTATGCCCTTTTTCTAACTTATGTTAAATTTCACTATGCTGCTTCTTATTTAAGCCCCTCTCACACCAAGCCGCGTTTCCATTGCGTTGGCACGGACTTATTTTGCAGAGCGCCGTGAGTTCGCAAAAAAAAAAACCTGATGCTTTTCGTGAAAAAGAGCCTGTCTCGGCGTCCTTATAGCGATCATAGCGTTGCTGTCGTTCTATCGCGTTCCTACGGAGCTTGCATGGCGTTCTATCGCGTTCCTACGGAGTTTTTGTTGGCGATTCTCTGCGCTCTCGTGCTTCAAGCGCTCAGAATGCGTGCACTAACGCCGTACAATTTCGGTGCCGAACGACCACGGCGTTTTCACAACGCCCTTTGTGCGCGCCCGCGGAGCTCCTATTGCGTTACAGAACTTACTGCGCGGTTATGGCGACCATACGGCGACCCCACTGCGCTCTTATTAGAACGCTGAGCCAAGGCGTTTGATTTGAGCATACTCAATGTGCGCGCCGTCGTTCGGCGTTTTATGCGACCCCATAGCGTCTACTGGCGATGCCACTGCGTTGCTGCGGATATGCTTGCAATCGTACTGCACGCACCTCGGCGTTCTGCATTTTTCTTGGAAGGTCTGCAAAATCACTAAGGGCCAACACATTTACATTTTTTTGCAGAACAAATCAAACTTATTTATCAGACTAGTGACTAGTCTAACAAATGCCTGAAACCCCTATTTCTAGATCCGTGTCTATAATATTGTAAATACAGTCACGCCTCAAAGCATTTTGTTCAACTACATGTATAAATTTAATTACGCGATCTTATCTGGTGGCCTTGGTACTTACATACAATGCGACTAGCGGAGTCAGAGCAGTGTACAAACATGTTAAATACATGTAGCTCTGATAGTTACTGACAACGTCCAGTACGTTTGGGAATGGCTGGTCGCAACAAAAAGAAGAAAAATCATGCATTCTCAAGACGTGGCCCATATTGTTGCGAAACTTTTGATGTCCCTTTTATCTTGTCTTGGGAAGTATATCAACTCAAGCGCTCTCACCCTGCACCAAAGACCTATTTGCCTGCATTTTCAATCAAAGTGAAACAAAAGATAAACAAGAAACAAATAAAAAATGAAACCATACGGAATATCAGTTATATTCTATATATAAAGCACTTCAGATATGAGAGCCGGGTTATGACAAAGCCATAGAAACAGCATGCAAACAGAAGAAACAAACTTAGCTTTTTGTATAAGGGAAACCCCTAAACGGGTACTTTGACAGTGAAGACCCAGATGAAATTTAGCATAAAGCTGCATTTCATCAGGGTTTACACTCTTTGGTGAGGTCAAAACGATCTTCAGGGAATTAAATACATTATAATTTGGAATTCGGACATCTGACCAATGAAAAACCCAATCCTTATTGCATTTATCTGTATTAGTAGAATCCATCAGAACGCAAAGAGTTACAGTTGTAATAGATTGCAAACGCAACCTTTTAATACCTTTCGACGATACATTAAAATGTTTGTTCCACAGATTTGGATTCATGTATGGACACTAATATTTGAGATTATGCAAAAGAAGACCCAAAGACGGACATCACACTTTGACCTGTAGTTTATGGTTCAGACATTTTGCATAGCGTATACTTGATCAATGTGCGAGACCGTGCGCCCGTCGGTACACACTCCCACGAGGAGTATTCTTTTGCCGTAACGCCTTAACAGCACATATAGATGTACCACGAACTCTTATTAATGACATTTGGACTCTTTCTATTTCCAAAGATTGCGTAAAATGAGCCACTCGGGCTGGATCATCTGTGTTTGTCAAAGCTTTTATGGTAAATGTTAATAAATGTCTGAAGCTCTTTTTTCTAGAACAACCTATCAATATTGTAAATACAGTCACGCTGCAAAGCTTTTCGTTTATCTGTACTTCAATCTCGTGTCGCGGCTGAATTCTGTCCCCTGATCGGTGCAAATTACCTTGTAGTCTAGCGTTAAAATGCAAATAAGAGTGCTAGAAAACACGTTTGTGGGCACTTTTGCGGCATGAAGGGCAACAGTGCCTAAGTTACTAAGGGACATGTCTTCTTTCATTTTTTGCCTGTTGCCCAAACCAAAGATCATTATTAAGGTCAATATATAAGGTCAAAGGTCAATAGGTGCAAAATGATGTATAACGCATTAAACACAGAACTTAAACATCAAAGACACTGGCATTTTGTTGCAAATAATTTCAAATAACTGAAATATTGATGTCTAGTTAGATAAATCGTTGAAATTTTATCATCTGCGATCACAAACACAGCTGTCTGTTCGTCTGTATGTATGTACAGGTACTGCATAGTGCCCGGATTGGTTATGTACATTTGTGATAGTTATCTCTTTTTCGCAAAAAGCACGTAATAAAAGTCTTTGTAATTCAATCTAACATTTTTGAATGAAATATAAAGCTGTCTTGGAAACGCAATGCTGTGCACTGATCAGTCTGCACTTGGTGCCCTGTATTTATTGACATCGGCTGCGCATCTGATGTGATTAACACCGAGCACCAAATGCATCATTTACACACAGAAAACGAAACTAATTACACCTTTTGTATGACTTTCTGTGACATCACAAATACAGCTTGATCAATTAAAATCAGCCAATATTATCTTTTATTAAAAGTAAGGAAGAAGACAAAGATCAGGAATCGATACAATCAAGTACCACACCTGACCCAGGATACCGAATAGGAAAGTGACAAAACACAAGACACCATCACATTCAAGAGAGCCAAGAGGTCAGCTCTTCCCCAACAGGTGATCACAAGGTTGCAACAAACAGACATCTAGTATTGGCAAAGACAAATAAAAATAACAAATAACGAATAAGATCCACAAAAGAAACACCGCCTTGGAACGGTCAGTAAGAAAATTGCTTGATGGCTTAAACTAGTTTTACGGTACCAACCTCGCCATTAGTTATGTAGTGGATTAGGGCACATAGATGTTTGGTTTGCATGAAAGGCCCCATACTTATCCATGTATCATCTCCTGAATACTGGAGCAAAGTAAATCCAACTATTAAACCCTGGACGAACAGACAACAGACGCAGCATTAGACCCCAACCATCTCATCTATAGACAAGTCTTTAAGTCGGAACCTTCATAATCTGAGGTTGGACCCACAAAAGCAATATTATTTATTTATTATTTGAAACTATCTGCAACAGGCAGGTGCCTGCAGCTTGTTTGATGAACAGATGTGCATCATTTACCAACATTGGTTAAAAGCAAGAAGGTGTCTGCTCTTGGCGAGGATGGGTGTGACAAGCTGCTACAGGCATCATCTGACCGATGGGAGTGCTGTGACTAAGGCAACATAGATGCAATTGACATATTAAGGTTGGTAGACCTCAAACACCGTAATTGCGCAGGAAAAGAGGGTTTAATATCACAGACCATGTTTTTCAAGTTTCATGTCTGCATTCCACATAGCTAGGTAAAAGCTAAGTACTAAGAGGTATACGGATACTTCAGAAGAGGCGTCCACTCCTTGCGATTCTAGGCCGTCTAGGCAATCATTACAACCGCTAGATAAATCACTTAGCATCTTTGCCTTCACACTTTGAGGGAGGACTTAAACCCTATACTGACATTACCTAAGTCAAAATAGATTATGTCATAGTCATTATTTGATTTACAGATGCTGGCTGGTTAAGCCTTCAAGTAAAATATTTTACGGAACGTTCAAGGCGGTACTTCTTTTGTGGATCTTTTATGTCTTTTCTGTCTTCTGTTTGCTATGCCTTTGTGCGCATCTGTTTATTTGTGCCTTGTGGTCACCTGCTGGGAAAGGGGCTGACCTCTTGGCTCTCATTGTGGTGTATAACTGTGAGTTTGTCACTTTCCCATTGGTATCCTGGATCAGGTGTGGTACTTGATTGTATCGTTTCCTGATCTTTGCATCCTTACTTAAATAAAGGCTAGCAACAATGTATGATGTGCAGTAGAAGATTGCCTGTACCATCCTACATGTAAAAAAAACGTTTCTATAGTCATTTTGGAAAACATAGAGAATCAGAAGATGTTTCGCCCCACAAATTAGGTCTCCAAAAATCGCTATTGAACTTAAGCTTGGCTTTGCAAATATAGAAATTTATACATTGCAAGCATTATGGGAGCGTTACACTGATTTTCTCCTTGCTTTGGGAAGCATCTGTGTCATTACGAGACAATCGAACCTCAAATACCAGGGGAATTACAGTTTGTTCCACAATTGAATCCACGTGAACCGCTGTGAATTATTTCCTTGAAATCAGCCAGAGAAATAGTCCAACTTCTAAAGAAAAGTGTTGATGATCCATCAGGAAGCCAAGAATCTAAGTCGGTTCTGAATGAAACTACCACGCATATTTCAGAGTCTGAGTTATATACATGTATCATGTAGCCAAGAATTTACGCAAGGAAGCAGTATCCGACAGGTTTAGGATATGGGCGGCTAACAAATGAAACAGTAGTCTTCAAATTACTTGACCCATCAATCGGATCACAAATATGACCAAATGCGGGTGTTTTTGTTTAATAATGTAAAAAACCCAGGTAGGCTTCCTTCTACATCTGTTGCATTAAACTCCACATAAGACGAGCTCATTATCAGACAACTATATGGTTGAATGTTACAGTTCCATCCCCAGAGCACATTGATCCGGAAACTTGTGCATGGTTGCGAGACCCATACAGCAACCAATTGAAACCAAAGCTGTTGCTGTAAGAACCTAAACCTAAAGTATGTACGCAGTTGTTGCAATACAGCTGCAAAGTGTGTGCAACAAGACGGTGCAAATGTATGCTTTATCCTAGAAATATCAATTTCTTCCGTCTTGCGGCTGTGGTTCTATCACATGTGGCAATCCACTGAATGTTGTGGAAGAGTCAGCTAATGAGGATGAGTTGTAAAGAAGGACACTTATTAATGAGTTACTATTATAAGAGATGAAAGATATCAGTTTTCAATTGTATATCTATAAATGACATTCGAGATATTTTACGGTCAATTTCCGGTTAAAACTATGCGAAAGTTGCCTAGGGTGCTTTAAAAATAAGGACCTGGTCACACATGCACCTTGTGACCTTTGACCCCGATAATATGTATATTTCAAATGAGGGCATTAGCCTCTAAAATAAGAAAAGTTCATTTTAAAACTGGTTGCTGTTTAAAAGCCCAGGTAGGTTTTATCTAATTAAAATGTAAACATAAATTCGTAATAAAACTTAGATGATGATTCTGAAATTGCACTTGATGACCCTTGACCCTCATTTTGACCTTTTATGAGGTCATAAGAATTGAAACAAATGATTAAAATAAAGTCACTGATATAGATCAGACAAGGTACAACGAACTCCATCAATGTCAGTCCAAATCATTATTTTATATGTATAAAATCACGAATTTTATATACATATAGTGACCTTTTGACCCCTTTGTGACCTTGTGTATGGTCAGTATGCTTTGTATATTGGACGCATATATTCAAAGATGTTGGCTGAGTTCCATAAACCAATTTGCCTTTTATTTTGCGAAATAAATATAAATACAAAATTTGCAAATTAAACTCAATATAATATAATGCACTTGGTGACCTTTGACCCCCTATTGTGACCTTATTTGGGGTTTCCCATTTGGGCAACAGGGCAAAATCAGTTCAGGAGTGTTTGCTTATATTGATAGGCCTAGTGGCACCTTATGCCCCAAAAGTGCCCACACTTCGAAAAAAATGTCTCTGAGATCACCTGTCTATTGATAAATCTTTGTCTTTAAATTGGTCTACAGGTTGATATATGGGCCGCAGCATGAGATTTCCAACAATTTGACATTTTGACAAGTGTAGACTTGGACGAGCCTCTGCAGCCCCCTTTTGAGCTTAGAATCTCCAAATGGTGTTCAGTCAGTAGCTAAACAATCATAGAATACTCAAGCGACTAGCAAAGGCTCTGATCAGACTGCGCGTATGCGCAGGCTGATCGGAGGCTTTGCTGGTCGCACATACCACATTGTAGGAAATCTCATGTCACGGCTCATATAATAAACGCAGAACCAAAACTAAGGACACCCTTTCATTTTGAGGCAATTTTAACCACTATGGAATCCAAGTCAATATTTGGTGTGACATCCACGTATCATATTCAGTATGCCCGATAGGTGTCGTGCATGTGCTGCTGCACGCGGAGGTCACAACTGATATTGACATGGCTTCAATATCATACAAGGGTAAGTTACATGCTAATTTTGGGTTCTGCATATAAGGTGAAAACCAGATCAAACAAGTTTCTAGAGGTTAATATTTTGGCATAATTCTTATATCACCTCCTAGACAGCTATACATAACATGAACATGAAAATATTATGAGCTGCATTAAATTGACACGCTTTGCTGTTACAACCATCAACGGATAAATTAAAGACCTTAAATGATTTTTAACAACTGTTTTGTTGTTTGTTGTTGTTATTTTTTTTTCTTTTAATGGACATATACGATTAACACAATAAAACAGTTACCGATTACAATTTTGGTTCAAAAGCCGTGTTAACATAACGATTAATTTGGGTAGACAGTATACAGTTATTTTATACCTGTTTGTAGAATAGTCCAAACTACAATGTATTACCCCCTCGGTGCCGTGGACGACCTGATGCACTATTGCACGAAACCGAAGGCCGAGTAAAATAGTGCATCAGGTCGTCCACGGTACCGAGGGGTAATAATTTGACTATACTACAAACATGCATGAAATAACTGTTTTATTACCCAACCCTTTTGATGAAATGCTTAGTTGCGTTTCCTGAATGGAGTTGCTGAAGACGATGCGGTTTTGTTGTAAAACAGAAAATTTCACTAAATCTACTCCACTTTGGTCTCAAAATGTTCCGCTCGTTCTAACTAAGAAACGAGTACCCACACTTTATGTTTCTGACCATAAACAACGAAGTTATTGGAGTTTAAAGTTGCCAAAGCATGGCTCATTTTCACCTTTGTTGCACAACGTTTCCTTTCATAAACGAACCGTACGCGCATCGTTGTCGCGCATGTCGATAAGCGCCTGTGTGTTTTAATAGCGAAGCGGGAAACCAGGCCATGGTATAGAGCCAGTCAATAGTAAAAAATATTGACAGTTCAATAATTCAGTGACTCGTGACATAGCAAAAATTAGACAATTACTCCGTATATAGACGGTTGGGTAATAATCAAAATTATTACCCCGAGGTGCCGTGGGCGATCTGATGCGCTATTGCATGAGTACCTGAATACTGGCTCCATGACATTGCCATGATTTGCTGTTTCTCCCCCCAACAGGTAAATTAAAGAGTTTTAAGGATTTGTTTTGTTCGTTTTTCTTTATTCGACTAAACAAAATGTAAAAACGTGTTTTATGATTCACATTTCCACTGCGATTCTTTAACTGAACCTTTAAATTTGAGATATCCCCCATACCTTAATAAACAGATCGATTTAAGTCACGTCCACATCAGTCGGGACGCGTAGTGAAGGTGTATGAATATTATCAAACATGCATAGCAACAAAAACGTTCGAATTTTTCGGCTTTCTCAGCGAAGCGAGGAACGACATCCCAAATTTAACCGCTTGTTGCACGAATGTCCCAAATCTTATTCTGTAAAAAATTGGCCACTTGTGTTCGTCGTTTGTTCAAGTTTTCCCATAGCGTATGATTTTTAATCTACGACAACGCTCTTAAGCAACGAGATGGGCGAAACAGAAAACTTGCAAGATGGAAGTGACTGTAAAAAAATGGTTCACGTTTGATATCAAATTTCTCATTTTTTTCGACTTGGTCCCGCTGTGGCATATATGTCATGAAAAAATATAGGGTTTCAACTACCAATGTGCCAATTTTTATCGAAATTCGTTCTGGAGACAAAATTCGTTCCATTATCTTCGAGAGGTCATACGGTCTTCAAACGGTCAAACAGTCAAGATGGCGGAAAACGATGATTGGGTGCGACTGGCAAAGCCAGTTCATATCGCGCAAAACCAATCTAGACCATAATAAATGTATTAAAATTCAAATGAAAATATAGATCTATTTAATATATTGGATATCTAGGCCTTATTTACCTCGGATAAATGCATGTTTCACTAATATTCTCAATCAATGACAACGTTATCTTTCCTGACCGTCTGGTTAATGACGACAACATTGATAAATAAATGACGTAAGCAATCTTTTTTTAGTGCACACGGTATAGAAAGCCATTCCTGTTGTCTTAATGATTTTCATTAATCTTGCTTACAATCAGGAAATGTCTTGCACTTATCAAATATAACCCGCAGATTGTTTCTATGGGGGTTGATAAAACTTGGGATAGTCCATTTTACACCCAATTATGTACTAATTAATACTTTACAAACTACTGATGAGGCCCTCCCAGGGAGGGAAGATGGTACCTGTTCCCTTGTTCCCCATATTTTCCCTGTTCCCCAATGTTCCCCTTCCCCTCGAAATTAATTGGGCCCTTTGTTCTTCTGTTACCCTGAGATGAATGCTCTTTTCCCCCCTGTACCCCAACCCCAGGGAGGGCTTCAGTGATGGACCCCCCAAATAACACAGACGTTGAATCAACATGAAAATAGTATACCAAAACATATTTGATTTCATTTTCAGAAAAGGTTATGTGTAAGCTACATCGTTGTTACAGTCCCTATTATTAAAAGTGACCAGGGTTTTTTACTCTCTATTTTGGGAACATGACCCAATCCCCAGAATTGGGAATTTTTCACATAGTTTTATACAAATTGGGGAAAAACTCACACCATATATTATAATCAATTCAAACAAAAGTTAGCTAATAAGAACATTTCAACATTATGAATTTAACAGGTACTATTCATTGGAGTACATAGTCACAAAATAGTGACATTTTTTTGTTTCTTAAATTGGGAATATTCTCCTTGTTATTGGAAAAAACATACTTTTTTGCAATTGGGAACACGACCCAAAATTGGTCTTCAAAATGTGCCAAAAAACCCTGTTTAGTTTATCAGAAATATCAAGAAAACAATTACATCTGTATCACTATACATGGTCCAAGTTACTGCCTGATTCTTTAAATAGGATGAATACCCATGCCCTAATCATATTTTAGTGTTAACCTGACCCCAACAAATACAAAAGTTATATGATCCAAATATCATATAAACATATGACACTGTGTTTAGGGTTCTCTTTGAGACGGTTCTTTTGAGTACCCACAACATATGTTTGATTAAGAAATAATTCAATCACACATTAATAGTCTTATCTTGGGGATAGGTGCTTTGGGGAGGGAATGCTATAGAAGCTTGGGGTATAAAGAATCCTTCATAATAAACATACTTAAAATCATTTAAATAGATACATGTCTTTATTGTTAAAGACCTCCTAAATGAAAAAAATCTACAAATATATTCTTCCTAGAGTTTTGTTTAACTCAAAATATGTGTTACACACCCTTTTTTTTGGACAAAAACAAACTCTGTTTACTCTTTTATCATCTTAATCCTTTACTTCATAGGCTATATTTAGATCATGACATTATTTTCTATTTAGACAACATTGAAAAAATTCAAGAAAATTGAAGCTAATTAGTTTTGAATTTGAAGATATAATGGAAAATGGAGCATTTGCTCCAAAAGAGCAAATACTCCATTTTCCAATTATATTTTCAAATACATGATATTTCAAAGGTGTAAAATGTTAAAGCTGGTTAGATCTTTCTAAAATTTGAGACCATAATTAGCTGGCATCAGATTTTGATTCCTATGACCAATTTTGGGGGTCTCTGACTCTCAGAAGCACTGTGTAAAACCAACAGATCATTGAAAAAAAATTAACAAAACAGACTTAATACTGATATAACAGACTTATTCTGCAATTTGTAGTAATTGAAAGTAAACAAGTTTTTTTGACATCTAATACTCTCATAGGGCCAGTTAAGCACAAAAAAATTGCGTAAAATTGTGATTATTTTCTTATCCATCAGTTTAAACATGTGTTTTGTGTGCTCAAAAGAACGTCTCATCGAGATGGTACTTTTGAGTACCCACAACATATGTTTTGTTTGGAATAAGAAAATAAATTTCAGTTACGCACTCTTATCTGGGGGCCTGAAGTCTCTTATAAATATTTGTGATAGATGCTGTGGGGAGGGGGGC
Organism: Loripinus fragilis; assembly: GCA_964019695.1. Lineage (NCBI taxonomy): Eukaryota > Metazoa > Mollusca > Bivalvia > Lucinida > Lucinidae > Loripinus > Loripinus fragilis. The sequence goes on along the minus strand of OZ026528.1, from coordinate 78,094,753 downwards.
TATAGTAGCTTAAGGTATAAACTACCATATTCTTCATAATAAGCATACTTTTGTACAAATGATGTAACTATTTCAAATGAGGGAAATTGGTGTTCCAGAACAGCTGGCTTCATTCTGATTAACTATAAATTTTACAGAAACTTTATTCTGTGTAAACAGTCATCAAATCAGTTAACAGCTGATGAAATCTCTCTAAAATTTGTTTAATTATATTGTCATCCAGTTTTTGAAGTTCAAGGCCAATTAATGTTTGGGAGTCTGACTAAGATTCCTGTTAGACAGTTCAAAATTCTTATTTTGAATCCTTTATCATTTTTGGTTTATAATAAGAACATGTCTGCTTATTACATGTATATAGTGGTTGGTATGCTGCAACTTGGAATACATACTTAAACCTCTTTTTATCCAGATTGAAAGCAATCTTAGTCTACACTTTACAAAAATGATATTAATGAGGCCCAGCCAGTGGGGTTTGTGATATGTTACATAATGTTTACCTGCATACATTAGCCTGCTTCCCTTTCCCCAAGAAATAGTTATGTTTTCTTACTAAAGTTGTCTTTGTTCCAAGCCCCAAGCACCTCATTTTTTTAAAATAATAAAATGAAGTAAAAATAAAGCAAAAACATTTTTCTCTTATTTAGGGTTAGGTCTAGTTTAAAGGTTGCAATATAAATGATGTATTAATTGGGGTCTGGGTCATTATGGGATGCTTTTATCAATAAATTGTATTTTAATTTCATATTTAATAGCAAAGTTCCCACCGACTCTGAAATAAGGGGTATACTGGCTCCCATTTTCTTGGTTTTGTACCCCCCCCCAATAAAATGTTTTAGGCATTTTATAAAATTCACTTTGAGGGGGGGGGGGGGGTTATGAATGGGTCAACTTTCTGTGAAATCAAGTATCTATTCGGATTGGGGTTGGTCTGAAAATACTGGCTCACACACCCATACCAAAATTACCCACAAGTTACTCACCCATGCCCACACCCCCTCCCCCAAAAGAGATTTATACCTTCAATTATCAAAGAATCAATGGTTATTTATTTAAGAGAAAAAGATAAAGTTTAGTAAACAAACACAGAGATAATCCTTGCCCAAAATGATGATGGGCCCATAAAAAGGGCCAATGACCCATATATCCCATTCAATGTCATGCAAATTTCAAAATTTCAATGGGCCTTTTAAAATTTTTATGGGCCCTTTGCAAAATTGATGGGCCCAAGAATCCTTAAGTTAATATCCACATTAGAGCAAAATTTACATGAAAATTGAATAGTTTCTATATGGGGCCAAGCCAAAAGTAAAGTCCATTTTCTAAAAGCAATAAAACTTTCTTACAAAATGGATTAGGCCCATCCAGGATTATCCCTGCAAAAATAAAGAATATTGGGGAACAGCTAGGAAAAAAGAAGACATAAGAGCAAGAGGAGGATTGAGGGTGCGGTGTAGGTTAGTAGTTGGTGAGGCCTTCCATGGGTTTTGGGAAACAGGGTAAAGGGGCATTTATTTCAAGGGAATAGAGGAGGTAAGTGCAACTTTTGAGGGGAACAAGCAAACAAAGAAAATGTTGGGGAACATGGAACCCAGGAAAACAAATTTTCGATTTTTGGGGAACAAGCAAGTTTATTTCAGCTCCCCCCCCCCTGAGGGCCTCGATGGTTAGTGGATAATTCAGCCAAGGTACAGACATAACCATATAGTTCCTTCTGACATTGGGTGAGCCCGGGGTTGAGCGGTTGAATGGTCAATGCATGCGCAGATCCAGATTTTGTTTGTCAGAGAGGGGGGGGGGGGGGGGGGTCCAAGCCCAACGACGAGAAAACAGCCAGTTTTTTATGTTTGTTTGGGGGTTTTTTAGTCCAAAATTTTCCGGGGATGCGGGGGGGGGGGGGGGGGTCCAACTATTTACGGGGGGGGGGGGGGGGGGGGGGGGTCCAAATGCTAATTTCTATAGAATTTGATAAAACTTGTGATTTACCAGGGATCATGGGGGTCCGGACCCCCTACCTCCTCCCCCCTCTGGATCCGCACATGCATGACATTTAAAGACTAAAGTCGAAAGGGGAAGAATCGGCAGCCCGGGAAGAAGGGAACCTTTCAAAGTAACGGGAAAGCCCATTTTCAGGCGAACGAAACGAATTAAAAATGAAATCTGCATACCTAGGATGCACCTCTGAGGCCCCAGAGATAAAGCATTTGAACATCACAGTTCTTCGCCATTTTACAGAAGAATATGTATTGGCATTATTCCTTTAGAATCACATTTTCATAGATAAAACATATCGATTAGACGTTTACTCGTAATATTGTGACGTAAACATGGGACAACTTTGACTAGTGACTACGTCATTTTAGAGCTTTGTCCCGCGTTTATACTCAGCTGAAAGATGGACGGGGCAAAGGTGAATATGTATTAATTTATTTCATCAAAATCGGTTCTGGAGACAAAAAACGTTCCATTATATGCCAGAGCTTATATTTCATTTCTATTTTTAAGCGCCTGACGGTGGTGCATTTCAGAGCTTGATTTCATTGCAAAGCAATATATCATTAAACACTTTCAAAAAAGGAAATTGGCGATTAAAGGTTGCAAAATCTAAATATATAGCGAGAATACACTGTCATTTATTACAAATTAAGAATAAAGAGCGTTTAAAAAAGGGAATTTTTGGCGCCATTTTTCGGCCGCCATTTTGAGGGAATATTTTGCGTCGCGCATTTTTACAACTTTAAAATACTTTAACTCAAAATACGCTCTTTGCACTCCTACTGCATATGCGCCATTTGGGTGGATCAACGTCACCCATTACCGTTGCCATTTTGTTAAAATACATTGATTGGCGATGAACGAGTATCGCCATGACGTTTAGCGTGGAAAGTTGGCTTTTTGGCTATTCCGACACCTCCGTTATGTCCGATTTTATTCAAAATATCCGGATAACAGTCCAAATATACTCAGAATAAACCATTGAAGGATATTGAAATTATTTTGACCATATTACATTAGAGAAAAAAATAAAGCAAACTTTATTGTTTGTGAACTTTCGGTTAAGAGGATTATTTTACTTGGCATGGTACTGTATCGTAACCAATCACACGTAGATTACCTTGACCTGGTCATTGCTTATTTTCTAAATTCGACCATAGAAGAAAAAGTTTTCACACCCATTTATCAGTCACTGCACCTACTATCGCGACAATGCCTTCAACAAAAATGTGAAGATATGGCATACCCGAACCAATATGACAACATATCGGCATTAAAACATTGGCAACAGCTACAAAATTAGGTGTCATATTTTGACTGAGAACCAGCAATTATTATGGGGCCAATCATTATGGAATACAAATGATAAAAATGGGGTTTAATTAATTTTGAATGTATGTGACGTTCAGTGTAGAGGGGTAAACCATTTAGAACTGTACTGTATTTTAACCATTGAAGCTTGGCTTAAATTAAACATTATTTGTGATTGCAGATATCTGGAACTAAGAACTGCATGTATAATAGTTCAGGTTGTATTGTGTCGAATGATAGAGATAAAATTGAGTCTAAATAGCCGGCTTCGATTGTCTTTGAAGTATAGGGAAAAACTGAAAATTGGTACTTTAATGATAATGTAAATATAAATAATAAAATCAATTTTTAGTCCATTCATGAATGCATGAATACTTTAGATCTTTTGCAAAATTAATGTGAAGCCGGAAGTACTTCACTTACTTTGTAAGAGGCCCGAAGTATTCATGCTTCCATGAACCGACCAAATTAATTCTCAAATCAATATACCGACCATATCATGAGCTAACTATAATGATTATGGGTGCCAAAACGTACCTGATTAGATAATCCAATTCTTTTCCAATCTCTTATTTTCCTTCCAAAACCATGTCTATAACATGTATTCATTTCCGATCGTCAAAGGTAGAACATAATTCTAAGCTAGAAGGCAAACATATTCCTTCGTTTTTCACTACAAAAATATAATAGAATGCAATATCAAATGGTGTAGACTCAGATCGGCATCTGATCAGGACTTTCAGTGTTAGCATTAAGTTCAATAGATCTCCTACAGAAAACAGCGATACAAAAACGGTTGTAATATAAATTATCCATATATATTTTTTTAAATTTTACGATCATTTTATTAAGATTAATTCACATCGTTTATATTATTTTCAAAGAAATAAAAAAATAAACAAAAAAATAGCCAAATATGTATATTAACTGTATATCGTACGCTAAAGCATATACTATCAACAGCCATGCAAATCGAAAACTCTTCTCAAATTGACCACAAAAACACAAAGCTGACAAGACACTAATATCTAATAACCAAAGAAAAAAGTTTAACGATCTGGCAGCGAACGTATTATGTAACTTGCTTGTCTACTCGCCATATTTATGACATTTAAGCTTTACGTTTTTAGCCCAGTAAATGTAAATAACAGATTTCGGCAATCAATAACTATTGTCTTGCCTCGTAATAACAAGATACTGTGCCGTTTAAATGATATGAGTACATTGGCGTAAAATGTATAAAACATGAAACCTGTGCAATTTTGCCTGAAACGTACATAACAATGAAACCTGTGCAATTTTGCCTGAAACGTAAAAAACAATGAAACCTGTGCAATTTTGCCTGAAACGTACAAAACTTGAAACCTGTGCATTTTTGCCTGCAACGTTCAATACAATGAAACCTGCGTGGTTGCCTTTCAGCTCACGAATGATGATTTAGATGAGTACATAAACATGAAGTAATAAAGGAAAAAAATAAAGGTATTTGCCAACGGAGTGTGACACTACATATCGAGGATTTTCGCAATGATTTCTCATTTGTTCAACCGATGCTCAAAATGTTACACTAGTAGAAAATCAGGTACAGGTACGTTGTTATTTGATGGCCTGAAACCGTCTAACTGTTTCTACAAAAATTAAATAATCTGCGGTTATACATTCCCTATAAGGTAAGTTAGCCACATATGTAAATATATACTAAGGAGGAGCACTGACGTTTTCAAAATAAGAAAGAGGGCACAGATCAGGAATCGATACAATCAAGTACCACACCTGACCCAAAATATTACAAGCGTTCGCGAGCGTATTTCCTTAGCTTTAGGGCAATCTTTTTCTACCATCGCGTTAAAGTTTGGCCACAATGCAGCACTCCGACACGATGCAAAAATGTTGACTTGTTAGCTAAAAATTCAACACAAAACTGGATCTGAAAAATAAAATCACAAAAATGCGTTCTTACAAAGTTGTATTGCAACCTTGATAACTAGTGTAAATAAAGATTCGGCGATGGGTATTTTCTTTTATTCACTGTTGTTGTTGTTGTTGTTTAGGCTAAACCCATATATGCCCAATGGAATATCACAATACTGCCAAAAGGCCGGATCCATTTCTGATTCAAGGGTTGTTGGGTAGTAATTTACAATTTCGCTCAATGCGCTAAGCAAATAGTGCGGCGTCTGCTCTGGTTCTAATCTGTTTGCCCATGTCACACAAAAAGGGAGCTAGGCTAATATAAATTGGTTAACATAATTTCACAACATTATCAGTCGGCATATCACGGCGAGCAGTTTATAGTGTATGCATATTTCGCCAGTAACTGACAACTACCCTACTTGAACCGGGACAATGATTGAGAATAATAACTTGAAGAAATGTTTGACCAGGCAGTGGCTTGAGCTCACAATATCAGCTTACAGAAGCAGGATTGTGTATTTGCTTCACTGTACCCGACTTTGCTATCCGGAGCAAAATGCCTCATCATTCCTTAATCGTATGATACTTCTCACTGAAAAAAAGGATTTCAGTCTATTCCGAACAACAAAATCATACCAAAAAACAATAAAGACATAAAGAAATCTGGTTGCTATGGCAGTGCGGGTACTCATTCCTATTCCTTTCGATTTTGAAGTTTTATGTCGGCGTAGAGCGCCCTTGCCTCTTGCATACATGTATATTGAGTGTGCACATTACCCCCAGTTTTCTGCACCCACGTAGGCTTTACGAATGGGATTCTGGCTGTATAAAAAGAGGGACATGTAGTTTGAATTGTGTGATTCTAAATCAGGCCCAATCGCGCAGGTCTTGACTTGACAACTCCGTATGTACACTATCTTCGCTGCATCTCCAGATGCTAAGGTGATAATGGAGGTAGGTTAAGTTTGTTAATGTTCGCCGCTCTTTAATTGTTGAACTGTACGCTGATTTTGAAAACAAAGTAACATTACCCTGCGTTTCATTCCGCATCTCCGGCTTCGATGACAATACACATGCACGTGGGTTATAGGTGTTACTGGGAAAGAGGACTTCAACTTCTAGTAGGAACCTTTGGGGAAAATGTTACTGCCTCTCCAATTGTTTAGTTCCACATGCTGAATGTTCTTGTAGTGGGAGTAGTAATACTACACTTCCCCACTCAAAGAAATTACAATTAATTTTATCAGTGACGTCTCCGTTTCAAACAGTGCTCCTCAAGTATGAAGAGCAAATAGAAAAAAACAATACTCAAATTACACTTCAAAAGTAAAAAAACGTTTAATAGTTAATGATTTTTTTTATCACGATTCTCATTGACGCAACGTTAACGTCACCGAAAAAATGACATTTTTAATTTGTCTGTGTGTTTAAATGACTGCCATATGAAATCAACAGACACAAGGAAACAACAATAAAAATGTTTATTGCGTATATCATTTTGTTTTATTTTGGTGTTTTTTTCATCATTGTAGCTTCAATAGTTTTGCGACAACTATTTTTGCAAGAAATCTGGTAATGCATTGATTTAAACGGCGACGTAACAAGGTGACAAATAATAAATATTGTTTCTCGTGTGAGACTTAATCGTGTATTATACTTCTTTTTTATACATCGTGAGACTTTAGTTTATTTCACGCACGGTCACTCAGCAAAGACTCAAACAAGTCTGCGCATCTAGCAGTCTCGTGGGAGCCTTTGCCCAATCGTAAATGCGGCTTTTTGTACCGGAAACTGCTTTCGTTCAGAATTGCCGTCCAAATACGAAAGGTTCAGACACACTGGTTGGTCGATTAAGGAAAGCTGGGATGTATCCGGCGTTTATCTATTTATTTTTTAATTTCTTAATTTTAATTTATTCTATTTAATTCTTTTTTTGTTAGAATGTCTTTGGAGTGCAAAGATGTTGAAGATTGAGGGTCAATTAGCGTTTACCAAGCCGCATCTTTTTGGACAGTTTATTTTTCACCAGGAACCCGTGCTGGATCAGACCATGACTAATTTACAACAGAATACAATCGGCCTAAAATTGCTTGATTTTAATCGCATTTTATTCGAAACATGACTTGTCTAAATTGTCCTTATCATTGATGACGCTCTCTTTAATTACGCGCGGCGCGAAATAATAACGTCAGACTTTACGACGTCATATCTCCTGACGTAATTAATCTCCCGAAGACACATTATCGCATGGCGCGGCTCATTTGTATTTGGTAGATTTGCAGTGACAGTAAAATAGAGAAGCCAGATTTTAGCAGTTTTTAATGCTGTCCATGCAACATTCACGCGAGACCTAACGATACCTCATCTAGATCTCTCGCATTTCGCCTTTTGCAATATGGGTAAATAGCGACATTTGACTACTGTTCATTCACGATATCTTGGCTCAAAGAAACCGTTACATTACATCAGTACAGGTAGCTTCTTCTTAATGTTCTAAGATAAATCTGGTATTAAGCTATACAGACTATGTACATGCCTAATAGTTGGAACCAATCAGATGATACTTTGCAATATGCGCGTCACGTGGGTTGTCAGGTGGTCAGCTACGTCATTGCCAGGCTACAGTTCCAATGATGGCTGATGCTGGAGTTTCCCGAGAGCCATTGCCAAGTACAAGTCGACATTTACCTACGGTATATTTAAGATATAACTTTTAATCTTCAATGTAATTTAACGGTTTCTTACTGCGAGTATTCGTTTCCTACACTTTGTAAACCATAAATTAGATCTAGCAACCTCTCCTGCAACCGTGTCGCCATAAGAAAAAAACATGGCTGGTCTGGTGATGGCCTGCAAGTTGCGCGATATGGAACAACGGTTTCGATACCGTGCCTTAGGCCCGCATTTATATGTATATGTTCTATTCAATTTCAGTAACGTCAGACTTGGCCGAAGATTTTTGTTTTTGCAAAGAAATGCAACAAAGGCCTGAAGAATGTGTTAACCGATTCTTTGTTTACTATGACCTACTTAACTTAGACTTTTGTCAGCTTCCGTTGCGTGGCCATTTCCAAGACTGCAATGGGTTTTCATTGAGGATATATTTTTATATATTGCCCGTCTAATTATGTATCTGTCCATGTTTCCCTTTAACCTGTCAAACGAGCATACATGACTAAAATGTTGGGGAAAATATGAATGTTTATATTTCCTGGAAACCTGCCAACTTCGGAGAGTTCCCTCCCCTCTTTGTTTACCATGATCGTTTTCAGGTAATTGTTTTATCTATTAGATAAAGATCTCTGTTAACACATTATGTGCCAACCACAACAAAAGTCATCTGCTTGTCCTCTGCTCAGATGTTTTTGAAGCCTCTTCAACAAACTGTGTAGATCCCGATCAGACTGCTACTCTAGATCTGGGTCCATACTGTTGGCCTCTATACTCTTGTTAACCAATAAACAGTCGGTTTCGAATGCAGATATTTTGCTGGCATTTTAAGTGTTAAATAATGTTTTTGTCTTCAATGTGAAATGATAGTTATACTTCCACCAAACGCTTTGAGGCGTGACTGTAACGGTAAATGCATAGAATAAATCGAGGGTCATGCCTTAGAGTTCGTGGTAGAAGCATATTTTCAAATAAAACTACGGCTTTACCTAAGATACATGAAAAATTAGGTGACTTAACAGCGACCCTTCAGCTTTTGTTACGTAAATGAGTTCTGACAGAGGACTTAATAATTTTATAGGTCTTAGAATTAAAATACTTGCTTCAAGGAATATTTGTGTTAAAGCATTGTAATATCAATAAAAAAACTTCAACAGAAGTGTTTCTTTTGTTTTGTCATATTTCCTTTCTTCTTTTTTCCATTGTAAATGTTGTTATTTTGTCTTTAAAGATAATTTTTCCACAGGATAGAGAATTTGAATTGTTTCCCTTGAATTATTATATGAACAAGTAAGCGCTTCCCTTAAATGGTCGATGCCTTTTTAATGCCATCAACTTTTTCATATTTAAATGACAGATTGCCTAAGGCTGTTCTACATTGATTTTATCCACTTATTCAATGTACCTCAACAGTGTACATGTATCTTAGCCTGAAAAATAGATTGAATAAAATAGAATTGGTAACCCGGAACATCATTTTAGCCTATAGTTTGTTGTCAAGTTTTTGGCGTATCTCCTTAAAGCAACAGCAAACAATTCATCTGAAGATGCTGTCTGAGTTTTTTGTTGTAAATTTGTTGATTTATGTAATTGCAGGTATAAGTCCAGACAGTGTGGACGAAGTTCTCGCTATAGGAGTAGTCTGAACTGGATCTGCACTGTTTGTCAAAAAAGCTTTAGAAGCATTCCAGCAGATGACTTGTCCATTGTTTTGCATTTGGCACTTTAAGGTTTGTTAATATCCTTTCTATATGTAGACCTGGCCTCATAGTGCAGTGGTAAACATGTCTGACGGCAGGTATGTGTCATACTTAAGGTCCAGGGGTTGCGAGTTCGATTCCGGCCCGGCCACATACTTTCATTGAAATTGATCATCAATTAATTCCTACGACCACTCTCCTCTCTAGCTACCTTCTGTTGATTAAAGAACGGTTGTTGTCAGTTACAAGCGAAAGTATGTGCACGAAGTACATGTTAACTGCTTAGTCAACTGTGCAGGATGCTTAAAAGGAGCTGGGGTGGGGGGATGATAATAGGATTTATTCCATGCCTGTTGTTTGAACTAATTAAATTAATGAAATGTGTTATTTGGCGCAGATGCTCTTGCTTTGCAGCAATGTATAAATGTAAAATTATGCAATATACTATTAACTACATGTACATTTAAACCGCGTAAATTCGAAGTGCTAGAGAGTAAATGTTATTAGCTCACCTGAGCCATTGGCTCATGGTGAGCTTTTGTGATTGTTGGATGTCCATCGTGCGTCGTCAACAACTGCTTCAAAGGACATCTCCTAAACTACTGGCTGATTTTGACCGAACTTGACAGGAATTATCCTTTAATATGGTTCTCCATTTACCCATTTTAAGGTCCCATCATCATTTTGGGCTAGGCTTATCCCTGGGCTCTCTTTAAAATAGTTCATATGGCTCTCGTCCAATGTATACCTTGGTCACACAGACTAAAAACAGATTTTCAATATGAAAACTTTAAAAATCTTTTTGTCTGAAACCACAAGGCCTAGATATTTGGTATGTAGAATCACCTAGTAGACCTCTACCAAGTTTGTTCAAAATATGCATCTGGGGCCATAAATGGTTCTGCCCCAGGGTCATAGGCTTATATATGAAAACATGATAATATATTCTTGTCTGAAACCATAAGGTCAAGGGCCTTAATATTTGGTATGTAACATCACCTAGTGAACCTCCAAGCTTGTTCAAATTATCCCCCTGGGGCCCTAGGGGTCACATGTTTAACATGAACTTACATAGGGAAAACATTAAAAAAAACTTTCTTGTCTGATATTTGGCATATAGCATCACTTAGTGGACCTATACCAAGTTTGTTATGTCCCCGCCATTTTAATGGGGGTGCATATAGCATCACCCTTGTCCGTACATAAGAACGTATGTATGTCTGTTTGTATGACGTACGAAAAATGGTTTCCGTACAATATCTTTTGAAACTATTGGTGGTGTATTTGATTATTATTTCATTATACAGGTACATGATTACAAAATACAATTGAAGTTTGATTAAGGATGAAATCCGCCGATTTTTATGATAGTTATGGCCCTTGCTCTCCTTAGAAAATGGTTTCCAGGACATATCTTTTAAATACTTTGGTATATTGGATTCATATATATTTCATACACAGGTATATAATCATAAAATACAGATCAAATTTGATTAATGATTAAACCACCAATTATTATCAGAGTTATGGCCCTTGATCTCTGTAAAAATGGTTTTTGGGCGATATCTTTTAAAAACATTGGTGTATTGGATTCATATTTCATGCCGGGTTGAGGTATAAAATCATAAAATACAGATCAAGTTCGATTAAGATTAAAATCCACTGATTATTATCAGCGTTATGGTCCTTCATCTCCGTGAAAATAGTTTCGGGGTGATATCTTATGAAAACATTGGTGTATTGGATTAATATTTCATACACAGGTATAAAATCATAAAATACAGGTCAAGTTTGATTCAGGATAACATCCACCAATTATTATCAGAGTTATGGCCCTTGATCCCTGTAAGAAAAATGGTTTCCGGGTGATATCTTTTGAAATATTGGTGTATTGAATTCATATTTCATACACAATTATATAATCATGTTCGATTGAGGATAAAATCCACTGATTATTATCAGAGTTATGGCCTATGACTTAAGCAAGAATATTGTTTCCGCTCAATATCTTAAACAATGAATGAATGGAATAAACAAGATTTTGCAAACACTTTGATATTGACAGGATATAGGTTGGAATTGTTTTGCATCAATATGTGCAAACTTATAAAAGAGTTATGGCCCTTGATTCATGTCAGAATTTCATATCAGCTCAATATTTTAAGAGTGAATGAAGGGAATGTGAAACAATTTTGCAAATGCATATATTAAAGATATTGACAAGCTATGGGTTGGACGATGATGATGATTTAAAATTTAAAGACGCACCAACCCATTAGGGTCATCAAGGTTAAGATATACCAAGACATTTATGAATCTAAGAAAATAACATATTTATTAAAATGTAAATTTCATATGACAAGAATTTAAATAAGTTGAACATTCATTTACAATATGATAATTCACAGGGAAGATCATGTACAGCATCTGATAACTACAGAAGGCTATTCAGATGACTATACCTGCTCTTATCTGGAACGATAACAATGTTGTGCCAAAAATATGTTAAAAATTAACAATCCATTGTAATATTGTTACAATTTTTTAAAGAGATAATTTCTTTTAAGAATAAGAACACATTATCGATAGGTACATCATTAAACAATTGTTTGATTGTATCAATTTGAAAATATTTATTTCTTATTTGAGAAAAATCATTACATTCAAGTAGAATATGTCGAACTGTAAAAGGTGCATCACATCCAAAGCAATGGGGCGGTTCTTCTCGTTTTAATAGGTATGAGTGGGTGATCCTTGTGTGACCGATACGCAAACGAGCAAGCACAACTTCTTCTTGTCTGACATTTTTTACTACTGGTTGAGATTGTCCAATGACAGGTTTAATCTCAAAGAGTTTATTACCAACACTGTTATTCCATATAATTTGCCATTTGTTTAAAATGTACCTATTGATAAAAGATTTAAAATTTGCGTAAGGTATTGAAAAGTTTGTAGGGTGTAAATTCAAAGAATCTTTTGCTTTTTGATCCACACTTTCATTGCCAGCAATGCCAATGTGGCTAGGGATCCAACAGTAAATTATTTCATTAAATTCTGATAAATGATGATGTTTTTCAAGTAGTTTTTGAATTTGGGGATTTTTTGAAGATGTATGATCTAAAGATTTTAATACCGATAGAGAGTCTGAAAATATAATAAATTTGTTAGAAGTTTCACAGTCGTCTATAAAATCTAATGCTAAATCAATAGCTTTGGCTTCTGCTGTAAAGATTGAGGACCCATCTGGAATTCGCATAGTTTCAGAGAAGTCTTCAGATACTACTGCACATCAACTTTCATATCATCTTTAGAACCATCTGTATAAATGTGATTATAGTCCATGTAATTTGATTTCAGTTCTTGGAAATTTGATTTCATGATAATTGGACAGGTTTCTGATTTTTTTCCAGAGTGTAATTCGAAGAGGATTTTTGGTTTATTTATACACCAGGCTGGTATTTTTGGTGTAGAATTCTTATCTATATTTCTAAAATTTATGTTTGCAGTTTCTAGGGCTGGTAAAATTCTGACACCAAAAGATTTTATAAAATTTGGTTTGCTTTCATAAAGATCTATGTATTTGGGTTGAAAGGTCACTTCATGAGCTGGATTTGATTGGTTTTCAGCAATTCTAATAGCATATTGTAAGGATAGTTTTTCTCGACGTGTATTTAAAGATGGTTCATCTGCTTCAACATAAAGACTAGCAGTAGGTGATGTTCGAAATGCTCCTAAGGCTAATCTGAGACCTTAATGATGAATAGGGTCAAGCATAGCTAAATAAGATTTTCTTGCTGATCCATAAGCTGTAGATCCATAGTCTAATTTTGATCGGATCAAAGATCGGTATAATTGTAAAAGTGTTAATCTATCTGCACCCCAGGTAGTGTGAGATAAAACTTTTAAAATATTCAAAGCTTTAAGGCACTTTGCCTTCAAATATTTAATATGCGGGATAAAACTAAGTTTTTTGTCAAATATTAAACCAAGATATTTATATTCCTGAACAACAGGAATAGGTGATCCATATAATGTAAGAACCGGATCATCATGTTGCTTTCGCAACTGACAAAAATGTACACACTGTGTTTTTGACTTGGAAAATTTAAAGCCATTGTTACTGGCCCAATGTATTGTTGTGTATTATTTGGTGCAAATATGGTAATTAAATCATGTAAGAATTGTGTTGGCTCACCTGAGCCTTTGGCTCATGGTGAGCTATTGTGATCATTGGATGTTCGTCGTGCGTCGTCAACAATTGCTTCAAACAACATCTTAACTACTGGCTGGATTTTGACCAAACTTTGTAGAAATGATCCTTATATGACCCTCTTTTAAAAATGTTCAAATGGTCAGGTCCATTGCATATCTAGGTCACACAGGTTAAAAATAGATTTTCAGGATGAAAACTTTAAAAAATCTTCTTCTCTGAAACACCACAGCCTAGAGCTTTGATATTTGATATGTAGCATCACCTAGTGGACCTTTACCAAGTTTGTTCAAATTATAGCCCTGGGGCCAAGAATGGCCCTGCCCCCCGGGTCACATGTTTTACAAAGGCTTATATAGGGAGCAACATGAAAAAAAAATCTTCTTGTCTGAAACCACAAGGCATATAGCCTTGAATTTTGGTATGTAGTATCACCTAGGGAACCTCTACCAATTGATTTCAAATTATAGCCCTTGGGCCAAAAATGGCCCTACGTTTTACATAGGCTTTTATAGAGAGAAACATGAAACAATCTTCTTGTCTGAAACCACAAGGCCTAGAGCCTTGATATTTGGTATGAAGCATCATCTGGTGGACCTCTACCAAGTTTGTTCAAATTAGACCCCTGGGGCCAAAAATGGCCACGCCCCAGGGATCACATGCTTTACATAGGCTTATATAGGGAGAAACATAAAAAATCTTCTTGTCTGAAACCATAAGGCATAGAGCTTTGATATTTGGTATGTAGCATCACCTTTTGGACCTCTAACAAGCTTGTTTAAATTATGCCCCTGGGGCCAAAAATGACCTTGCCCCGGGGTCACATGTTTTACATTGACTAATAAAGGGAGAAACATTCAAAAATTTTTTTGTCTGAAACCACAAGGCCCAGAGCCTTTATATTTTGTATGAAGCATCATCTAGTAAGCCTCTACCAAGTCTGTTCAAATTATACCCCGTGGGCCAAAAATGGGCCCACCCTGGGGGTCACATGGTTTATATAGGCGTAAATAGGGAGAAACATGAAAAATATTCTTGTCTGAAACCACAAGGCCTAGAGCCTTTATATTTGGTATGAAGCATCATCTAGTGGACCTCTACCAAATTTGTTCAAATTATTACCCTAGGGCCAAAAATGGCCCCGCCCCAGGGGTCACATGCTTTACATAGGCTTATATAGTGAGAAACATGAAACATTCTTCTTGTCTGAAACCATAAGGCCTAGATCCTTGATATTTGGTATGATGCATTATCTAGTGGTCTTTTACTAAATTTGTTCAAATTATACCCCTGGAGCCAAAAATGGCCCCACGCCGTGGGTCACATGCTTTACATAGGCTTATGTAGGGAGAAACATGAAAAAATCTTCTTGTCTGAAACCACAAGGCCTAGAGCCATGATATTTGGTATGATGCATTATCCAAGTTTATTCAAATAATATTCCTGGGGCCAAAAACGGATCACCCCGGGGGTCACATGCTTTACATAGGCTTAAATAGGGAGAATCATGAAAAAATCTTCCTGTCTGAAACCTTTAGGACTAGAGCCATGATATTTGGTATGTAGCATTATGCAGTGGATTATGCCTATGGCCCCACCTGGGGGTCACATATTTTTCATTGGCTTATATAGGGAAAAACATCGAAAAATCTTTTTGTCTGAAACCATAAGGCTTAGAGCCTTGATATTTGGTTTATAGCATCACCTAGTGGTCCTCTACCAAGTTTGTTCAAATAATGCCCCTAGGGCAAAATGCCCCTGCGCCAGGGACATGGTCAGCTTTCTACAGATACCTATATGTAAGCTTTTAACAAACTCAGGTGAGCCCTTTAGGGCCACTTGGCCCTCTTGTTTCTGCTCCTTATTGCAAGAATTAATCATAGAACTTGACAAACTCTGTTATAGATTTCCGCATATTCTCTTTGGCAGCCCCCTCCCTTCAAGCCTTAGGTAAGCTAAGTGACAACTCTACATTGATTTGTTTACTTTAATTCATTATAAAAAAGTTGTCCGAAACCACTAGGCCAATTAAGAGCCTTTATACTTTTTATATAGCATCTTCCTCAGTACTTTCTACATCATCTAGCGGTTATTTTAAATTTTTCAAATTATTGCCCTGAAACCCAAATATGGCACCACCCGAGGGACGGCCAGTTATCTATAGATACCTACATCTTTTAACTCCAGTGAGAATCCAGGACTGCATAGCACAGGTTCCTCTTTTTTGACAATATAGCTATGTGGAAAAATTCAATGATCTACAACTTTAAAAATACAATGTGAAGTGCAATTTTAAGAAATATGACTCAAATTCAAGGGATGGAACTTGTAGTTGACTGAGAAGACTATGTTGATGTAAAGCTCAAATGGACTTTTATTTTCAACTGAGTGTCATATCTCAAAGCAAAATTAGCAATTATAAATATACTGATTAAATAAAGGCTTCCTGCCCCAGTCAACAATATTTCAGTCATCCAGTGAATTACCCAGAGAGAGAGAGAGAGAGGGAAAAGTACAATGGGAACGGGGAAAAGCCCCTACCCTCACCCAACTTTGCAAGTGAAACAAAATCTATCCTTCAAATTATAGTTAAATATGAAAGTGCCATCTAAAGGAAATCTGCAGTAGATGACTTGTCACCAAATCACCCACTGGATCAAGAATAATTATTATCCCCACACTTTTTACCTTACCTGAGCCTTTGGCTAATGATGAGCTATTGTGATCGTTGGATCATCATCCGTCGTCGTCCATCTTCAACAATTGCTTCAAAGTGAATCTCTTTAACAACTGGCTGGATTTGGACCAACCTTGGCAAGAAGGATCCTTATATATGTAGCTTCAAATACCAAGTTTGTTCAAATAATGCCCCTGGGGCCAAAAATGGGCCAGCCCCGGGGTCACATGCTTTACATAGGTTTACTCACTTACTATTTTAAATAAGGAAAAAACATGAACAAATCTTCTTTTCTGAAACCAAAAGGCCTAGAGCCTTGATATTTGATGTGTAGCATCACCTATGGGAGCTCTATCAAGTCTGTTCAAATTATGCTTCTGGAGCCAAAAATGGCCCGCCCCAGGTTTTACCACTTTACCAGGGACATGGTCAGCTTTCAACAGATACCTATATGAAAGCTTTATAAAAAAAAACTTAGAGGAGCGATTTAGGGCCACTTGGCCCTCTTGTTTAAAAAAGTGATGGGGATATTGCAATCGCCACTGTCCGTCAGGCATTTCCTTCTACAGGGTGGTCATTTTTTTCACAAAATTCTACCAAAGGACGTGTAACGGTTTTGTATTACAAATGGCCCACTTTTACAGTAAAAAATCGAATGTAAATAAATCCCTCCAAAATATTACCAAATTATACCTAAGAGTCTCTAGTTTAAAGTCCTCAATTTATTTTCTTCATTAAAATGTATTTTTATGATAAATTTTGGGGTTAAATGCATGCCCTATCAACCACACTTAACACTAAGTCTATGGTAAAACCAAACACCCTCGTGTACTTCGTGACTCAATTACATACATGTCCACATGCGGAACCGGATAAAACTATTTCTCATTTTATTGTGCATATAATATTACACCATAAACTGGTAAATCTGAGCCGGTTCCGCATGTGGCAAATACTGTAAAAAGACTTTTTCTGCAAATTTTATCATGAAATGTACTATTCAAGTCATACTTATCAAAGCACTGAGAGTAGTAAAATCACTGGAGAGACGTAAGATTCCCGTAAAAAATGGAATACAATGTACATATTAGCAAGCTCGTATCAATATTATTTCTTACAACCAGTCCTCGGATATATTGCGTTTGAAAAGCAAATTCAACAACATTTCAGTAAATGCGAGTCTTATTTGAAAGAGAGAGAGAGAGGAGAGAGAGAGAGACCAGCGGAGAGAGAAGGAGCAAGGAGATAGTTGGATGTGCCCCCTTCTTTAACTAATACATAGTTTTCTGGAGACAGTTCTTTGGTACAATATGCTTTTAAAAAGACAGCTCACCGCCACTTCTGTTTTGGCATGGCCCATTGCTTTGAATTAAGATTGTCAAAAATGGCAAATTATGTGATCATTCTTTGGAGCATGAGGAAAAAATAATCAGATATTGGTATTCTCAAATTACAGGGCAGACGCTGTTTAATATGACCATACTAGATTTGTTAGGAATGGAACGTATATAACATTAGATAGAGTTGTCCCCCCCCACTTAAAGGAGTTATGTGACGCTGGTGATCTTGGAATAAAGGTAAATTTCACTGAATTCTAGTCATTTATTAAGGTCTTCCTAATGAGTTATCTGTGTCAGTTTGGTAAAAATCTGGTCATTGGTTAGGAAGATAGAGTACAGGCAAGCCTTTTTTTTATATATGTCCCTGGTGACCTTGTAAATAAGGTCGAGGTCACCAAAATCTTATAATTCGTTTTTGGCTGTCCCAGATAAGTATCTGTGCAAGTTTCGATGAAATTCATCTAGCGGTTCATAAGGTAGAGCAAAAAGCTACTTCACAGCACAGATATCGGAATCATTTGATACGATTCCAAAATTTTGATAGAACTGTGTCAGTATAATGGTAATATTATTAAAGTGAGGTTATTTGAACAAAAAGAAGCTGGTGTGATGTATATAAATGCACACTCTCAACATATATTGAAACTGACCCTCAAAACTAACACCTATCTATATTTTTTGAAGTTCGTAACTTCTCATGTACATATATGATGTATATAGGTGGCGCTGATTTTGTCGCAAATAAACCAATGTAATTCTTTGATTTAGTTTTGTTCTTTTCAATTCATTGTTATTTATGCAAGAAAGCATGTATAAAAACAGCCTATGGCCTGAATGCGAACGCCACAAGCATTTTATTCATAATGAGTGTAATGCGCTTTTCATGCTTACTTGTGCACAATAATTGTGCTAAACTTTTTGTTTCCTCAACGAATATCGCTCTCGTAAAGTGTTTGCTAAAAATGCAGTATATATACAACAACCACTTATCTGCAGATGGTAAATAGTCACTTGTACCAACAAACACAAACATTTAATATTCAAGGATCGAAATACTCTATTTTAGATGTTTATTCACCTTTATCAAAACACAATGTATTTTGTTCAAACGGTTCCGAAACCCCTGCATTGACGGAAGTTGTCACCCTTGAAATAGATGTCTGCACCGCAAATGCTTGAAACATGACTAAGTGTTTTAATGCTCTACGTCACTGCTCTACGTTACAGTGAACCATATTTCAGTCATGACGTTTCCTCGGTTGAACATGTATTACGCAATAAAGATGAAGGGTCTTGCACAATGACACAAAACATATGTTTCTTCGGGATTGTGAACTGCGAACCCTTAGTTACACGTCAGATAATAGGTAAGTTATATAGACCACAGCGCTATCACGACTGTTGGATATCTGAGCTGGGACATGCGTAAAATATGGAGCAGATATGCAGTCTGTACATGTAACTTATGACCGCCTGCTTTGACATGGCCTTAAAGTATTCATTTATTCTGCATGTTCATCCACAAAGGTGCACAGTTTTGTGAATTAATCTTATAATCGAATCAGGTGTTTGGAAGATACGTCACAGACACAAACGTGTGACATACAGACGAACTGACAGATGAACAGACAGCTATACAGCACTCACATGTATCTATTTAATAATTGTGGCTGTGAGCAAAAAAGGTGTTCAAAGCTTCCATTATCATTTCTGTTGCTTTATAACTATTTATATTCATGTTTCATACTAATCCAGCAAAAAAAAAAAGGTTGCGCATGTAATGCCGCGTTTAACATGTTACATGCACGCTTGTGTACATGTCGCACTGATTATATTGATATGAATAAACCGGAATAGGCTTGTTTGTGCTATTGATTAACTGGAAAAGGCGATAAAACACTAAATGTTCAATATATATTACACCTAAAAACAACATATCATCAAGGTAATCGTAAACTCAGTATTTAGCCAAGTTTTAGCATAATTTTTAATTAATGATGGTAGTGTTAGCTCAAATTACGACAAAGACATGACGAGTATAAACATACGCATGTTTGGTATTATGTTTGAGGTCAGTTTGCTTGTTGCATCTTTAAAAATATCCACATTCATGAACAAACCTCTGTTTATACATACTAGTGAGAAACTTTAATTCATGTGACTGCATATGCCGTCGTTAATTCAAAAACATGCTCATGTGAAAGAGCAAAGATCAAACCACCATATATTCAAATTTCAGCCAAATCCATCGTGGGCCAAAAAACGGCCAAACCGTTACACGTCCTTTGGCGTGTGAGCAAGGGCACACTTTTTTTTAATTTTCTATACATAGTCATGTGGCATATCTAATTAAAAGGGGCTTGGGGGTGCTGGGGGCTCAAAGATTAAATTTTCTATACATAGTCATGTGGCATATCAAATTGAAAGGGGATGATCAGTAGACCAGGATACACTGAAAAACATTACCCTAGGACCAAACTGGTGATCTTGGGATGGAGTCAAAAGGTCAAATACCATTTGATATCTTCAATCTATAGTGATTTGGGAATTTGTAATGGCGCGCCATCAAGTGTGTTCTGGTTTCTTTTGTTATGAGGTCACATGCATAAATATGATGAAAGATTATCAGTAATGCCATTTACATTACTAGTATTTTCTAAAAGAATTTATTATCATTTTGGGCCATAAATATCTCTTTCTAATTGTCCACAGGCTGGATGTGGAAATAGTAGATACTCATACAGGGACAAGTTAATAACCATAATGTACTTGTCCAAACAAATATTTACTTGTCTTAATTAGAAAAGAATTTCCTTATACATATAAAGTCTACATGTATTGTAAACAAAGTAGAAACAGACCAACAAGAAGTCAGCTGATCAGGATCCAAACTGTTTTCCATACAACATGTGATTCTTAACATATATATAGAATCATATTGTCTTTCTTTATACTTGTCCAAGGACAATTCAATTTTATAACTTTTAACTTGTCCTGAATGAAATGGGTCCAGGCTTGACAAATCGGGCAGAGTATTTCTACAGCTCTGTTCAAAGGTTGTTTTGCATCAAGTCGTCTCAATGGTTAATATATACATTAAACAATTGGTGAAAGGGCACAGTGGAATTATGTAGTATTTACTTGTGAATGCTAAATTCTTTGTGATTAGGTCTGTTTTTATTGAAAACAATAGTTTTAGCTTACATGATCCGTAGGCACAAGGTGAGCTATTGTGATGTCTGTCATGTGTTGCATCCTCAAACTTTGCTTCAAAGGACATCTTCTAAACTATTGGCTAAATATTGACCAACTTGGCAGAGCTGTCTTTCATACAATTTTCTAGTGCTTCTCTTTTAATTTTGTTCAAATTATGGTTCGGTGGTACAATAGCCCTTACATGGATCCGACATTCCCCCCCCCCATTGAAAAATCACAAATATACAGGATTTCTTTGCAAGACTGGTCCGGATCCCCTAAAAACCAAGCCATTATTCAATATTGGTCCATCATCTGAATGGCAGCGAAATGCCATTTAGTTGTATTTGGATCAAATCTCCTCATCAACTATTCAACTAAAAAAATAATTTCTGGATCTCTGTATGTGACCACATCTGAAGTGTCTCCAGGGGTGTAGCAAGTTTCCAGTATAGGGATCTTAGATATAGATAATCTGTATGGAAGAAGCACAATTAAAGACAACTCAGGTGAGTGATCCTTGGTCACTTGGCTTACTTGTTTTATGAAAACTGCATGGAAGGGGCCTGCATGTTTGCCAAAAGAGGCTGAGCATGTTTTAACTACATTGTTTACTTTGCTTATGCATTTGTCTATCTATTTCAGAGTGGCAAAGACATCTTATTGATAACCTAAGACTCTGCAGATCAGCCATTCGACAGCAAGGCTACTGGCACTCTTTACTCAAGAAGACAACCTCAGCAGATACTAACTATACGTTTGTTCTTGAGAGTGACCTTTTCGACATGGCAACACCTGGATTGAGTGAAGGGTGTTTTTATTCTGTAGCTTTTCGATATTCTTGGGGTGAACGTGATGTCTATGTGCGTTTTTTCGAAAGTGGCATTTTCAGTGGCTTTTTCGAAAGTAAAGGTAAATACTAAATATTGTTATATCTTGTTTAATGTTCACGTTACCATAACATGCCCAAGATCGGAAATAATGTTGTGTCTGTTTTATAACTATTAACTAAGAAATCATTGAAATGCCACAATGGAAGTTCATTCAAATAATGAGAATCATAAGACAACATGCAGAATGCAAGAACCATTTATATTCTTGATTGCCTATTTTTTAGAGTTTTGACCTTTTAACATTGAAAATAGTAGAGTTGTGATTTTCCGCTCTATAACTTAAAATAAAAAAAACTAAAATATTATCCCCCTTTCCATACTTGAAGGTAACTTCACATATTGTCATGTCATACATGTAGAGTACATCACAGTCACTCACAAGCTGAGACCCCTCACAAGGGGAGAGACATATTCAAGTTATTTTTCAGGTTTGATTAATCATTTCAACACCATTTATACTAATGTTTATATGTGGATGAGCAAGTTACTATTACGGAGGCCAAATACTTGCAATTTTAAATGTTTAGAATCACTTCTAAGAGTCAATAATTTTTAATATCATCACGAAGCCTTCTGTGATACTCAATAGTACAATAGAAAATAACACACAACACATATGACCAAAGACTTATTTAGTGCACTATTCTATATGAAAATGAATTATTTAATTTGTCATTAAGGCTAGGGCTGCAACAATACAGTTACCTCACCGTCACGACATGATACATATCAAGATATTTGCCACACAATACGATATGTATCACGCTACATTTTTGACAAGTTGAGAACCATAGAAATTTCATAGATCTATGAAATAAGGAGAAGTAAAAGCTCAAATATTATTTAACCTTACCATGCTGTATGTTTTTATGAACTGCACTCTTCCCCAGTTTTTTATCATATTCATTTAGGACAAATAAAAAATGAATTGTTTCTCAGGCACCACCGCGTCTGTTTTAAAAGCCCCGCCTTACTTTTTTTTATTGCTTTCTAATATCAAAATGAATAAAAATCCAGTTACATAATATTGTTATCGGTAACGACCATGCGGTTCCACACGGACGTTGTGGTCCATTGGGGGTAATGTCGGGTTGTCTATTTACTCTCGCCTCCATTTAGGTTCTTTACGCCCAATTTTGTCAGAGTTTTCGGCTGTTTCATGAGATTATGCTGATCAATAACAAGCCCCAACAGGGTACGTTTTATGCATCGGTAATGAAGTATAATCTTTTCGATGTGCAGAGGCTTTACTGCCTGACTTGAATAATATTGGATGAAATAAGCATCAAAACACAACTTTTTAAAATTATCGTTTGAGTTTCAAAAAAACTTCCTGCATCAGTTTTTTGCTGAATGAAAAATAAATAAAAACCCACCCTGCCACATCTGGGTTTTTTTAAATGGCCCGAGAAACAATTCAATATTATTTTTTTTTGCTTTATCAGCATGTATTGTATTTGCAACTATTGTATTTATTATATAGAGACAGAAACTGTTTATGTTAAGATCAGCTGGATTCTCAACTCAAGATATGTCAAGAGTTTAGCATTGAAAAGTGCTTACAAATTAAAGCACAGAAATTAAGTGATGTATGGTTAGCATATCATGAAATAACCTCACTAATCAATATGCGTTTTGTCAGAACAAGTATTGCGATTCAATACAAATTTCAGTGAATTGCTGTAGCTATATTAGAGGCTGAAACATCAAATTTGGTTATCCTTTAATTTATTGTCGCAGCCATGATAAATTGATATATACTACCAGCTTGAACAGGTTGGGCATCTACGGTTTTCCCACACATTTGATTTCAGAATAAACAAAATTAATATTTCAATACGAATCTTCAAATTGTGGTCTAAGTTTAATCTTCAAATTTACAACACTAATACTCGTTGTAGACTAGCCACTAGTCCAATAAATAATGGTCTGATTATTTTCTAAAACAGTTAGAAACTGTTTGGCCCATGTTGATAGCAAGTCTGTTATACATAGTCTGCTTTGAACTCCTTGGCTAAATTTATTGAGCGCTAAAATTGAGTCCAAATGGTAGACTAGCCATTTAGTGTACACCCTTTTACCCCATTTGTAGATATTTTCATTTTGACGCCTAGAGGCTAAGGCTATACTGGTGTAGCAAAGTTCATAATAATTGTGGTTGTGAAGCAATTAGCCATCACTTAGGTTATACTAGTGCAGCAAAGTTCATAATAACTGTGGTTGTGAAGCAATTAGCCATCACCAGCAGATGAGACTATTGCATGTACATTTAAGTCTTATTATGTGCATGCCTAGTTATCTCTATGTCAGAGACTAGATGTTTATTTAAATCTCTTTTACTACTCTATTTCTGTGAGCCAGCAGTAAAGGATCTGTTAAGACTTCATGGATGTACATGCTTGTTGTACCCCTAGCTTTGCCTATATGACAAGAATCTTCAGAATTAATGTTTATCTTCAATTTGAGTGTCCACTCTTTTCTCTCTTATTTTATGACACCATCGAATGCAAGAAACATGAAGTTGACTAAGCTATTGACTTTAATTTGTATAATTAAATTTTTCAGGACTAGACCTTCGTCTCTCTTCATTTGGAATCACAGAAGACCATCAACTTTTCTGGGAAAATGTTTTCACAGAAGACATCAAAAAGAGAGAAGAAGGTTATCAATCCAGCTAGAACACAAAAGGACAAAGTTAGATCCAAACAGTATGCATTAAGATCCAGACAGATGTGGTATCATTAAATAATCATAAATAAGACAAGTATTTTCATGCCCCATCCACACACTGGATATCATATATATCTAGGACATAGTTTTCTTGGTCTATTTCTTCATGATGTCATCTTCAACTTAGGCTGGCAGTGCATGAATACTGATGGCATTGTTTTTCACCAGGGTTGTGGAAATACCATGTATACAAATGTATTACAATTCTGTATTTCATTTCTGATTTCTTATTAGGAGCTCACATCTTGCATTTAAAACAAAGTGGACCCTAATGGATTCTTCAGAAGCCAGCTTAACTGGATATTCCCTGTTTACAAGTGATTCCGGCTGATCAGGAACCATACTGTTTACAAAATATATGGTTTCATACTGTTTTTGAAAGAGTAAATTTTTTATATCCACAGAACTGTATAAGCTTATTTGTTTTTTTGGACAAGCAAAATTTTCTATGAAAGAAAATCCTCTAAAAATTTTGAGTAGGTGGCATTTTGACTGATTTGGTCGGTTGACAGCAAACAAAAAATGGACATTATGAATATGGCCATTTACTTGTCCCAGGACAAGTAGAAGATTTTACTATTTCCACACCCCTGATTTCCACCGGGCCTTGTAGCCCAGTCGGTAACGTGTGTGGCAGCAGATGTGAATACAGATCCAGGGTCGCGAGTTTGACCCCCGCCCAAGTCCATACTTTTGTGGAGATTGATCATGAAATAAATTCTACGGCCATTCTCCTTCCTTCCGCTGAATCGTTCAAGAAGGGGTGTTGTCTGTTACAAGCGAAAGTATGTGCATGAAGTACTGGTAAACTGCTTGTTCAAGCTTGCCCTGTAAAAAGTGTGGTTAGGTGAACTGACCGTCCCGCCATGACCATAGCTGTTGTCTTGACATTAAGCAACAAAACAAACAAACAAAGAACCCTGATTTCACTAATGCATCTTGATTGCAAAAAAATCATGACATTGCATTTAATCCTCTTTGACCATCCTTATTAGCTCACCTGAGATGAAGGCTCCGAGGTGAGCTATAATATAGACCAATGAATCCGGCGTCAGTAGTTTCTCCATCTGTCAACATTTTCAAACATCAAATTATACCCCTGGGGACAAAAATGGCCCGCACCGGGGTCACATGTTTAACATAGGCTGATACAGGGAGAAACATGAAAAGATCTTCATGTCTTGTCTTTTAGATAAACATAGTGTATCAAAATAAAACTGGGCAATTTGATGTTAATACATGCAATCACAATTCTTTACAGATTTATAGTCTGATAAATCTATGCCAAGGTGTGTAAAACATAGACTTGCTATTAAAAGGGGGCAAACAGTTTCTAACTTTTACAGAAAAAAATCTACCAGACTTGAAGCTAGTCCAATTACTTAACAACATTTCAAGATTTACATAACCTGCAAATCAGAGCTGATGCCTTTATTGGAGGTGGAGGGTATGTACTGTTTCGTGGGTATTATCTTACATAAAATTCATTCCTTATTAATCCTCCCGCAAAGCGGAAGGGGGCTATAGGAATGCCCTTTGTCTGTCAGTCCGCCACTAATACCCCGATGAGAAGCGGAGGGGGATTATAGGAATGCCTATCTGTCCGTCAGTCTGTCATTCCGTGGGTAACACCTTGTGTCCGCTACAAATTCTGAACATTTTAATGGATTTTCATTAAACTTCACTCAAATGTTCCTCTCAGTGAGACGGTGAGAAGAGTACATGACCCAGCTACCTAGACTATATGTCACAGGTCAAGTGGTTTTCCCTTGATTTTCGTGTCCCCTCCATCTCGCCTGAACCCTTAGAGCGATTTTCATTAAATTTGACCCAAATGTTCCGCTCAGTGAGACGATGCAGAGCACATGACCCAGCTACCTAAACTCAAGGTCAAGGTCACACTTCAATGTCATGGGATTTATCCTTGAATTTCGTGTCCCTTCCATATTCCTATACCATTTGCTAGATTTTCATTAAACATCACTCAAACGTTGCTCAGTGAGTTGGTTTCAGAATCCATGACTCAGCTATGCAAACCCAAAGTCGAGGTCACCCCTTTAAGAAAAATAGGAGATTTACGGCAGGGATATGGATGTCCTTCAGACTGCTGTCGTGTTATATTACCAATCAGACTGATTAGTTTTTTGTGTAACTTCTGTAAAATTTTGTAACTGAAGATGAATTATTGTTATGTTTTAGGAAACGGTACCAAATAGGGAGGAAAAGTTTAGGCTTCACAGCGCTGGCCTTGGAGAGAAAAGAATTACATTTGTGAAATTTTCTAATAAGGTGGACTTTGACAATACACTAGAAGAGGCCTTTCCAATGTTAAAAGACTGTGGTGGCTATAAATTTTGAGAACTCCGCCGGGTAGTAGAATCACATTAGATCACATAAGATTTCCTAGTGGAGGGTTCTGCTCGGTCTTCTTGGCCGATGAAAGCAATTTGGGGCAGGCTGTTTGTTATGCAAGGCCAATACAGAAAGACCTGGACATGGCTATGCTTAGTGTAATTATATTTTTAGAGCAACAGTTTTACATTCTTAGTTCATATGTTTTCTAAAAAAACATGAACTCTTGTGTTCACCAGGGCCAATTTCATATAATTTGACACTCATTGTCAACATTCAAAACCTTAAGCTGTATTTATACTTGAAAATTCATTGATTGAAACTTCAAAGGTATATCTCATTTGGGAGAAGCACAGCAGATGCATACCATGCTTGTAGTAGGGAAAACAGAGCATTTGTCATAAACTCATTCTTGGCATAGGTTAAGCTATTGTTCATGACCCGTCAATTCATTGTAGTCAAGTGTTACCAAAGGTACATTGTATTACTTAACTTTTCGCTTACTGTAAAGGCGGCAACTTTAATATTCATATCTGGGTGTGGTTAGGCTATATCATCTGCTAAGGAAGGGAAATCAGGTTTTATTTATAATTTGGTAAAGAGTTAATAAGCTTTTTTGAGCCGTGCAAACGTGCGTGCATTTCATGAAAATCCTAACAGTATACACAATGATCTCACATTTCTTAACCCTTAAAGCGCATAATCACAAAATGTATGTTTTTGTCATACACTAAACTATTTGAAGCCTCATAGATAATCAGTGTGGACCCAGATCAGACAGCTCCTGTAGGAGCAGTCTGATCTGGGTCCGCAATGTTTGCCCCCTTGCTTATGTTAAATAGACATTTTCAGATGCAGTTATTTTGCTGGCGTTTTAAGGACTAAATAATGACTGAGGTTGTGTCACAAGATGATACAGTTACTTTTGAATAAAACCACGCCTCCTTTCAGCTGTTACCTATGCCTAATGTTGAATAGTCTTAATTACGCATTCATGAAGCGCCGCCTTTACAGTAAGCGAAAAGTCAAGATATAAATCCCAGTAACAAATCATCTTCACATATTTTTGCGCAATGAACTGTAATATTCCATTGAGTGAATTTTACTGTAGATAAATAAAAACACATTAGTGACATTACTGTTTTAAAGATGCAATGTACCTTTTGATATGTCTTTAACTTAATGACTCGAGGAACATAATTTAGATAGTATATACCGCTGGATTTTCCCATAAAGGGCCCCTTTACCCTGTAATGGGTCAAGTTATTTTAGGTTGCATTGACATGCCCAGTGATTATTCAAGATATCTCTAAAAGTATAACAGCTAGGAGCTTCAAACGTAGTCAGCAGATAGCGGATAATGAGTAGATTGCCTGGTGAAACTTTAGGTAAAAGTTATTTTATTTATTTTTAGTAATTGTCCTTTGCATTTTTACGGATTATTGTCCTTTGCAAATTTGGACATTGAGAAACTTGCAATAAAGATATCTCGAAACCATTACAGCTAATAGCCTCAGATTTGGTCAGTTGATAGAAGATGGTAAGTATATTACATGGTGAAATCATCCTTATGTACAAGTATATGGTTAGGGGCACAATGTTTCATAAACACAATAGTTCATCTGATGTTTCTATCCTTGTAGGTTATCAGGTCATTAACTAAAGTATGGATTAGACAGATCCCATCACTGACTACGGAGTTAGCTGCCCTTGAGCATTTGAAAAATATACGTTCACCATTTTTAATCAGATCTTTTTAATACTTGCAAATACAAGAACAGGGATAATATTATGTTTTTGTTTAATTTCTGGTTACTGTTTCAAGTTCAGAGTTACATGCTTTTGAGACTCATAAATTATGGTATGATCAAGCATCATGCTGGCTCCCAGGTGAGCGATCGTTGCCCATTGGGCTACTTGTATCATTTTTAAAGCAAAATTCTAGCTTGTCTGGAAGCCATTTACATCATTTTAAAATTTGATGCTAAATAAATCAGACTTTTTCAGGACGATAACACAGTTTTGCCCATGCGAGACCCCTGCTGAGACCATGATTAGAAGCTATATGTGGCCATCATTACCGAAGAATCCAATTTTGGGCTTCCACACGGGACTTCTGGATTAGATGACAGCACTTCTTTTAGAGTGTCATATGTCACCTAAAGGCTTTGTTGAGACTTTAAATGCAAATTACTCAAATCACAGGGGATTGATAGATTCCCTTGAAATAATTTCATTTTGTTTTTGCTGAAGTATCTGGCTGCAAACCAAGGGTCATTGGTTTGAGGCCGGGTCTGGCCAATTTCTTTATTTGAGATTTGTTCATGAGAATTCTTTATCCACTGTCATCCTTACAGCAATGATCAGTTAATGGCTTGAGATTATAAGAATCTACCATGAGTATGAGGGTGGGATAGAAAAATCCGTCCCGAGGATCACCGACTGGCATCACGAGGCTTGCCGGGTGATGGCAATTGGTGATCGCAAGGGACGGATTTTTCTATCCCATCCTCACAGGAATAATGGATTATTTTTCTTGCTCACCACTTAATACCTCATTTGTATTGGAAAAACTTAAAAAGACCTCCAGAAAATCCTGAATACACCGAGATGCGAGATGTTCACGTTATTTTAACATTAAATGGACGTCACGGATCGACAGATATAAACAGATGGCCACCAATGAGCAGGCATGGCCAATTTCCCTTATGTACCAATACTGAAAGAAACTTCAAATGTCTTCTCTTTTGAAACCAATTGTCAGAACTGAATTCAATTTGGCAGGGATAGTCACTGTAGACCCTCTACAAAAGAAGCTTAATATATTTGAACTGTCAAAAAACATGGTGACACCACGCAGGGTGGGCTTACCACAAATCACACACCATTATAGGAGTATTGTCTCCATGATATGAGGTTTCTGCGCACCTTAATATAAGTAATAGATTTATGATCACTTCATGGGCTAATTCTTATACTTTAAGTTTTGCTACATATTGTCGGTCTGGAGTCAATACCTTGTAACTCTTGATTTTTACCAAAACGACTTTTTTTCAACGCGGGAATATCAAACGCATGGCGCACATTCTGTCAAATTCTCTTAGCTCTAGACCAATTGGAACCCCCTTAAACAGCATCAGTCGTGCTTCAAAATATTTTATCTATGAAAATTCCATTATTTTTGTACTGATTTTACCAAGATACGAGGTTTAACCATGAAAAAGATGCTCAAATTGTCGTAACTTGATGGTTTTTCACGAAAAAATGGTCATAATGATGTAACTCAAGTGAAACTCTTCATAATGACTGTGAAATCGTTATTGGAAGTTCAAAACACCAATAACAGTGAATTTGGATGTTGCTAAATATAATCCTGTCTGACTTTCAGCAATATAGGACACTCCTAGAAAAAGTTATTCAGTTTTTTGTCTCTCCTGAAAAATGTAGAAATCAAAGATACAAGTTTTTGACTCCCGACTGACGATATAATAGAGATTATTTGGATACTGATCATGATATTGTGATATTTTATTTATTTCAGTGTTCCAAGGGTAGGAGTATAAGAGTGCTATACGAAGGTTTAGCAGAAGAAGGTGCTGTAGCTGAGCCTAAGAGACCTCCCCTCTACACTGAACATTTATCAAGTGACCAACAAGAACTTCTACAGAGTAAAATTGTTGAATTCAGTGGGAATAAAAGATCTATTGGTATCCAAACTAAAAAAGTATTGATATTTAGCTCTGTTGAGGAGCTGAAAAGTGCCGAAGGTTCGACGGAGGCAAGCTCATCAGCTGTTTCTCTTGGGGAAGTCGAAAAAAAACTAGATCAGATTTTATCTGTTCTAGATACTGTCACCAACAGAAAGTTAGATGAGCTGGGCCCGGAATTACAATGCCTCCTTAGAGTTAAGGAAGGCTTAAGTTAAGTAATGATTTTTCAGGATAAGAAAAATAACCTTTAAAACTTATTAAAATCAAAATAATTTTAATTTTTCTGAAGATCACAATATCTTTGACAACAAGTACCAACTGGATCCCGGCAATATATTTAGCATTTAATATAGCATGTTAAAATATCAATACTTAACTTAAGTCTTGCTTAACTTTAAGGAGACATTGTAATTCCGTGCCCAGATTGCTCCCCAAACCTCAGCTCTTTTCCCCTCCTCAACACCTATCAATATTAGTAGTTTGTTGGAGAACACTGGGATTCAAAGAAGAAGAAAAAGTTCCTTTGGCACTAGATTAAGGATCCCTGACTCTGATGATGATATTTCTCAAGAGTCCAGTTAGCTCTAGGGTACCCTTGTTTAATGACAATGGAACTAGATCTGTATCTGAGATCCCAGCAATGACCACAACTACTAATACTGATGGTCAGACTACTTCCACTATTGCGGATACCAATAGATCTTCTAATGTTGAATGTGCAAAACTGACCCCTGGTCTAGACTTTTTGATTTCATCAAACAATGTACCGAATGATACTTCTTCGTCACATTTAGATGCTCATCAGCCCAAGGTTGTTGCGTCTCTGCCTGAGTATAACCCTTCGATTATGGAGTCAGTCAGTCAATCTACAACTGGCAATACACAGTCAGAGTTCACCAGTGCAACCAGTGACTTTGATCCATTTCTAGACCTTGATATAGAGCCTACTCAGTGTACGTCTTCAGATGCTGTTATTGCTTCTCCTATGATATCATCAACAAGCAGTGATAGTGGTTTGGTTACAGTGACTCCAGCTCTTGGAAATACATCTCTATATTAAGATACTTTGGAAAGTCTTTCAACTGCTAAGCATAATGATTTGATCAGCTCCAACTCTTGCAACTTACTCCAGTACTGTCGGTTCTGTAACTTCAGCTCCTCTTGGAAATGTAACTTCAGCTCCTCTTGGAAATGTAACTTCAGCTCCTCTTGGAAATGTAACTTCAGTTCCTCTTGGAAATGTAACATCCCATCGGCAGCCGTTAACAACAATTGACCACCAGCAGCTACATGGGTCCAATTATGTAGACATAAGATCTTTTTATGACATGAAATCAATTTCTAATCAACATAAGATTAGAATTTCAAGAGATGTAGTAAGGGATGCCTCAGTTAAGAGCAACCAATTTGGGCAATTTTGGGTGGATTTTGGCACAACAGGTCCATGCTCCCGAGGATTTGTTAGTAAGCAATTACAATGGAAAAGGGAGAATGGGTTTGTCACCAGGCAGAAAACATGCAATAGAGGAGGCAGCAATCACGGTATATAGCTATGGTTTCCTCTTTAATTGCACGACGGTGGGTCAGGCCTCAGACTCTTAGACGGCTCTGACGTAAAGCTTTAACCGGTGTGTTGGTGCCTGATGCTTATCTGTAGCTGGACCCACCGTGGCTCAACTTGAGGTTTTCCTTAGCTCTGACTATCTGTGAGTCATGAGCCCTTTTCTATGTTTCATCTTGATGTGTAAATTTGATTAGAATGTTTCTCAATGATGATACATTGCATTAGTTGGATGGCCTCCATGCGAGCTGAACATTTCTTGTACTTCAACAACAGCAGAATCTATGGCGAAGATTTGGTCCCAGTAAAATGCATTTAAGCCCCCCCCCCCCCCCATCCCCCGGTGGCTTAGGCTGCTGTCCGTTCTAAGGCGGTGGTTCTGTTGTTGTTGACTTTTTGTTTATTGTTACTCCCATTGTGGGAGTCTGTAGTTGTTCTATGTTTTGTTGTACGTTGCTTTGTGTCCGTTCTAGTATTGCAATCATCTTGATTGGGAAGAGAGAGCTGTTTGCTTTGCTTAATTTGTCTTCCTGGTGTCTCGTGATGGTTGAGCGGCTCTTCCTCGCGGTGCCACAGGGTTGTCTGCGGTTTGTGATTTCGGTATTTCCTGATCATACTCTCACTTTTTTGGACACATATGGATCCTCTCCAGGGTATAGAACAGTTTTGTAGTTTAGCCTCTGTCTTGCAGTTTAACTAAAAAAGTTTTGGTTCCATTCTCATCTACTTTTTACACTTTCAAACTTGGGTAAAAAGGGTTATCTCGCACAAGTTACAAACCATTTTCATATTGAAGTGCGATCTTGGTGTTAATGTCTTTTTTTTCCTTTGTGGACATATCCAGTTTTTTAACAGCTTAAAGTAAGTAAGGGTGCAGAGATCAGGAATCGATACAATCAAGTACCACACCTGACCCAGGATACCAATGGGAAAGTAACAAACTCACAGTCAGACACCACAAACGAGAGCCAAGAGGTCAGCCCTTTGCCTGCAGGTAACCACAAGGCACTTATAATCAGACGCACACAAAGGCTTAGCAAACACAAGACAGAAGAAACACAAAAGATCCACAAAAGATACCGCCTTGGAAAGGTCAGTAAAATAATTTTACTGGAGGGCTTAAACTGGTTTCAAGGCGCCAACCTCACCCTTAATTCAGATATGGATGATTTGCATAAAATACCCTTAACTTATCAATATATCATCTCCTAGAACATATAAATGAAAATATAAAAAGGAGATAAAGCAACGATAAGGACTCAGCAGTAAATAAAACTGAATCACGGAGCAAACGAACTCCAACAGGTAAACCCTGGTGGACCCTACAATCAGCCAAAGCATCAAACCCTACCATCAAATCAACTTTGCAAATTTGCAAGAATAACTGTATCTGAATCAAAAGGAGCTGTGCCCTTTTACTAGTTTATTCTAGAAACTGAAAATGAGGGGCGATTTTCCCCCTTCCATCTATAAAAAATGGGGGATTTTCAAAATTTTTGGGAGGCACCAGTTTGAAATACGATAACACTAATTATATTACAGGACATTAGCATATTTATTTGTGCCTATTTACCCTTTTATTGTTATGTAAGACAAATTTCTTCTGTTGATGTAATTCATGATTCTCTATGGTGCAAAGAGTATGAATTGAACCCAGGATCAGTCTGATCAAGGCTCATTTTCTTTGATTCCACTTACTGTAGATTGTGCATTTTGATTGCGAGTCGGGATCCAGCCTATTCAGTCAAATTTGGGATCATTCATAGTTTATAGGTCAGAAAACTTTTACAAATATCAGTTTAACAGCAAACACGATTAGGCCTGGAAAACAGCCTGAACTCCTTTCACCAAATCTTAGTGAGTGCATAAAACTGGGTGCAACGTGTGCACTCTATAGATATGAACATGCATTTGCGGAGGCCTCCGTAAGCCGGAAATCAAATTGTTTCGGCTCTCAGTGCTTTGACTAAACCGGTTATTAAAGCCATTTGTATTTTTATTTGTTTGTTTGATTTGATTCCTTACATTCCATCAACAATCTTTCCGTTAAACTGGGACGGGTCTTTCTGAGTTAAACAAGTTCTAAGCTAGGATAAATGTGTCTTGCTCAAGGACCACAACCCAGTGACTCTGGTGAGGCTCAAACAACCAACCACTCAGTCTCGAATCAAGTACTCTACCACTGAGCTCCCTAATTTGTACTTTTTATATTCTGTACATAGTTTTATTTGAACTACTGGTGATGCCATCACGTCTACCTTGTGAATAATAGAAGGTAAAACTGACTTCTTTAAATGACATTTGTAATTGTTGGTGCAAATGGGAAAATGTTGAACCTGATGCCTTGAAGGAATGCAAGATTAACATTATTAAAATCATTGATACTCGCTTTTCATTTTACTCTCGTTATACACATCTTTTACCCCCTAAACCTAAATCTTGTTATCGTCAACTCAAACGAGGTTTCCAGGATTTTCATATGAACTATGTTTTGGTTCCAGCAGATAAGGCTGCTAACAATGTTGTAGTTGTTTGACGATTGTATTATATCAATACTCTTAAGCGTATGCTTGTTGACACTTATGCCTATAAACTGCAGCCTTCTTTAAGTGAGAGGGTGATTGTTGATGGGCATGGTTGTCATACGGCTCTACATTTTGGTGTCAAAGCTAAAGAAATCAAGACAAAAGTTCCTATTGTACTTTTTACCTAAACTCCATAAAAACCTATAAAGCTAGATTTATTGCTAATTCATTCTAGTTCAAAATTCAGGTGAAACTTTAGATAAACTTAAAGCTAGAGATTTCAATGCGACCAGTTTGTCTACTTATGATTTTTCTACTCTTTACACTACGTAACCTCAATATTTAATTAAAGATAAACTTATTGATCTTATTGAGTAATGACTAAAATGCATTTTTTACTTCAGAAAAACCTTAAAAATATCATGCATGGTCGTGTCAAAATGTATGTGATGCGCTGACTTTTTGTTGGACAACATTTTTATTCGATTTGGCACCAAGCTGTATAGACAAGTAGTTGGGATTCCTATGGGCACTAATTGTGATCCCCTGGTTGCAGATTTATTCCTGTTTTGTTATGAGAGGGACTTTATGATGTCTCTTTCTGATGATAAGCAGGCTGGTGTTATTGATGCGTTCAATATCTGACAGTTTCAAAGAGCTATTCAGATAACTGTACATGTTCTTTAGCTGAACAGAATACAACATTAAAGAGTCTGTATTATGGTCTGATACAAATGTAAAACAAACATGACTTTAGAAGTAGCAATTAAATTTTGTTAAAAAGATCTATTTCTCTTAAAAATGTCATAATACTATCAATATGTATATCTTGAAATA
Organism: Loripinus fragilis; assembly: GCA_964019695.1. Classification (NCBI taxonomy): domain Eukaryota; kingdom Metazoa; phylum Mollusca; class Bivalvia; order Lucinida; family Lucinidae; genus Loripinus; species Loripinus fragilis. The sequence continues at coordinate 78,059,136 of OZ026528.1, read as the reverse complement.
ACTGTTACATGTTATCAACATGGAAGCAATTATTTCTTACTTGTGCAAAATCGCCACACTCCAAAAGAAAGTGACGTACAGTGAATGGTGTATCACAACCAACACATTGTGGTTGCTCTTCACCTAGTAGTAAGTATGAATGTGTGACTCTTGTATGACCTAAACGGAGTCGAGCCAAAACGATCTCCCATGAATGAACTTTATAGTGGAAAACTTGTGCGCTCAATAATGCTGCCAGCTGGTCACATGCTAAAATTCGGTTTAACAGTAGGCCAATTTTGTAAATATTCATTGAAAAACATGAAACTACTGTTTACACGTGTTAACGTGGCAGTACTACATGCAAGAATGGTTGCTCTCCCTGTCTGGTCTTTTGAGTAATCTTGGGAAGGCTCGTGTGTCAATAAACTTTTATACCCTTTGAGATATTATGATATTTGGTTTACATGAATATCATGTTAGGTGGTAAATTTCGTGCAAGAATAGTTTCTCTCCCTTGAATGAACTTTAGAGTGGAAAGCTTATGCCCTCAATAACTCTTATTACCTTTGAGGTATTTTGATTATATCTGGTAAACATATAGTTTTGGTCAAGACGATATGTCACGTGCAAGAATGGTTGCTTCCCCTTGCAACCCGTTTGAATTATTTCCCTTAAATGAGCTTTATAGGTGAAAGCTTGTGTGCTCGCTAAATGTCATCATTTTAGATGTGCTTGAATTGATACTCAGCATTATATCATAAAATATATAAATACAAGGTGGACATTTTGTAATTGCTCATCATTTACTTAAACGTTGGAGGGATTTGCCATTCCTTCTGATGGCTAGTTAAGTAAATGACTATAACTACAAGTGATATATGTCGAGCGCTCTTGCATGAGTGCAATAGATTTTCAATAATGTGGTATGTGCGACCAGCAAAGGCTCAGACCAGCCTGCGCATACGCGCAGTCTGATCAGAGCCTTCGTAAGTCGATTGAGTATTCTATGAGTGTTTAGCTACTGACTGAACACCATTTGGAGTTTCTAAGCTTAACAGGAGGCTGCAGAGGTTCGTCCGCGTCTAAACATGCCAAAATGCCATGCAAATTCTTGGAAATCTCATTTCTAAGTTGTTCTCATTCTGCATGTCCTTAAACATGCTGATGATGCAGGTCTTGTGGCCTTTGGTTCAATTGTTATCCCTTGATTATCCACAGAGGTGAATCACGAATAGCTTTTATAATTTTCCCATCTAATATGTATGGTACATTGTCATTCTTTTTTAGTTTAAATATGACCGTCTGGACAGTCAAGAATAGAGAGCTGGATGTTACAGCTGTGTTCGGATCAGTCTGCAGACATTAGTTCCCATTACATTTTTTCAACTTAAAACATGGAGAAAGATAGTAAATATACGATATTTTAGTATTTTTAGCATACCCGAGTCATCAGCTCATGCTGAAATATTGTGATCGTTGGATACCCGTTGTTTGTCGTCAACAATTGCTTTAAAGGACATTTTCTTCTAAACTGCTGGTTGGATTTTGACCAAATTGGCAAGAAATACTGAAGAGCAATCACCAACGGTGATTAGGTTGACCACCAAGCATGCAGTCTGTTGTAATACCTTAATATTATAGACATTTTTTTTAATATGATATTATTTTAATAAACTGCGCTGAAAAATTATTAGGGCCAACAACCTTCTTCAACTTATACACCAAGTCACCGTAGAACTCAGGTTCCCAATGTCCCTGGTGCAAGAGAGATTAAAGTCCAATTTAAGCCCAACTTGGGATTTAGATATAAATCATAGTATTGTGGATTAAAGGACCTCGGACAGTCTTAATGAAGGATTGCCCATAAAAATGACCATAGAAAAGTTTCAAAGAAAATGATATTCTTTCTATGAAAAAGAAAGTAGGTTCGACCCTCGACTTATCCACAAAAGCTGTTTTCTCATCGGAAAAGTACCAATTGAAAAATATGGGTTGAAAACTCTGTTTTTGCTATTCAACATGTAGAAAATAGAAAAAAAGTTTTACTGAAGTGCTTCCCCCCCCCCCTGACCAAACTAATCCTTTTGCATACAGTTGTAGTTTTACATTTCACACATTCTATAAAAACGGCATGATTGGTCACGGGGGGGGGGGGGGGGGAACGCAGTCAAAATGCTCAAAAACACTTTAGTATAAAAACGTTTGAGAAACTTATTCTTTAAAAACCTGTAGGTAAATATCAATTTCCATTGGCATGTATTAGGGCTTTAGTTATGAGCGCTGACAAAGTAATTAATTGTCGTATTTCTCAACCAAAACAAATGTTGTGAGTACTCAAAAGAACCGTCTCAGTGAGACGGTTCTTTTAAGCACCAAATCATAGGTGAAATCTGATGTGCAAGAAAATATTAACGATTTTACACTCAAAAAAAGTGTTTATCTAGACTATGATATATACAGTATGCAGATACACCTCAGTGAACAAGTCCACCTGGCTGACCTTGAAACCATACAGGTAATTGTCAAAAGTAATTGACAGCACACTTCTTTAGGTGAAACAATAAAACTTTCTCAACCCGAATTTTATGCCAATACATCACTTTCGTCTCAAGTTGTATGCCGCAAACATAATATTTACATGTGAATACTCGACGAAACTTTGAATTTCTGTGAAATAAAATTTGGTCACAAAAAATGCCCCACCCCCTAAACCCAAGAGTCCTGGCATATTTATGCAATATTTTCAAAATATTTTTATTTTGCTAGGTGCAATAAATGCAAAGTTTTAATTTACGCCCAAAACTATAGTTGTCAGTTATGCATTATCCTAGCCGGAGGCTGTCAAAGTTTGGGCAGATTGAAAAGGAAACTGTCCCATAACCGATAGCCTTGTTTAGGATGTTAATGAGTTACATGTAACAATATATTGCTAGTGTTGAAGTCAGCAACGTGGCTAGATGCACTATCAAAAGGGAAAAGTTTAGAGATACAGACTCCATAGGATGTAGAGCGAGGAACATCACCATCTAAATTTGGAAATGCAAAGCGTATCTTAATCAATTTATCAGAACCAGTTGACAGATGTGGTGCGGAAATTGAGATGGGTAAAACAGAAATGCTATGTACTGTTATTTTTCACAGAGGAAAGCATGAAAATTTTCGTCTTTCCTGACCCAATCTTAGGGTAGTGAGATTAATTATGTTATCTTGGCAGAAGGAAAGGATAAATGTTGGAGAAACATTTATCTTAAGAATACGTTTAGCAATGCAGTTACTACTGGTCATAACCTTTACCACTTTAGTGAGCCATATTTTGAACTAGAGATCGAAGACATTCTAAGCAGTATGACTTCAAATGAAGTGGTTTTAGAAGAAGACGACACTTTTGACTGAAATGATGAAGTCGTGTCTGAGCAATCCTGAGGGTGTTTAAACTTACGACGAATTAACCCTGGGGTTTATATCACTCTTAACAGTTTTCTTTCCTGTGTATTTAAACTTTGCTTAATGATAGTTCACAAATTGAAGATGTGCACATTTGTTGATTACTTCCTTCATTTTTGGGGGGGATGTTGTCACTGTTAGCAAATGACTGAATTGACAAGAAGTGACATTTTAGAGGGGTTTTATCCCCCACCGACAGGGTTTGTTTTTTATCCCAGGGTTTGTTTTTTATCCCCTGACCGACAGGGTTTGGGGGATATAGCGATCAGTCTGGCGTCCCTCTGTCCGTCTATCTGTTGGAAACCCAATGCCACAGCTCATTCTCAAGTTTGTTGTCACTCTGCATATCCTTAAACAGGCTGGTGATGCAGGTCTTGTGGCCATTGGTTCAATTGCTATCCCTTGATCATCCACAGAGGTGAATGAGAGTCGCTTTTATAATTTTCCATCTAATATTTATGGTAAATTGTGACTCTTTTTATTGTAGTTTAAATATGACCGTAGACTACCTTTATCTTGAGGACTGTAGCGAATTTCAAGCTGGCAGTGCTTTAAAAATGACAGTCCAGAATAGGAAGCTGGATGTTACAGCAGTTTTTCGATCAGTCTGCAGACATGCTTTCCCATTACATTTTTTTCAACTTAAAACATGGAGAAAGGCAGTAAATATAGGATAATTTAGTCTTTTTAGCATACCTGAGCCATCAGCTCATGCTGAGTAATTGTGATCATTGGATACCCGTTGTGTGTCTTCAACAATTGCTTTAAAGGTTTTTTTCTTCTAAACAGCTGGTGGGCTTTTGACCAAATTGGCAAGAATGATCCTACCAACCTTGATTGGGTTGGCCACCAAGCATGCAGTCTGTTGCAATGCCTTAATACTGAAGCCAATCTTTTTATAATGCCAATCTTTTTATAATGAAATATTAATTGATAAACTGCGCTGAACATTTATTAGAGCCAACAATCTTCTTCAACTTATACACCAAGTCACCATAGAACTCATGTTCCGAATGTCCCTGGCACAAGAGAGATTTAAGTCACACTTGGAATTTAGATATCAAATCATAGTATTGTCGATAAAATTTAGAAAGATTTTGCGAAGTTTATGATAACAATAGTCTTGTTTAAGATGTTAATGAGTGTTGAAGTCAGCAACGTGGCTAGATGCACTATAAAAAGGATGAGTTGAGAGATATTGACTCCATATGATGTAGAGCGAGGAACATCACCATCTAAAAATTGAAAATGCAAAGCGTATCTAAATCAATTTATCAGAACCAGTTGACAGATAAGGTAAGGAAATTGAGATGCTATGTACTGTTAATTATTACAGAGAAAAGCATGAAAATTTTCGTCTTTCCTGGAACAATTTGAGGGTAATGAGAATAGTTATGTTATCATGGCAGAAGGAAAGGATAAATGTTGGAAAAAAACATTTAATTTCTCTTAAGAATATGTTTAGCAGTTACTACTGGTCCATTACCTTTGCCATTTCATCAAATTATAGAACTTAGTGAGCCATATTTTGAACTAGAGATCGAAGACATTCTAAGCTGTATGACTTCAAATGAAGTGATTTTAGAAGAAACAGACACTTTTAATTCATAGATGATGAGGTGTCAGAACAATCTGAGCAGGACGACTGATGGTCCTGGTGAGAAAGAAGCGTCAATTATTCTCACCGATCACAATGTTAACTGCTTCATGGTGCTAGACAGTCAGCCAGTTATAAGTGCTAAAATGTAAGGAGATCCTATATCCAGCAAAAAAAATCCCAGTGTCCCAACCATAAAAAGCAGCTTTGATAAGAGTGAAATATTGGAGTTTAACTGAGTTTGTTTGTTTGAAGCCTAACGTAGCATCAACCTTTGTGGGTCATTGGCGTTTTGTTTGTGTGTTCGTTTGGTGCTTAACGACGCATCAACCCTTGTGGGTCATTAGCGTCAAACGATATTAAACTAAACATGATTTGGATGGAAAAAGTAAAAATTTGTAATAAGTAAAATGGATGATAATGATGAATTTTAGAATGACATCGAGTTGCTGTACGATTGTTGACAGGAAAGATCATGTACAATATCTTCAGTTTCAAAGAGCTATTCCAGACGACTGTACATGTTCTTTGACTGAACAGAATATAGCGATAAACGATAATAATAATGCAATGATACTATCTATAGGGCATTGTAGTTATAAAACAAAACACACTTTTTTTAAAAAAATTGCGATTAGATTTTGTTAAAAAGATTTGTTTCTTTGAATAATGTCATAATACTATCAATATGTATATCTTGAAACAACTGTTTCATGTTATCAACATGGAAGCAATTATTTCTTACTTGTGCAAAGTCGCCACATTCCAAAAGGAAGTGACGAACAGTGAATGGTGCGTCGCATTTTGGCTGCTCTTCACCTTGCAGTAAGTATGAATGAGTGACTCTTGTATGACCTAAGCGGAATCGAGCTAGAATGACTTCTTTTCTAATGGTTCAAACAACTGAATGATATTCACCAATAGTTGGTTTTATGTCAAGAAGTTTATTTCCAATGCTGTTATTCCATTAAGTTTGCCATTCTTCCAAAAAATATTTATTGATAGATGGCTTAAAATTATAAAATGGAATCTTAAAAGAATTATGTTTTAATGAAAGCGATGTTTATTCTTGCTGATCTACCATCCGATTCCCTAGAATGCCTATATGACTAGGAACCCAACAGAGAACAATTTCCTTTTTTTTTTTGCTAAAAGCTCGTGACATTTTTCCAAAAGTTTCTGAATCTGTAGATTCTTTGAACTGGTTTGGTTCATAGCTTTCAATACAGAAAGCGAGTCAGAAAATATAATAAATTTATTTTTAGTGTCACAAGTTATAAAATCTAAAGCTAGATCAACTGCTTTGGCTTCAGCAGTGAAAATTGATGAATCGTCAGGTATACGTTGCATATTAATATGGTTGCCTGATATAAAAGCACAACGAGTTTAATTGAGTTCACCTAAGTTCATTGTACATAGTTAAAGAATGCCAAACATGCACAATCAGATGGCCTTTTTCATTCTAATGGATTATCCAATACATATTGATACAAGAAAGATGGAATAGTCCATTTTGTATTTTAAGGGTCACATTTCAAACTTTCTATAAAATCATGTATCAATGTGCCTGAAGATTGTTTTATTCAAGCAAACAGTGCACATCCTGATTATTTTTTAGCATTTGATCTGGGTCTTCAGTGTTTGCCAAATACCTTGTTTACGAGTCCAAAAATGAGAAGAGTTAACTTTATGCCTACTAGTGTCGTTTTCTGATAATGTTTGCGAATATTATGGACCCTGATCAAGCCCGAAGTCTGGCCAGATCTGGATCAAAACTGTTTAACACTCTGATCTTATTCTAGAAATATATTTTTGAAATAAATCAGACAACAAAACAAACATGCCTTAAAAATTGTTCAGAGGGAAGGAAAGCTAGCCAGCAGCCTGTATGTCTGAGTCAGAGCAGTATGCACTCCAAATACATGAGGTCTGATTAAAAGTAAAACATATAAGGGCTAGGTAATTTTCTAATCCTACCTTAAAAATTACGAAAGCAAATACAAAAATCATCAAAATAGAGAGCAGTTTGTTAGATTATCTAAGCATTGAACAAGGTCATTGATTTTAATACTAAAAAGAGATGACAATATATGCATACAAATATAAATAACTGACTATGCATGCAAAGATAAATATAGCCACTAAAGGTTATCAATCATCGGTGCAGGGACAATACAAAACATATGTGGGGAAAATATATACCGATAACATATGATATAATAATATATACATGCTGAGTTATGACTTATTTAATTTAATAAGTTGGGTTTAGATAGCACCTTAATAGCATTGACTTGTAGCCCCACGATAACACTGATATGTAATGAGCACTAAATGGAAGTAAGGTCTGGATGCCCAGAGATATGGAGTCCTCCAAATGTCATTTTGGAACACATCATGGATGTTTATACACGTTGATGAAAGCCAAAATACCTAAATGACTATATGAAACTTCTGAGTGTCAATGGTACAGTAAAGAAAATCTCTGCATAAGATGTTCAGACCACTTTGGCACTCCATTTGTTTGAAGCACTTGTATTAAACTCTAAAATCGTCGCTGATGCTACAAGCTATTATAAAGGTGGTAATAAGCCTCATTGCCGATTCTGTTCGAGAAAGGTGAATGTAGGTGACACTTTCCTAGGCAACAAAGAGATAGGGCATGGCATTGCAGATATCTTGTTGTGGCAATCACTTATAAAGGTAAAAAAATAAAGTTGTTAATCAGGAAGGCTTAGATGAAACACTTAATCAGGATAAAAGACTTGATGTAAGTGGGGAGCCAAGAGGACCACAGCCATCCACGCCCATATATGGTAAAAACCCTTTAAAAATCTTCTCCAGAAACAGAAGGCCGATGACCTTGGGACTTGGTATGTAGCATTGGGGATGTGGGGCCTACAAAGTTTGTTCAAATGATGATCCTAGGTTGACCTTGACTAACTTAACGTTAAATTTGCTTTCTAATGCAATGGGATTTGATTTTTGAAAAGATGATTTTTTGAAAACTGTGTAACCAAAGTCATTATTATAATCACTAGATGTGTTCAATCTAACGAGACGATGACTATAAATAAGTTCCGACGGTGATGGTAGACCTTTCAGCCAAGGTCACTCATATTGGAGTCCGACCAATATATTAAAATATTGTTTACACAGAAACCATTTGGCCAATTGAACTCAAATTTCATATGAAGACTCCTTACGATATTGTTATGGTCACATGACGAAGATGGCGGACATACCCCTTTAAAAATCTTCTCAAGAACCAGAAGGCTGATGACCTTGGGACTTGGATTGTAATTTTGGGATGTGGGGCCTACCAAATTTGATAAAATGATGCTCCTATGTTGACCTTGACCTACTGAACATCAAGGTCAAATTTGCTTCCTAATGCATTTAAGATTGAAATGTTTTGAAAAATCGATTTTTTGAATACTGTTGAAGCCAAAGTTATTATTCTCACTTGAGACAATGGCTTTAAATTAGTTCCAGCGGTCGCTTATATTAGAGTCCCATCAATATATTAAAACAACGTTTTCTTAGAAACCAATAGGTCAATTGATTTCAAATTTCATATGTGTACAATGAATGTTAATGTTCACATGTCTTAGATGGCTGCCATTCTCATATAGTAAACAGCCTTGAAATATCTTCTTCTCTGGAACCAAAAGTCCAATGACATTGGGACTTGGAATGTACCATTAGGGATGCGTGCTGTACTAGGTATGCAACAATGATGAATCTGGGTTGACCTTAACCTTTTTTACAGCATTTACATTCGATTCATAATGCAGTTATGTTGGAAAAATCTTGAAATGTTCATCTCTCTATAACTGTTTAAGGGGAAATCATACATATAAATATATTTAGGTCATTTGACCAAAATGGCCACCATTTGTACTGCCTAATATTGAAGAGGTTCCTGAGATTTGTGACAGGGTCTCTGAGATAAGCATTCGTTTCAATGGTTTGACCACCCTAAGGTGATGAAAGACGACTCGTCTCCTGAACTTGCATTGCAGCATTTGAGGCACCTATCACATATGACAGCTTCAATTCTTTTCTGTCCGAGTTGACGCTCATGTCTGATCATTAAATGATGGACTTTTCCTAGTTTGCTAGAGAAAAAATGTTTACTGGTTGGTATGGCTTCAAAGCTGAGGCCAATGTTGTTAAAAAACTAAGACAAAGTCATAATTACATAATACGCATGTGATATTGTTAGAGTGGCTTCCTCACAACTCTACACTTAAACCATATTTCATAAAAAACAATATCTGCATAAAAACACAAAATATCCCCAATGGAATTAATATAAACAAACAATAAACAATTGGCCCATCTATAACCTTTATTTCTCTCAATTTATCTCGCTTCATTTACACTCCAATCACGCTACAAGATGTGCAATTAACAATAAGTGTCAGCACGCATGCGCTTAGCTAGCCAATTACCTGCCTCTCATTTCATTCACTATACTGCAATACAAATGCAGTAAATATTATGCCAGAGTTAGATCAGTTGATTTTAAACTTCGATTTTGTCAACAGCGCTACATCCACATGTTAAAGAATTCTTTCCGAGGCAGAGGGCGGGGACAAAGATATCAACCATACCCTCGACCCCACGAAGACGACGACACCAGATTCCAACGCCCCACATCGAAGCACAGGCTCACTTGCAGCACCCCTGAGGAGCGGATGAGAGGAAGAGAAAAAGACAACATCCGTGTGGCCAAGGATTGGCGGACCTACTTTATGAAGTTTTTGAGAGGGAAAAATACCAGATATTCAGACCTTCAGACAGCCACCAGGTCCCGGATGCGGACACGTTGATTTAAGAATCGACAAAAAGGTCTTGTCCAACACTAAAATTCAAGTTATAGAGGTGATTGAAACGCAACTTCATACAGTTATCAAAGCTGCTGAGGAAAGACTGAAGAACCCCAAAACCAGCTAAAGCAAACCTTTTGGAGAAAGTTATCAAATTGGTCCAACAACAGCAACTGGGCTTCGTGAAACAGAATATGGGGAGGACCATTAATTAAGTCCTCCAACAACGAGAGGAGAAACAAAATAACACAACCTGGGCCTACACATGAGCCTGCAAGTAGAATCAAAACATGGCCCTAACACTATGAAACGTAAACAGCTTTGAGGGTGCAATAGGATAAGAAAAGGTTCTGAGATACCTAACCCGATGGTCTGCACAGAATGCAGGGGATATCTGCCAGTACAAAGATGTTTAGATTGTTCACCTTGGCTTACATACTGTAAAGATTGTCTGCAAGTTGAGCATCAGTCATCACATCTGCATGTTTTTGAAGCATGGAGGGTAGGTTGCTCGTGCATCCTGTAAAAACATCACCTAAACCAATGGCCCCAATTTAAATGACTTCACATAAATATTTCTCTTAAGGCTCTCTACCAAAATGCCTAATTGGTTCAGCTCAGTTTTTAACTACTTAACTACACGCTTTTTTATGTCCTTACTACAATTTACCTCTTTTTACAGAAGCGACGACTCTAGTAACGAATCCACCGTCGAGCCAGAGGACGAAAATCTATTGTTGTATGTACATATATATATATATATATATATATATATATATATATATATATATATATATATAAATATACACATCTCTCCCTCTCTCTCTCTCTCAAAATAAATAAATATTCTACGCAATGAAAATAACATCAAACGTACTGACATAAAATGTTTAATATTTCAATCAGACACCCCCCCCTTTTTAAGTTAATGCATTTTTTTATATTTTTAACAGAGGAGGAGGGAGTCTAACAAACACCCCGGTGTCGATGACAATGGAGAGACAACTCCTAAAAACGCCTACGATTCAACCAGAAGATAGAAGACATAAAAAGTACGTATAACACCGAAGTCATTTTATTTTTGTCTCATATTTCACGTACAATTTACCAATTCAATCAATTACAGGAAACCTTGTTTTTTTTTTGTTTGTTGTATTTTGTTGTTGTTTGTTTTGTGTTTTTTGCAAATACTAGTTTTTTTGTTGCAACTTGAAAACCTTTTTTTATAAATACTAGTTATTGTTGTAGCCTTTTGCGTGAAAATAAAATGTATAGTTCTATGATTATAGGCAATTATTTTTCTCTTTGAAAGAATGCAAACTAACATAAAATTTAACTTTTTTTCAGATTGAATAAGTTGGAAGATGTTCTAAAAATAGGAATTACAAAAGTGAACAAACTTATAGAAGAATTGTGTACACTCATACACAGAGTTAAAAATGGTCTAGCAAATTTAAATGAATAGTATTAAATATAATGAACAGTGTCAAGAGAAAAATGTTTTGGTTTTGTTTGTTTGATTTGATTCGTTACGGCCAATCAACAATCTTTCAGTTAAACAGAGACGGATCTTCCTTGATTGAACCAGTACTAATCTAGGATAAATGTGTCTTACTCAAGGACCACAGCGCAGTGACGACTATGAGGAGAATCCCCCCCCCCCAATTGGTTTGGAGTCAAGCATTCTATCACTGAGTCACTACACTTCATATAGTGTTTTTAGAAAACATAGAGACTGACCAGCTAGGTTTTCACTGTTCAGTTGATTAGTGTCTTTGTTTTGCATATGCAAACAGGTTTTTCTCTTGACACATCTTAAGTGTATGAAAAAATATATTGGATTATATAAGTGTTATTGGATTTTATAAGTGTATTCCTATATTTGGTAACAATTAAGTTTTATTATCTTTATCAGTAGTGTTTCATTTTTAGATTGCTTCCTCATTACGTAGAATACAATCCAAAAATTCACAGAAGTTATGAAATTTACCCTTTGTGCTAACTATAATCTATACAAGCCTTTTGTCTTTAAGCATTGAGTTCGGTTTTTATACTCCCCCCCCCCCAACAAGAATCATTTCTATAATTGGAAAACATATGCCAAATTTAGAAACAAAGTTATTTTTAAGGTTAACATCATCATGCCCCTATACATTCGATCTTCTCATTAGATAACGACTACGTTCTCAGCTATTTTCGAACATTCACGTCATATATGCCCCTATAAATCTGACGTTCTGATTGGATACTAAAAAGTACATTCAAGTATTGCGCAATGATCGGGGAATCCCTATTATGATGTCATTCTAAAAATAGACCATACGTCATTCTAAAAATAAATCATGCCCCCCCATAGTCCTATTCATGCTGCTAATATGGCAAAACTTCAAAGTGGTTATTATTGAATATCATTAATTTTTTTGGAAACTACTATACCTGACACATTCAATCCAAAAAAATCGCCCACTATTACCTCTCCGTTTCGAAAATAATGGCTACAATCCATAGATACATGTTAACAATTCCAAGTTTAATTTAAAAAAATGTTATATTTCAAAATATAAGACAAATTACTCCACCATAGAGAAAATACTTGTTTGAAAATATTTGTTTATTGTATAGCTGATGTAGCAATATAGTTTTTCAAACGAGATTTTATGGTATATTTTTAGATTATTTTTTTTTGAAATTTCAGTTTTTGTTTCAATTTTCTCAATACTTTAACTATTCTTATTATACTTTGCCATTGCTTTAAAATTGAGTAATGCACATGGAGACAGTCATTTTTATCATATATAGAAAATATAGTAACACTATATGATCTGAAACTCATTTTTTGTAGACTTGCTGCGTGAAAATCATCATATTTGAACTTTTCAATTTGCATCCTTTTTCGTTTTGGACACTACAATACAGTCAGATCTATTATATGTATTGATTAAATTATAGTTTCGCAATAAAATGTGTTTTTGTACACCTCTTCCTAAATACTGAATAGAATACTGAACTGAATTTTACTAGAAATGTGAATTAAATGGTTATATGAGTTTTATACTGTTTAGTTGTTTAAGCTGGCATCATGGCAACATTTCATTTGTGATTTTGTAGTGTATTTGCAAGATTTTAAGAAAGTCGTGAAAAAAAATATTATCTGGAATTTCAGATCGTCCAGGGGGCAACCTTCTTAGACTTTCAGCTTGCCCTCAGCAAATTCAACCCGTGAAGGGCAAGTGGGCAATTTCTTAATTCTTACAGTGGGTCACCTCGATGAAATGCTGCATTATGTAGCACCCCATCCGGGTCTTTTACCGTTTGCAAAATTACCTGTTGAAGGGTTTCTCATATACAAAGGGTTAATGACTACAGACTATACCCTGATCAGTCAATTAACAGTTTAGACAAGCCTGTAGCTAAAATGCGTTATAATTTTCCGTTTTCTCAATCAAAAAATCTTCTGGGTACTCAGAAGAACCGACGCAGTGAGACGGCTCCTCTGAGCACACATTTGAAGACTCATTGCATAAAAACTGAATATGTGTGGGTGTCACTTAAATCATGAATATAATTCCAAAGTGCTGCTGCGAACCATCAAATTCATAATTCTCTCATGTGCTGGCCCAAATATATGATAAATGTGTTAGATTGATCCATGTTTTATACATTTCAGACTGTGTAGGCTACTCATAAAGTATCAGAACCAGTGGTTGAGGGATAAATAAAAAAAGATCCTCGGATAAAATGCCTCAGAACATTCTAGAGGTGGCGGAAGGAATCATTGACATTCATTTATCTCTTATATACTCAACCACAAAAGAAACCCGTCAGCTACTTTTTAGGGCAATTACGGTAAAATAATTAAGAAATCAAAATATATTTTATACCATATTCTTCAACAATCAACTATGCATCAAATTACTGAATAATGTAGTAGTTTTACTTAAACCCCTTCATGCTGTGCGCCAGTGAACAGACAAGGGGTCATTTCTAAAAATGACAAATTTCAGACAATTGGTTTTCACTCCACTTCTAGTCTTAATCAGTTCTATTCGTCCAATAACCGGTATGTCCCTCTCTTACGAGGCGATCAAGTGTGTACAGAAGCCATAACAAACAGCGTAAATAAGTAAGCCTGGGTCTAAATTCGATAGAGCAGTTGTTGGATGAGCTCTGGCAACACATCCGGGATCGTTCAGTGCAACCTCAGAAACCTCGACAGCTGCAGGTTGCTCTCCATTAATAATGGGCGTGGATTCCGAAGAACGCTGTGCTGCGTTACATGCTTTTGGTTAGACCTAGTTATGAGGCAGTTATTGCTGCAGGAGAGGGTCATGTCTGTTTTTGGACGAATTTAACTCAAGTGAACTGATTTAGACGAGAACGAGATGTTAATTCTCAAGTGAAAACTTGTCATTTTTGAAAATGACCCCTTGTCTAAACACCGGCGAATAGCATGAACAGATTTAAGTAAAACTGTTACATTATTCAATAAAATGATGCAGAACTGATTGCTACGGAATATGATATAAATATATTTTCATTTTTTATTTCCGATTTCCATACTTGCTTCAAGAAGTGACTGATGGGTTTTCTTTTGTTGTTGAGTATATATAAATGTGAAAAAATAGTTGAATGGAATTTATTATCTGTAATTTTTTGTAGTCATGTTGTTCAATATTAATTATCTTAGGTGTCAATGTTAACGTTGAATCAACGCTTAGGCAAAAAAAAAATATAAATCAATTTACGGAAATCTATGAAGATTTCTAAGTCAAGGGGCATTATAAAAATAAAGTGATGGAAGCTTCAGTGGATTAAATGAAAGTAAATTCTCACTAAAGATACAGGTAATATATATTCTTCAAAATTCAAAACAGTAATTTTATTTTTCTGGAGGGGCTTAAATTTTAGGGTAAACTCTCCCATAAATTAATTTAAAGAGTCTGGCCTTAGTCTCCAATATTGAATCAACATTTAGTCTTCAATGTTGAATCAATCTCGACACTATTTTCGCAATCCAACTGTACCGATGGACTTTAAAAAAGCAAAACTAACTTCTCTTTATATCTTCCAAAAGACATTTAAATATAAACTTCCATTGTGTAGATCGTGTCATGGTGAGTTTTTTTGTTTCTTTATTTTGATTCTTTACTTCCCTGTCAACAATTTTTCAGTTATGTCGGGATGGGTCTTCCTGGGTTGAACCAGTACTAAGCAAGGATTAATGCGTCTTGCTCAAGGATACAATGCAGTGACGCCGGTGAGGCTCGAACCCACAACTCCTCGATCTAAAGTCAAACACTCTAGCACTGAGCCACTGCGCTCCCTCATGACGAGTTAAACGAGAGAATGTTACTGCTTTGTGTAAATTTGGTCACTGAAATATTTCTTGATGCAGCGGAGATTTTGTGGCATTGTATAAAAGGGAACAATCAGATACAAGCCAAATAAGCAAACAAACTGTATCACAGACCTGCCAACCAATCTATGATAGTTATTTCTGGATGATTAAACAGTTCATGACACACATTTGAGGGGGATTTAAAGTAGGGAATATTTCACTGATAACATTTTGTCGCACGAAACAGTTGCCCCCTATCTTGAATAGTTTATATTTTAATGTGTTAAATTCCTTTTAACCCTTTACCTCATAGAGACGCATTTTAACACTTTTGCTAACATATCAGACACAGATCTGGCAATTCTTGTAAGAGCTGCCGGATCAGGATATTCTCTGTTGGCTTATAGAAATATGATTGGATATGATCCTACACTAGTGGACCTGACAAGTAATTTCTTTGTTCTATGTACAAACATGAACGTTTACTTAATTATTCATAGTGGGTGGAGCTTAGCATGAATGTTCGTGAAGGAAAGGGCCAATTGGACAAGATTTTCATGAATTACTTACAAATGAACATTCTTAAATTAACAAACAATCAAGTTGAGTGTTGCATTGTATTTCGAGACATAAATTTAAGCTTCTGCGTGTTGCGTTTTAAAGTCCTTCAGTACATTATTTAACGTTGTTTCAATGTTAAGACTTCAACATTGGATCAATGCCTAGTCTTAAACTTTGAATCAATGTCGAGACTTCAGCAAAATCCAACTATAATTAAATGTCATCTCAGTACCGAGATGGGACGTTGAAACAATGTTTAGTCCCCCCCCCCCTCTGAAGGTATGAACTCTGCTCTAGAGTAGAAGCCATAACAGTATAGCAGTTTACAGGGATAAAGACTATTAGGGGTTCAGTAGCCCACGGCCGCTAAATTTTGGGCTGGGCCTCTAAAATTTTGGAGAAAATGTCCATACCCCTAATGTTAATTTTTGCCAGTATGTGACCCTTTTCTGTATCCTTCGCAAATTTGTTGAATGGGACTTGTCAAGAGGTCACCATCATACCCTTAGTCCAGCAGACAAAGTACAAAGGGCTCACGTTGGCCTTAAGCAGGTTTTACATATGGGTCATGTTTAGAGAAGCATTTAGAAAAGTGACATGTTTGTCTAATACATGTTTAGGTTTTCAGCATGTACCTGTCCTAAACATGTGAAATAGCTAAACACTTTCTCTGATGTGTTTAGCTTTGATACATATCTTGCCTTTAGAAGCGTGTACAAACGGGACAAGAAATGCGTCTCGGAAAGTGTTTAATCTGTAAACGCGTTTTCTACAGTGTACAATGTGAAAAACTAATAAAAAAATCCTTTCTTTCTTTAATTCGTTCACTTTGTTGCTTTACTACCAGTCAACAGCTATGGTCATTGGGGGACGGTCAGTTCGCCTAACCACACGTTTTCCTGGGCAAGCTTGAACATGCGGTTTACCAGTAATTCGAGCACATACTTTCGCTTGTACTACGGGAGTGCAAATGTTAGCCTTTTAAAAAGACTCTTTTTTATTGTGCTTTAACCAATTTAATTATATTTGAAATAAAGTTAATGCCAGGTCTTGCAATTAAAATAACTTAAAACAACCACCAAAATGTGTAAAAATGTGTAAAAAGAACGTTGTAAATGAAAAAACACAGCGCACAAAATCCAAAAAATAGTGTCCGAGCTGTTTAATACTCAATTTGCCCCAAAAAGGAACTAAGTGTTTGATTTCATTCTTTACGTCCCATCAACAATCTTTCAGTTAAACAGTGATGGGTGTTCCTGGGTTGAACCAGTACTAAGCTAGGAAAATGTGTAAAGCACAATATATACTGTGTATCGACGAATAAATGCCAGTGAACTCATTTAGGTAAACAAACCTGCAGCATCTGCTAGTTCTTATCAGCAAGGCAGATTTACCTTAGGTTTCCATAGAAAATGCAGTGTGATGTTTCATTAGTACCGTTAGATTATTTTTAATAATGATGTTTTACTGTTGTGCCTATGATTGCAAAGGTTCTGGGTTTGAAGAGTGTGTGTCTATGCATGGGTTCCCAACAGATGACAAGCGAAAAAAGGTAAGTTACACTTACAATACTCTTTACTTTCTCACCAAATATTGCTCAAAATATTGTACTTTCTACATATTCAACAATGTTTTTCACTTTTCATCTACATTTAGTTAAAGAAAAAGTTTCTATTTAATCAGTAATGTTAGCATTTTAACTTTGCTAGCAGTCACTTTTGTCGTCTGCTATGTATTCTTTGCAAACAGTTTTGACCCAGATCAGGACCGAACGAAACTCTGTCCTGATCTGGATACAAACTGTTTGTACCTTTCTTTTCATTTCAGATATGGAAAAGTAGAGTAAGGAGACAGCCGGTAACAACAAAAAGGATGACTTCAATGTGACAGAAAGCACAATAGTCTGCTCCAAACACTTTTCTCCAGATAATGACAAAAAGCAGTCAGTTAATGCCCCTGATAAACACAGGTAACTACCGAGGTGGAACAAATGATAAACCCGGTCCAACCATTTGAAATCCTCTGCCTTTATCATAGGGTCATAATGGTGATTAGGTGATAAATAAGTGTAATTGTTTTGACAGCTGTGCCAATTAAGAGATGCTGATAAGCATTAACTGAGTAAAAATGTTGAAAAGATTATAAAATAAGATGTTTTAAATTGATTTGGAATATTCTGAGTCATATTTCAAGAAAAAATGTTTTCCAATATTTGCAATAAAAGCAGGGATAAAAACCGAGGAGACCCAACTATTTGGACCTAGTTGTTCTGAGAGAGAAGTCAATGGAGAAAACTGACTGCTGTCTCCCATTACATAATTTTTCTTCAAAGGAAAGGGCTCTTAAAGGCGATGCTGTGCCCACTATTTTTCCGTGGACTAAAACAAAGCGAAGAAAGGCTCCTTAAAGACGATACATGACAAGTGAAACAGAAACTGCCTCTGAAATGGAATAATTTGAAGATATAAATGACAAAATATTCAAGTGGAATTGACAATCGCATGTACACACCAGTTTTCCAGATCAGACTGTTCCCTTGGGAGAAGTATGGTGAGGGTTTATAGTGTTTGCTGCCATGATGAAAATAAACTGTAGCACATTTTGAATATATGCAACAGACATATTAAGCAGACACCATTTTTAGAATTAGAAATATTATCAGGATAAGAGATACTAATTATAGTAATTATTATAAGACATAATGATATGATACCTATGTGCATGTACTGTAATCATTGATGCAATGCGCTATGAATATGCTCTAAAAAGTGAGCAAATAATTTATTTTTATTCAATGGTTATTTAGCAAAAAACGCTATCATGCCTATGCTATTTAGACACTTTCGACCTACATTTGTGCATAGTAAAATTCGAGTTTGCAGTGGTATACATTATTTTTCTTACTTCTGTCGAAAAAAGATTGTGGGTACTCATTTAAACCGTCTCAATGATCACGGCCTCCAATCTCTGCCTCCTTCTCCAAAAAGAGCAGAACGTAAAGGGAGGCGAAGGCCCTTCCGGGAAGCAGGCAGTGGGCATAAACAATGGAACACGGTAAGTTGTGTTGATACATTTTCAATCATAAGTAAATTTTCAGCGCAAAACTCGAAAATCTAAGAATGCTATGCTTCGGGCAATGGTTCAAGCTATCCGTAGAGCATGCTGTTTGCACATTTGAACTTAGTTTGTAAGCGTGAGAGCTTTTCTCCCGTTGCACAGTTGTCCAAGAAACGGTGGTTCCCGCATGGTTTTGCCTTCTAACCAAACGTATAGTAGCGTTTGGACCCTTATTCATACTACCGAGGCCCCTCCACACCCATGTTGTCTAAAATGCAATTTTTCGAGATATTTCAATGATAATTGAGTGATTTAGAGCCAAATTTCTTTAGGAGCAGGAGGCGAAGGGCAGGAGAAGGGGGCTGGGAGAGGAGGAGCAGGCGGCGATGATATAAAAATTTGCATTGATTTTGCTTATTTTTAATAATATACTTATCCAATCTATATCAAACTTGCATGTATGATACGAATGATTAAACGCTATTGTTAACTGAATTATTCTGATCACAAACATTGCTATATATACCTCTCTTATAATATACATTTTGTATATACCTCTGGCAAGCTCATGACGTTCTGGGTTAAACAAACAACACAATGGGAGAATAAGCGAAACGCTTTTGTTTCCTTTATAATGCGTGTACGGACATTATCAGATTTGCAATAATTAAGTTAACATCTTTTGAGACTGCTCTTATACACGAGTTGTTATACCAGTTATATGATGGTTAGGTTTGGTTTGAATTCCTCTTTTTTCTGCGTCTAAGTCTTTCGCACCATCAGTAATTGTTGCTCTTAATCAAAGCTTGAGAGGGGGTGGGTATAAAACAGAGGTTCGACCCAGTCTGAGATTTTTGATAATCCTTTTCCCAAGAACTTAGGGAGAAATACACAAGTATCACTAATCTGTGAGCATTACATGATTCCAATGAGACAAAAAAGTGAACCACACATTACGTTGGTGGTGGCATTTAAAGCGAAGTAATTTCGATTTATTTAAATGGTTTGAAATATTCATACATGTGCATGCAAGTTTGATATAGATTGGATAAGTATATTATTAAAAATAAGCAAAATCAATGCAAATTTTGATATCATCGCCGCCTGCTCCTCCTCTCCCAGCCTCCTTCTCCTGCCCTTCGCCTCCTGCTCCTAAAGAAATTTGGCTCTAAATCACTCAATTATCATTGAAATATCTCGAAAAATTGCATTTGGGACAACATGGGTGTGGAGGGGCCTCGGTAGTATGAATAAGGGTCCAAACGCTACTATACGTTTGGTTAGAAGGCAAAACCATGCGGGAACCACCGTTTCTTGGACAACTGTGCAACGGGAGAAAAGCTCTCACGCTTACAAACTAAGCTCAAATGTGCAAACAGCATGCTCTACGGATAGCTTGAACAATTGCCCGAAGCATAGCATTCTTAGATTTTCGAGTTTTGCGCTGAAAATTTACTTATGATTGAAAATGTGTCAACACAACTTACCGTGTTCCATTGTTTATGCCCACTGCCTGCTTCCCGGAAGGGCCTTCGCCTCCCTTTACGTTCTGCTCTTTTTAGAGAAGGAGGCAGAGATTGGAGGCCGTAAATGATGCAGTTGTCACAATTATACACAACTTATTTTTGTAAAATATCACAATGTTACATCTGAATATTGTAATTTTAAAGTTGATATACATTGCATAGGCGTGTTATCGTCATGATTATATTATATTCATATAACTTATACAAAATATGTAGTAAATGCTAGTAAACGGACTTACACAACCTTACAAGAACACCTTCCGCCAAGATTTGTCCCATCATCAGCGCACAGGTCAACACTCAAATTGTGGGGTTTCTCGCTTGCTTGTAAGGCTGTGACAACACTTAGCTTTTGCAGTGAAAATTTCCCTTTATGAGTTACAAACACGTCATGAGGATAGACATCAAAATAAAACTAAAAGCCTTTGTCTTTTGCTCTGTCTTTTCCATATGATCGCACATACTCAGTAATTTGTAAAATTAAAAAATTTGGCAGATTATCTTATCTAGTATTTTTGTCCATTTAGTATACTTTGAATCCATTGTTAAGCAAACTACACTCAGATTTTAAATTTTAATGCTACATGTACGTAATTACTTTAAAGTACATGGCACACAGCTGCTTGTAAATTAGTAAATGAAAGCTAACTGTAAACTATTATCTTAGATTATCAGAAGATAAGACGCATGTAATGTGTCTAGAGTTTATTTATCAAGTAGGGCAATGGAAATACTACAGTTAATCTGAGTGTGTGTATTTCAGCTGCTGATTGTTTACCTAAATGAACCTGGCTGGCTCTCTGTCGATACACAGTATATGTAGGCGGGACGACGGGTTCTTTAACTGTGATCGTATAGATTTATATAATTCGGTGCACACTCAATTCGCGTTGTGTTTTTAGCTCACCTGAGCCGAAGGCTATGAGATGAGCTATTAGTATACCAGTGACTCCGGCGTCCGTCGTCCGTCTGTCCGTCCGTCAACATTTTCAAACATCTTCTTTTCTGAAACCACTGGGTCAATTTAACTCCTATTTCATATGGAGACTCCTTAGGATGGGGGAACAAAAGTTTGTTCAAATGTTCCTGGTCACATGAACAAGATGGCCGCCATGCCCATATATGGTAAAAACCCTTTAAAAATCTTCTTCTCCAGAACCAGAAGGCTGATGACCTTGGGACTTAGTATGTAGCATCGGGGTTGTGGGGCCTACCAAGTTTGTTCAAATAATGATCCTAGGTTGACCTTGACCTACTAAACGTCAAGGTCAAATTTGCTTCCTAATAGATTTAAATGGAAATTTTTTTTGAAAAGTTGATTTTTTGAATACTGTTAAAGCCAACTTGAAACTAATGAGACAATGGCTATAAATAAGTTTCAAAGGTCAAGGTTGACCTTTGCCCTTTCAGCCAAGGTCGCTCATATTGTGGTCACATCAATATATTTAAACATAGTTTTCTCACAAACCATTGGCCCAATTGAGCTCAAATTTCATGTGAAGACTCCTTATGATAAGTCAGCCAAATTTTTTACAAAATATTTTGGTCACATGACAAAGATGGCTGCCACGCCCATATATGGTAAAAAACCTTTTAAAAATCTTCTTCTCCAGAACCAGATGGCCAGTGACCTTGAGACTTGGTATGTAGCATTGGGGATGTATGGCCTACCAACTTTGTTCAAATGATGATCCTAGGGTGACCTTGACCTACTAAATGTCACGGTCAAGTTTGCTTCTTATGCATTTGAATGGGAAATTTTTTGAAAAGTTGATTTTTTGAATACTGTGAAAGCCAAAGTCATTATTCTCACTTGTTATGTTCAATTTAGTGTCAATAAATAAGTTTCAAAGGTCAAGGTTGATCTTTGACCTTTCAGCCAAGGTCGCTTATATTGAAGTCCCATCAACAATATTAAAACATAGTTATCTCAGACAATTCTTGGCCAATTGAAACCAAATTTCATATTATAACTTATGATTGGTTAGCCAAAACTTATACAAATTGTTATGGTCACATGACTAACATGGCCACTATGCCCATATATGGTCAAAACTCTTTAAATCTCCTCTTCTCTGGAACCAAAGTGCCATTGGCTTTGGGACTTGGTATGTAGGAGCGGGGATGTGGGCCCTACCAGGTTAGCAAAAATGATGAATCTAGGTTGACCTTGACCTACTTTATGGCAAGGTTAAAGTTGATTCCTAATGCATTTATATGGAGAAAATCTTAAAATGTTCATTTTCTATAACTGAGCCGAATTTATAATAGTTAAACCTATTGAGACAATGGTTTATTAAGTAACAAATGTCAAGCTGACCTGTGACCTTTTATCCAAGGCCACTCATTTGGACTGCCACATACCTATCTAAACATCTTTTTCTCAGAAATCACTGGGCTGTTTGATGGATTGTTCATTAGATTGTTTAGGTCACTTGACCAAAATGTATATGATAAAAACAAAATTGTTCCATTATAAGCTGTAGTTGACCTTGACCTATTTTAACATTATTAAGAAGATCAGGTGAGCGCCTCAGGACCTTCAGGTCCTCAAGTTGTGATTGTGATCTAAATGAACCTTTCCCGTCCACAAACAGGGGTAAACAGAGTCCTGTTGTAGCTGGTAAGTATTAGGGGCAAATTAGACTCAAGTTTGAAGTATATTCAACAACTCTTTAATTGAGAATGATTCTCTATAGAATATTTACATATAACAAAAATATAAAAGTGCCCAAAATATGAGGCAGTGTATTAAATCTCTCCAGAAACAATAATACTGGGAGGTAAGTCAATATTAGATACTTTTCTATCAAGTTGAGAGAAAAGTACGATATTGATAAATATAGCAAATATGCTAAAATGGAATAACCCAAAAATCAGACCAGTTCAAACAACACAAGAAAAGAGTTCTGAGGATTTTAAATAGCAGAGACTAATTCGGATCCGAAGAGCTGAGCAGTGCTGCATATATCATATATACATAATAAAAGTAACAGTCTATTTAATCTCTACAGAAACAATAATACTGGGAGGTAAGTCAATATAGGTACTTTTCTGTCAAGTTGAAAGAAAAGTATGATATTGAAAAATATAGCAAATGCTAAATGGAACAGCCCAAAATCAGACCAGTTCAAACAACACAAGAACAGAGTTCTGAGGGGTTTTAAATAGCGGAGACTAACTCAGATCCGAAGAGCTGAGCAGTGCTGCACCGAGTAGACGGAAAGCCGTCTTGAAATAGCCGAACTGAGTTTATCAACTGACCTATCATGGTGTGGACGGAAAGCCGTCCTGAAATAGGTTCCGTTAATGAACGGAAACAGTGCTCGGCGTACCGAGGAAATGCAACAAAAAGCAAGTTAAATTTCACATGAGGCTTTAGATTATATGTATCGCCTGGTTATTAAAATTAATAGTGTCAATAATACAGCAGTAATTATCGCTGAAATAAGCACAGACAATATATGGCGATAACCAGATAGTGTCTGTCTTTTAGTTTTTATCAGTAAAGAACACATATTTTCTTACTTACTTCGCAGGGGGTGTAGTATCCCGTAAAGGTGAGAATACTCTCAGTTGACAAAATCAAAGTTATTCTAATTATATTTCACGGAGATAGCGGAAAACAACGAGGCAATAACAAAAGTGCAAGAAGTATAGCCTTTTAGAAAATACACTCGACGCTAAGATACTTGTAAGTTTTCTGTCATACAAAGTCAAAGTCTACCGATTTCACAGTCAATTATGGCTAAGTAGGACCAGATCTATTGATCCAAACCTAGGACTACTACACACCTCCCCCGTTAGGCATTGAAATTTTGACTAGAATAGACAAAATTTCAACAGGAAACACAAAAATAAAATGTACACAAATATAAACATGGTGGCAATAGTAATACCACAACAAATTTCAATATGCACACAACTTAAAGTTTAGGCTTGAGGAATATATATTTGCCTAATACTAAATAAAGGTTCAGGCACCTCGACCCTGGGGTCTCAAACAGTACCTAATCCTACGGTCACGGCGCCAGTGTAGGCGGGACGACGGGTTCTTAAACAGTGATCGTATAGATTTATATAATTCGGTGCACACTCAATTCGAGTGACAGCCAAGACTTCGCGTTGTGCTTTTGTGATTGTGATCTAAATGAACCTGGCCCGTCCACAAACAGGGGTAAACGGAGTCCTGTTGTAGCTGGTAAGTATAAGGGGCAAATTAGACTCAAGTTTGAAGTATATTCAACAACTCTTTAATTGAGAATGATTCTCTATAGAATATTTACGTATAACAAAAATATAAAAGTACCCAAAATATGAGGCAGTGTAGTAAATCTCTCCAGAAACAATAATACTGGGAGGTAAGTCAATATTAGATACTTTTCTATCAAGTTGAAAGAAAAGTACGATATTGATAAATATAGCAAATATGCTAAAATGGAATAACCCAAAAATCAGACCAGTTCAAACAACACAAGAACAAAGTTCTGAGGGTTTTAAATAGCAGAGACTAACTCGGATCCGAAGAGCTGAGCAGTGCTGCATATATCATATATACATAATAAAAGTAACAGTATATTTAATCTCTCCAGAAACAATAATACTGGGAGGTAAGTCAATATAGGTACTTTTCTGTCAAGTTGAGAGAAAAGTACGATATTGAAAAATATAGCAAATGCTAAATGGAACAACCCAAAATCAGACCAGTTCAAACAACACAAGAACAGAGTTCTGAGGGGTTTTAAATAGCAGAGACTAACTCAGATCCGAAGAGCTGAGCAGTGCTGCATATATCATATATACATAATAAAAGTAACAGTCTATTTAATCTCTCCAGAAACAATAATACTGGGAGGTAAGTCAATATAGGTACTTTTCTGTCAAGTTGAAAGAAAAGTACGATATTGGAAAATATAGCAAATGCTAAAGGGAACAACCCAAAATCAGACCAGTTCAAACAACACAAGAACAGAGTTCTGAGAGGTTTTAAATAGCAGAGACTAACTCAGATCCGAAGAGCTGAGCAGTGCTGCACCGAGTAGACGGAAAGCCGTCTTGAAAAAGAGGTTCTGTGAAAACAGTTTTCGGATAGCCGAACTGAGTTTATCAACTGACCTATCATGGTGTGGACGGAAAGCCGTCCTGAAATAGGTTCCGTTAATGAACGGAAACAGTGCTCGGCGTACCGAGGAAATGCAACAAAAAGCAAGTTAAATTTCACATGAGGCTTTAGATTATATGTATCGCCTGGTTATTAAAATTAATAGTGTCAATAATACAGCAGTAATTATCGCTGAAATAAGCACAGACAATATATGGCGATTACCAGATAGTGTCTGTCTTTTAGTTTTTATCAGTAAAGAACACATATTTTCTTACTTACTTCGCAGGGGGTTCAGTATCCCGTAAAGGTGAGAATACTCTCAGTTGACAAAATCAAAGTTATTCTAATTACATCTTACGGAAGTTCACGGAGATAGCGGAAAACAACGAGGCAATAACAAAAGTGCAACAAGTATAGCCTTTTAGAAAATACACTCGACGCTAAGATACTTGTAAGTTTTCTGTCATACAAAGTCAAAATCTACCGATTTCACAGTCAATTATGGCTAAGTAGGACCAGATCTATTGATCCAAACCTGGGACTACTACATATACAGTTTATTGCCCATTTTAGAATCTTTCCTTGTTCCGAATCACGTTGCAAACTACACATCAGCGGTAATATTAAAAAAATGTATTTGGTTTTGTTTTGTTGTATATTTATCCCTCTGTATATTTATCCCTCTGTATGCGTGTGAAAGGAAATTTTCTCTAAGTTATCTGCTTGGTGAAAATAATTACAACTTCCCCTATGACCCATTTATGAAGGTATATTTTCACACGTGTCATCTGTTCACTGCAAATTTCCGAAAAATGCTTTCGTATGAAATGCTTTTTTTTTATCAAACTATTGTATTATTTACATTATATGCATGTCTTCTTCCAGCACTGTCAGCTTGCTTTGCACAAGATTTAGAATGAGAATACCCGGATGATGCAGGGGTACTCGATTACTAGTTTAAAACCTTGAACCTCAAGCCGGACTCTCCTGGTGCAAACTCCCCAGCCTACCTTTGTATACCGGACTAGGATACCTGACGCTTCACTACACTCTTCCTCACCATATGATGAAGGGCCTCATCCAGGGTAGAGAACCATAGGCTGTTACACATACCATACCTCTTTGGTGTAGTTTGCATTGACCAGGGAGCTTCTGTGAACTAAAAGTCTACGGGATCCTTCTTGATGAACCATAGTCCATAGCAACATCCTCTCAGACAACATGCCTACTCTAGTGGAGAACTGCTGATATCTGGATGTGAGCTAGAAGCCCACAGAAGGTTCCTTCTTAGACCATAGATTCATCGATGACTGAGCAGACAATATGTCTGCGTTCTTGAAGAACAGTTGATAGCTTGACGTGAGCTAGAAGCCCACAAGAATTTCTTCTGATCAAAGGCTCTTCGCTGGCATGAAAACGGAGAATATGACCATTCTCATGTAGAACTGTTGATCTCTCGATCGTTTATTTAATTGTCTAATTTTTTATTAACATCATATTGGCTTGCTGGTGAGCTATAAGCCCATCATGAAGTATCTCATGCGTGTGATTAACTGAGTCTTGAGAGCAAGAAGACCTTCAGGGTCTTGGACCTTGATTTCTTGTAGCAGTTGGCTAAACATTGGAGAGCTAGAAGCCCTACCAATGACTTGATCGCGATTTCTGTGGTAGATCATAAGTTCTGATATCTTAAAACTGACTATTCCTTCTAAAGCTGTACACTGGAGGACTAGAAATCCATCCAATTTCTGGATGCTGGGAATTCTTCCTGAAACTGTACACTGGAGGACTAGAAATCCATCCAATGTCTGGATGCTGGGAATTCTTCCTGAAACTGTACACTGGAGGACTAGAAATCCATCCAATGTCTGGATGCTGGGAATTCTTCCTGAAACTGTACACTGGAGGACTAGAAATCCATCCAATGTCTGGATGCTGGGAATTCTTTCTGAAACTGTACACTGGAGGACTAGAAATCCATCCAATGTCTGGATGCTGGGAATTCTTCCTGAAACTGTACACTGGAGGACTAGAAATTCATCCAATGTCTGGATGCTGGGAATTCTTTCTGAAACTACACTGGAGGACTAGAGATCCATCCAATGTCTGGATACTAGGAATTCTTTCTGAAGCTGTACACTGGAGGACTAGTCTTTCCAATATCTGGATGCTGGGAATTCTTTCTGAAGCTGTACACTGGAGGACTAGAAATCCTTCCAATGTCTGGATGCTGGATGTTTAGATGCTGATAATTCTTTCTGTCGCTGTACACTGGAGGACTAGAAATCCTTCCAATGTCTGGATGCTGATGCTGTTGACTATTGTTGATAAAGGTGTTGTCCATTTGCCAGTGTTAGCTGTAACACATACTCTGGTGTAAGACCACGGTGGATAGCAACAGCTGCTGCTGCAAACCACAACTGACGTGGTGAGGAGACTTCATTTCCTGGAATAGGAAAGTAAGGCGCATCTGTCTCTAGGAGTAGGCGACCTTCTTCCAGACTACATAATGCTGCAACCTGGTCCTCATCAAATTGCCTGGCTAAATTGGTAACCCCAAAGTATGTCCTTGGAAACACCTGTAACCATCTGTTCACAACATACCTGTTACCCGTAAAACAATGAAGATGTATCGCCTGGTGAGATCTAACATGCTTCCTGAGAATATGGAGAAGCAGCAGGAAAGCTTCTGTCCCACAGTCACCATCCATTCCACGGCAGTGGATAACAAGTATATGGCGATCTTCAAGATATCAGCAAATCCACTTGATAGGCCCGATACTTCATGGGCATTGTATGGTCCAGCCCTATTTCCCCAAACACAATAACTCTGGGGTTCCTAATTATCCTCCTGAATTGCCGCACTTCATCATCAATTCTTGCCACACTATTCCTGGCATGTTTGGGATGGAATCCTACCCCTACTGGCATGTGACTTGGCATTTGTCGCAAGCATCGTTCTGATGGATAGGTCCTAGGATCACAGTAGATGGCCACTGAACCGACAAGGTTAATTTTATTGTCCTCTTCTACTGGAGCATTGTTGAGGATATCCTCCAAACGTCCATGGGATGAAAGGCCCATATCACGAAGGGTTCTATCCAGATGAAAATGAGAATCAAAAGCATCTGGATCCACACGGGCTGTTGGCATTGGCTGTACCTCCTGCATTTCTACATCTTCTGGAGCCTGAAAGTTACTCTTCCAATATTCTCTCGCCTCCTCTTCCAAACTCGCTGCTATCAAGAGTAGAGCCTTCCAGTGTAGCAAGACGGCTGGTGAATTGCAGGGCTGCATTACAAATTTGGGAGGCATTGGTTCCCGAAGAAATTTGCAGAACTCCTCCATGGACTTCTCTTGTCTTGTGGTGATTAGTGTATTGTCAGTTGAGCTGAGCATCTTCTGAACCACCACAAACGCTGCCAACTGGTCCAACTCCACAGGTTTCCTTAGTAACCACCTCCCAGCTTGCTTCAGTGCACTCTTACGGCCACTCAGTACCCTCTCATCTGATGGTTCGAGTCTTTCATCAAATATGGTTGGGATATGAGATAAAAAGGCATGAGCTTTCAGATACCTGGCTTCACCTGAACATCCTGGAACCCAGCACTCTTGACTTGAACTATGTCTATCTCTCTTTCTCTTTTCGTTTTCCTGGTTCTTTCCAATCTTCTGGCGAATCTGGCCGACTAACTCATCTGTCTTTACTTTCTTTAGCACAGACGTAGAAATGACCAGCTGTCCACACTGACCAGAAGCTGGTCTCTTCAATAAATTAGAAGGGTTAGGATGTTCCTTTTCCACTATCTTGACCTGGCATCTAACCTCTTGGGAGCTAGAAGCTTCCATCAAGGTGATGACTGGCCGTTCTTTCTTCTGACCCAGTTTGTCGCCCTCTTGAATGCAGATATCTTGCAATTTATCTGAAAACCATACAGATCTTGGCCGCTGTGCCTGTTTAATTTCTACCACATTTCTGTCCTCTCTGGGAATCTTTTTACTGGCTGGACTAGAAGTCACAGCCGGGGAATGTGCATCTTCCTTTCTTGCATTCTGTTTCCTGGCCGGACTAGAAGTCACGGCCCTGGAATGTCCAATATCTTCCGTTCTTGAGTTCTGTCTCCTGGCCGGACTAAAAGTCACGGTCCTAGATTGTCCACCATCTTCCGTTAGTGATTTCTGCATCCTGGCCGGACTAGAAGTCACGGTCCTGGAATATCCACCATCTTTCCTTGAAGTCCTTTTTCTGGCTGGACTAGAAATCACAGCCCTGGATGGTTCACTAACTTCCTTTCTTGGAGTGGTTTTACCCTGACTAGAAGCCAGGGTATGGTCCTCCTTTGGCTGTGGTTCTTGAGACCCTTCTTTCCTCGACAGAGCTCTGTTTCCCGAAGACGATGTTTTCTTTTCTGAAGAAGTCACTTCCTTTCTGAAGAGTCTTGGTGACCTCCTTGGACTGGCATTATGGTCTTTGTGAGATTGAGGAGGGATTGACAATAACTGCTCCTCATCCTGGTAATCCAGTTCCACCGCGTCTAGGGTATCCTCAGCTGCTACTGCCAGTAACTCTGTCTCATTTTCCGGAAAGAATCGGATATCTCGTCTTCCTTTGGATGGATTATACTCTTGCTCCTTCTTCTTGGGGGGGATCTTGCAGTTGCCAGACAATTGCATAAATCCATTCCCTTCCTATCACTTGGTAATTATCGAGGGCTTTAGCAGCGCCCTTTAACCAGTTTTGAAACATTGACTTGTTTCTTCTCCCGGGCTCCCCAAGATTCCTCTTCACCAAGGATACCATCTTGAGCAAGGTTTCCTCAAGAACTTTCAATTGCTGCTTTCCTCCCATGCACCTTGGACATAACGCCAACTGTTCTACAAAATTATCTGGTGGTCTGTATACCCGGTCCATTCTCAGATATTCTTCCTCCACCGTAGACAAGAAGTCTTTTGGTTGTGAACTTGAACTTGATGCCATCTTATGAATATCTGAAAATAATAGAAGAGTATCAAGCTATGACCTATTGTCCTTGCAAGCCTTGCACCTGTACTTGTCTATCACCAGTGCGTCCGTCACAGTGATATTTACACATGAACCATGATACCATTCATCACAATAATCACATTGTATCATGAATCGACCACTGTACGGTTTCTTGCAAACACAATATTGCTTCAGATCATCCTCTTCCTCTTGCTCCTCCTATGAATTGGACTTTTTATATTTGTTTAACAACTCTGGCACTTTCCTATCATTACAAGGCATCATTCTGTCATGATTTACACCAAAGACTGCATTCCTTAACTTCACTCTATACAGATAAGCGGACAGTTTTTTTCACAATCAGAGCTGGACCTTTCCATGGGGCTGACAGCTTTCGTGATTTACCTTTCACACTTGCCGTATCTAAAAGATAGATAATGTCACCTGCATAAGGTCTCAGTAATACACGTAAATCATAGTTACGCTTCATTCTTTTCAGTGATGTTTTCAATGAATTTCTTGCACAGTCATGAGCACTTTTATAGTCTTCACTAAGCCTGATACATTTTCACCATAATCTTCATGTTTCTCTTTAACATTTGGGAACATGAGTTGAGCTGGAGTGTTGACTTCTCTGCCCAACATGAGCATATTTGGGGTAAAACCTGTGCTCCGGTTCACTGCTGCTCGCATAGCTCGTGCGATTTGCTGCACATGCTGGTCCCACTTATTCTGCGCTTTTCCAAGAAAACATCTCACTGCATCCATCAGCGTTCTGTTAAAACGCTCAACTTGTCAATTGGCTGAAGGTCTGTATGGAGTAGTCCTTGTCTTATGTATCTCTAATGCCTTACACAAAGATTCAAACAATTTGGAAGAAGACTGAGATAATTGTAGGAATCTTGTGAGTTTCAACTGTGATTTTTTAGAATGAGGAGATCTTGACCTAGATTTTCCTGATTTGCTTTATGGTCGACTTGCTAGCCTGAGGAGATCTTGATCTTGACTGTGAAGATTTTCTTGTTTTTGTAGTCTTCTGCTTTAATGATGACCTGCTAGTATCCGGAGATCTTGATCTTGACTTTCGTGAATGACTAGACTTTACTTTCAAACTTGAAGCTAGATCAACTGTACTTTTAGAAGATGAAATTGTTCTATCTTTATCTGTTTGTATCTGTCTGCTAGCTGACCTATCATATTTCTTCTCATTCGTGGCAGTGAAACCTGTTTTACCAGACCCCTTACTGTCATTTTCTGGAATATCCTTCTTCAATGAAGCCATTGTCCTCTCAAATGGAGATGACATCTCTTGATAGAAATTCAATATTTCATCAGGTGGTGAATCACATGACCCTGACCTTGTTTTCCTAGATGCCGCATACTCTGACTTTACTGATGACTGCTTCCAACTAATTCTTTTCTCTGCAGGGGATCTTGACGGTGATCGGCTTGAAACATAATCATATCTTGATGACCTTTGTCTTGGAGGGGTCCTTGACCTTGACCTATGTGGTGATGCTTGTCTTGAAGCCATTTGTGTTTTAAAAGACACCAAAGGTTCCCAAGAGTTAGATTTAGGCACAGCTGGTAGACAATTTATATCTATATCAAATGGATCAGAGCTCCTTGGTTCAGAAAAATCTATCTGGTCCAGAATATCCGATGGTAAATTACCTCTAAGAGCTAGAATAAGAGCTTCTTTCTTGACTACTCCATATATTTCTCTGAACTGTATGATGAGTTGTGCAATCTTGTCACCGACGCCTGGGATTTGTTTCAATTCATCCACAGTAGCAGTGTTGATGTTCAACATTCTGTCAGTCGTGCCGTTGATAGACAAGTACAGTTGCAAGGTTTATATTTGTATATTTTTTCAATGCGAATCTAGAAGACTCAGCACGAACAAGTACACAAATTATCCAAGAGTATAAATTTCAGCTCTTAGATTCTGCAAGCAGCTAAAGAAATTTACTTATGTGAATCAGCAAGACCGCACAGTAGTAACTTTCTTTATATGGATCTAAAAGACCCTGACTGCAAATAGTTCTGATAATTATAAGAAAATGCAGTTGTTATATATGTATGTGGCTCTATAAGAGCGCACATCTGATTCTATTTAGTGCAATTTGTAAGACAAGAGACTAGTAAATTTCTGTCAAACTGATCTCTAAAAACCTTACGCCGTTTAAATTTGACCAAAACTGAATAAATTAAAAATTTATGGGTCAAATTCTTCAAAAGTCTTTAATCTTTAACCAGAAGTGGGCCTTATTTTTAAATGCTATTTTTAAACTGGCGAATGGTCAAGTGTTTGGCCACCACGAAAATAGGTGTGGCAGACAAGCGATATGCGTCAACTGCAGTATGCCTGAACATTGCGCATCTGGCCAGTGTCAAAGACCTGCCAAGTGTGCCAACTGCTCAGGTGATCATTCTGCTAACTCAAAAGATTGCCCACAATGGGAGAAAGAGAGAAAAATCCTTAAAATAAAATGTGAAAATAACTTGTCATTTCCAGAAGCTCGTAAGCAATTCGAACAATTTTACCAAGCTAGGACATATGCAAGTGCTGTGAAACCAGGCACTTGCAACAAATCTACAGAAACTCATAACAACAGCACACAGACGGACGACAGTTTTACAGAATATTTAAAAAACAAACACAAGAAAAACAACAAGAACCCTCTAAAGGAAAACCCCAAGAAAAGGGTAATCCATCTCGTCCAGGGCAAACCCTTAAGCCAGCAACCCTGGAGATGATTAGGAAAGATGAAGAGAAGAAGAAAAAAGAAGAGAAAGACAAACTCAAAAAACAACAAAAAGATGAAAGACGACAACAATATATCAAAGAAAAAACACAGAAAGATAAAGAAGAAGCTGAAAAAGCAATACTAGCTCAGAAGAATCCATTTTCTGTGTTTAAAAAGGATGATGAGGAAGATGACATGGACGATGATTCTGTGGTTTTCACAGACTCTTCCTCCAGTGATCACCTCCCTAAAGGCACACTTTCACGATTACCAACAACTTAAACAATGGAAGGTGTCAATCTAACCATTATTTTAGTATCTCTTTTAATATTATTTTCAAGTATGGATTTTAAACATAAAATTATTCAATGGAATTGTCGAGGTTTGAAACCTAATTTTAATGAAGTATCTCTATTGATTTCCGAATATAATCCATCTGTATTTTGTTTTCAAGAGACATTTCTTAAACCAGATGATAACATCTCATTAAAAGGTTTTAATATATATAACTATGTTCATACTGATTGTCTGAGGCCCTCTGGTGGTGCCTCGGTGTTTGTAAAATCATCTTTCCCACAAAGAAAGATTGATTTACAAACAGAACTACAAGCAACTGCAGTATCTGTCACTCTTGACAAAGAAATAACCATATGTTCTGTATATATTCCCCCATCATTTTCTCTTAATTCTCAACACCTGGACAGTTTACTACAACAACTTCCTTCTCCTTATATCATATTAGGTGACTTCAATGGTCACAATATCCTCTGGGGTGGTAAAAATAATGATTCCAGAGGTGAGCTTATCGAAAATTTCTTCACAAAAAATGATATATGTATTATGAATGATAAATCATACACTTATCTTTCTACAAGTGCAAAGTCCTTTTCCTCTATTGATCTTTCCTTCTGTCACCCATCACTCTTTCTTGATTATAATTGGTCTGTGAGTAAAGACCAACATAATAGTGATCACTTCCCTATCATCATTGAACAGAACACTTTTTCCACTGAGGACCTTAATCCAAAGTGGAAATTAAATAGAGCCAACTGGGATCTATTTAATACTCTATTCACTGGTAAATTAATACCAGAAAACTTCAAAGAATCTTCTGATCCCATATCTGACTTTACTTCTTCTCTTATAGAAATATCTAAAGAATGTATTCCTCAAATCTCGACAAATCCAACTAAAAGTAATCCATGGTACAACAACGACTGTAAAGAGGCAATTAAACAACGTAAACAAGCTCTATCTAAATTTAAAAAATCTCCAAATTCCAACAACTTGAATGACGTTAAAGTATTTAGAGCTAAAGCCCGCAGAACAATTAAACTTTCGAAACGTAAGTCATGGAGATCTTATGTTTCGAAAATCAATCATAAAACACCTATTAAAAAGGTTTGGGATATGATAAGAAAAATCTCTGGAAAAAACAAATCCCCCAGTTACACACATTTAAACATGGTGGGTACTGACAGCAAAGCAACTTCAAAAACAGACATTGCTGACACTTTAGGAGAAACTTTTTGTCACAATTCATCATCATTCAAATACTCTGAATCCTTCAGAAAGATTAAAACCGAACAAGAAAAAGTTAAATTGAATTTTAAATCACAAAATAGTGAAATTTATAACAAAGATTTTAATTTAGATGAATTAGTTGAAGCTATTCAACTATCACATGACTCAGCCACGGGTCCTGATGAGATCCACTATCAAATGCTTAAACATCTCCCAGAGAATTCTCTTGAAACCCTTTTGAATATATTTAATTACATTTGGACTACTGGTAAATTTCCAGAAGATTGGACCTTAGCAACCATAATCCCAATTCCCAAACCTGGGAAAGATCCTGCGGAACCTAATAATTATAGACCTATAGCTTTAACAAGTTGTCTATGTAAAACACTTGAAAGAATGATAAATAAAAGACTTACTTGGTTTTTAGAATCCAATAATCATATATCGCGGTTCCAGTCTGGTTTCAGATCTGACCGCAGTACAACTGATAATTTAGTTAGATTGGAAACCTTCATACGTGATGCCTTTATTAAAAAGGAACATGTAGTTGCTGTGTTTTTTGATTTGGAAAAAGCTTATGATACCACGTGGAGACATGGCATTTTAAAAGATATCCACAAACTAGGATTAAGAGGTAGACTTCCTACATTCATTGAAAACTTCCTTGCAGACCGCGCCATGCAAGTCCGAGTTGGCTCCTCTCTGTCTGACTATTATGACCAGGAGCAAGGTGTACCTCAAGGGGGTGTGCTATCTACAACACTTTTTAGTATCAAAATTAATGATATTGTGAAATGTTTAGGTAATCTTACTGATTGCTCATTATACGTTGACGACTTCTGTATCTGTTATCGCTCGAAAAGCATGGCAACAATTGAACGTCAACTACAACAAAATTTGAATAAAATTGAAAATTGGGCAACAAGCAATGGCTTTAAGTTTTCCAAATCAAAAACTTAGTGTGTACATTTCTGTCAGTTGCGCAAGCAACATGATGATCCGGTTTTACATTTATATGGATCACCTATTCCAGTTGTTGAGGAATCTAAATTCCTTGGCATTTTATTTGATAGAAAACTCAGTTTTATACCCCATATTAAATATCTCAAAGCTAAATGTTTAAAAACATTGAATCTTTTAAAAGTGCTTTCCCATACTTCTTGGGGTGCAGACCGAACTACACTTCTAAAGCTGTATCGGTCTCTAGTCCGGTCTCTAGTCCGGTCAAAATTAGACTATGGCTGTATCATATATGGCTCTGCACGAAAATCATATCTTCAAATGCTTGATCCTATACATAACCAAGGACTTAGAATAGCTTTAGGGGCTTTTAGAACTTATCCTGTTGCTAGTCTCTATGTGGAAGCAGATGAACCATCACTATATTCACGAAGAGAGAAACTCTCTTTGCAATATGCTATAAGACTTGCTGCTAACCCATCAAATCCTGCTTATGAAGTTACATTCCCACCAAATTATGTTAATTTGTATGAACAAAAACCTAAAGCTATTAAATCATTTGGCATCAGAATTTCACCACTTTTAGAATCTGCCAATATCAAACCACAAAATATTGAAAAACATTTTACACCAAATATTCCAGCTTGGTGCATGAAACCACCAGAAATACTTTTTGATTTACATTCCGGGAAAAAATCTGAATCAAATCCACACATATTAAAAGATGATTTCAGAAAAATGCAAAGTCGTTATAAGAATTACCAACAAATTTATACTGATGGGTCAAAGGAAGACTCAAAGGTTGGTTGTGCTGTTATATCAGACAACCATAGTAATATGCAGCGTATACCTGACGATTCATCAATTTTCACTGCTGAAGCCAAAGCAGTTGATCTAGCTTTAGATTTCATTAGCACTTGTGATGCAAACAATAAATTTATTATATTTTCTGACTCGCTCTCTGTATTGAAAGCAATGAACCATACCAGTTCAAAGAATCCACAGATTCAGAAACTTTTAGAAAAATGTCATGAGCTTTTAACTTATAAGGAAATTGTTCTCTGTTGGATTCCTAGTCATATAGGTATTCAAGGGAATGAGATGGTAGATAAGCAAGCAAAAACATCGCTTTCATTAGAACCAACTTCTTTTAAAATTCCGTTTTCCAATTTTAAGCCCTCTATCAATAAATATATCTTGGAAGAATGGCAAACTTCATGGAATAACAGCATTGGTAATAAACTTCTTGACATCAAACCAACTATTGGTGAATATCAATCGGTTGTTCGAAACATTAGAAGAGAAGAAGTAGTATTAGCTCGACTCCGCTTAGGTCATACAAGAGTCACTCATTCATACTTACTACAAGGTGAAGAGCATCCTCAATGTGTTGGTTGCGACGCACCTTTCACTGTACAACACTTTTGGAATGTGGCGATTTTGCACAAGTAAGAAATAATTGCTTCCATGTTAATAACATGAAAGAGTTATTTCAAGATATACATATTGATAGTATTATGTTATTTTTAAGACAAATAAATCTTTTTAACAAAATCTAATTGCTGTTTTTAAAATCATGTTTTGTTTTACTTTTGTATCAGACCATAATACAGATTATATTATGTTGTATTCTGTTCAGTTAAAGAACACGTACAGTTATCTGAATAGCTCTTTGAAACTGTCAGATATTGTACGTGGTCTCTCCTGTCAACAATCGTATTGCAACTTATTTTCATAAAACAAACTCAACATCACCATTTCTTTTATTTTATCTGATAAATTTTAAACTTTTTCCATCCTCATCATGTTTAGTTAATACCGTCTGACGCTAATGACCCACAAGGGTTGATGCGTCGTTAAGCACCAAACAAACAAACAAAAATAAACTGGCGAATGTTTACTTTGACACCGGACACTGAGTCAGAAAGCAAAATTCGGAAATAACAAGTAAAAGATGCTACTTCTAGTTGAAACTTAATTTAATTCAATGAAAAATGCTAGCCATAACTTTAAAGTAGCCCAATGAGTGGTATTTTAGTTGCAAAATAGGTTTTTCAAAATTTCGAAGTGGTGAAAAAATGAAGTCACACCGACTTTGCAAGTCCAAAAATGCAACTAAATGCTGAATTTTTCGGTTCTTTAAGACCTCCTCGCCATTATTGTATTATTTACATTATATGCATCAAAGAACCCGGCAAGAGGGGACAAGAAACCTACAATTATCTCAGTCTTCTTCCAGCACTGTCAGCTTGCTTTGCACAAGATTTAGAATGAGAATACCCGGATGATGCAGGGGTACTCGATTACTAGTTTATCCTCAAGCCTGACTCTTCTGGTGCAAACTCCCCAGCCTACCTTTGTATACCGGACTAGGATACCTGACGCTTCACTACAAAACTTTAGGTTTCAGCATGTTTTCCAACACTTATTAACCATATCCAAGAAAAAAAACGGACTTTTTATTCTGTTTTTGGGTCCGTGATATTCGTGTAATCATTGTCACCCTTTTGCCTAGTTTAGAATCAGCTGACTGACTGAGTGTGTAAACACAAGTTTATTTCACGTCACATTTCAATAGAGAGGTTGTGCGTGACGTCACAGGAAGTCCGTCAGCCATCTTGGAGACCAATTTTATCTTTGTTTACCAGATTGAGGCGGAAAGGTCATTCAGTTTTGTATATGTTTAGCCTACACTTCTAAAAATATGCCGAAGGTCAAGGGCAACTATTGTAACGTTGAAGGATGTGTAAATCGATCAGAGGATGATAAAGCTGCGAGACACTATTACCGATTACCAGCGATTATTTCGCATTAGAGTGAATTTGAAAAGGATTTAAGTACAGAGCGCCGAAGATTATGGCTTTCTCAGTTGAACCAGGATTTCAGCAGAAAGAATTTGGCAAACGTCCGTGTCTGCTCAGACCATTTCATAAACAGTGAGTATTACACATAATCACATAATGGGGGATATCAAGGGTGGCAATTGAGCCGAATTATAACTTTTTCTTTTTTGTGTTTTGCGGCGACTGATACTGCCAGTGTGAGCGAGTATCATATGTTTTGCAGCATGAGACATCATTTTGCATCCCACTCAACAGCTTAGTCATGTCTGGATGGTTAGTTACCCTAACTTTTTCCTGGGCCAGCCTGACTAGATACAACTACCAACTGCTCTGTGAGGCCCAGTAACCACACTATTTTAAGCTTGACAAAGCCGTTAACCAGTATTTCGTGCACATACTTTCGAGTGTTACTGACACAGGCCCTTCTTGTAACACCCTTGATCTGTAATCTGATTTGCTTTTGGTTGCAGGACTCTGAGTCCTATTACACACCATTACTTCAGAGTTCCAAGTTGCACTGAACAACGACAATCTGTTTCCTCACACAAGAGGTAAGAATGAGGGATGGGTACATGTATCAAGTTAGATATACCCCCCCATTCTCTGGGGTTGCTGGATTTAAGACCGACAACTTAGATTACTCAAAATTACAATATTTCCCTTGCAAAATTTATAGTTCCTGGCTTCTCCCTGACCGTGGGAACCCTGCCAATGTATTTTGGCCAACAGTGAAGACCCAGATGGAATGCTCCATAATGTGGCATTTCATCAGGGTCTACACTGTTTAGTGTTTACTTCGGCAAAACCAATCTTCATATGTTTGTTTACATTGTATTTCAGAAAAGAAAGCTGAGCTATGACAGAGAGACAGTCCTGATTGGGTGCCAACTGTCAACAAGTGTAGTTCTGCCCGATTGAAAGTTGATTTTAAGTCACCTGAAGTGAACTCCCGCTATCAAAGGAAGGTTGACAGAAACATTGCTGGACATTGCATCGTCTTTCCAGTTACTGGAAGAAGAAGAAATAGAACAGGAGAGTGGCACTGCCTCACAAACAGATGTGGACCAGCCTTTATTTGAGGCTATGTAGTGTGAGCTTCAAACTCTAAGGACAGAGCATATGCACTTCAAGGATCATGTTTCATGCATTAGTGAAAAATATAAGGTTTCGGACTTTGAAGGGAATGATGACAAAACCAAATATTACACAGGCCTCCCAACATTTGCGCTTCTTTGGACATTGTTTACATATCTTGAGCCTCATTTGCCAGTGAAGAAGACTATGGATAAGTTTCAGCTACTCATAATGACTCTTATGAGGCTTAGGTTAAATCTTCCACTTCAGTTATTAAAGCTGCATACTCTGTAACTATGAACATTTTTCGAAAAATTTTATTTTCTTTTTAAATCATTTGTAAAAGTTGAATTAAGTTATGTTTTCACAATAAATCTGTTCACTAGAGCGGAAAACTGCACGGAAAAGTGAATTATCTTATAAAACAGGTGTGTTTTACTCGTGTCGATAATTATTTGCGTCCCTCCAATAATTATAGACAGTTAAATTTAACATAAATGCTGTTGTTTCGATACTGATAATTTGTTAAGATTTACGAAATTGGTAAAATGTGAATTTTAGTTTTTTTACTGTGTTCTTGAAAAATAGAAACATTAGTTCAAAAATTAAAAGATCAAAAGTTACAGACTATGCAGCTTTAAGTTATGAATTTGGAGTTCACACTATTTCTAGACTGTTTGCAGAGACGATTGACATTATGTTTGTTAGAATGGAACCATTTATTTTGTGGCCTGAGCATGAACAACTAAGAAAGACCATGCCCATGCAGTTCAGGAAACATTTTGGAACAAAAGTGTCTGTGATCATAGATTGTTTTGAGGTATTTATGGAGAGACCATCAAATTTACTGGCTCGAGCAAAGACATGGTCAAGTTACAAACATCACCATACTGCCAAGTTTTTGATTGGGATTACCCCATAAGGCTCTGTGTCATTTATTTCTCGAGGGTGGGGTGGCCGAGTTAGTGATAAGTTCATTACAGAACATTATGGATTTTTGACGAAAATTCTTCCAGGAGACATTGTATTAGCAGACCTAGGATTTGATATTTCAGACACTGTTGGAAGTGTGTGTAATGCTGAAGTCCGCATACCTGCATTCACTAAAGGAAGACGCCAGCTTTCCCCATTAGCCATTGAGAGTACTCGAAAGCTAGCCAGTGTTCGTATTCAGGTGGAACGTGTTATCGGTGTTGTAGGACAGAAGTATTCAATCCTACGTGGGACAATTCCAATAGAGTTTGTGATTTGTCCAGCAGGTGAAGAATTTACACTTATTGACAAGATAGCATGCATATGCTGTGCTCTTGTTAACATGTGTCCTTCTACTGTAGACTTTAATTAGATAACTTCTAAATTCAGACTTTTCATGAGAAAATTTGTTAATTTCATGCAAACCAAGACATTGGTCAGCTTGTGCATTTAGCACACCTTGATCAGTGCCTTTGTTTGTCACTGACTAGTTAAGAATATCATCAACTTGACAAGACACTTCCTTGTTTCAGTAGCTGCAGAAGTTAAAACTTGCAATTAGACAGATTCTCTCACGAAGAACCCAAATTCCTTAACGCATTCGAAAAATGAAACAGGAC
This sequence comes from Loripinus fragilis, assembly GCA_964019695.1. Classification (NCBI taxonomy): domain Eukaryota; kingdom Metazoa; phylum Mollusca; class Bivalvia; order Lucinida; family Lucinidae; genus Loripinus; species Loripinus fragilis. The sequence goes on along the minus strand of OZ026528.1, from coordinate 78,017,965 downwards.
AACCTATAATGTTGATGTAAGAAATTTTATTCTCTAAATATGCATGTAATTGTATGTTTGAGAACCTGCTTCCCATGAAAGAGTTCTTCAATGAAAATTATTTTTCTTATGTCTTAACCATTTATATGTAGTGGGTGCTCAATAGAACCGTCTGCGAGTCAAAATTTGGTGACCTATAAAATATTGTAGCAAACACTATCAGCCAAGATCAGATGACTTACCCCCCGAGTTTGCTTACCGCCTTGCCGTGGTTCGGGGGCTTAATTCGCACGGGGGACTTTATTTTTGAATAACTGTCCCCTCTGCTTAGAGCTAAAGGTAAGCCAGGCGCTCGCCCTCTGGCGCCCTAGAAATATGGATGGCTGTCCGGCACCACTGGGGACAGACTGTATGTACCTTCGTACTTAAGCAGGCCTGTTTGCGTCTCTTGTTTTGCAGACTTGAGAGGTGACAGGTTGGGGTTAAAGTCCTCACGCAAACCAGTGGTAACTGTCCGTAAAAGCGCAACTATATCAACTTGTTTTCATAAATAACCAAAAGCTTAAATTTATCAAAAATTGTCTTACACTAGTTAAACTGTAAAGAAAATAAAAGTCAAATATAGCAATTTTTATAACTGCTATCGTCTTAATTATTGAGTTCTATAACTTGTTGAACATTTATTTTTAAACTCTTACTTTATCTATATGACAGTTTTCATGATTAACTGTCCAGTACCTAAGTTACATTCTTGCTCTTATATTTTTAAAGTTCTGTATTGTAGAGCTTTAAAGTTCACTATTATAGGGATATATTCAGATTTAACTTGAAGAGCAATTTACCTATGAAATATCTTTGCTAAATTCCAATATCTTATTCAAAAGAACATACTGTAGTTCTTTCTGTCTCAAATTCATTTATTTCTCTAATACTATTTGTGTCTTTTTTTATTATCAACCAGGCTTAAATTGATCGGGTCTACTACAATCATTTCTACTACAATCATTTCAATTTCAAACTCTTTAAATAATCTATCACAGTTTATTTTCTAAACTGTACATCACAACCGGGCTTATACCCTGTCTGTAGGGTTAAAATATACAGATTGCTTTACTGCTGTAGTAGATAAGGTGAAAACCCTTATTAAAACAGTGTGCTGCCTGTTTGCCGTGGGTTTGCGACGCGTGAATGGGAGAAGAGAATCCTGGCAATTGAGGAAAGCCCAGGGATCTCCAGCTTTCCAACACATTGCTTTGGTCTCGGATTCAGCTAGACGTGAGTCCAGTGCTAGGTCCGGCGCTGGATCAATCGGCTGGGTGGTCCATCTCTAGAAACCATCTTATTCTTTCTTCCTTCTGTCTTATTGAAAGTATCTTTTAGGTACGTAACCGGGTTCAATCTTCTTTTTTATATCTTCCTATTTGGTTTCAAGAGTGACTGCTCATGGGCCAATCCTGGGGCATATGGACCAGCGTTAGGAAGGCTTTTGAGAGTGGTGAGGGGGGTCATAAAACTTTGGGTGGGGACGTCCAATAAATGTTAAATCTTTTTCTTAAAGGAATCAGTATTTCATATGTATTGGACGTAAATCTTAAGCTGGGTGAACAACTGGAAAATATGAACCGGAGTATAGTAGGTACGTAGCTTTAACGTAGGAAATAGGAGAACCATTTCCATATTACGTTCCCTTGTTGGACTCCTCGGTGGGTGAAGCGCATACTTATCGAATCTATATCCAAACACTATGGATCATGCTGAAAATATTTCTACCATGGTCCCTCCTTCCTCCCCAGGCCTAGGCCTGGGTTCGACCCCCAATCCAGGATATTTGTCTCAGGACAATTTTCCGAATCTTTCTCAACAGAACTCAAACAAGAAAAGACTGCGAAAGGACTCTGATGATGAAACAAGTACTTCAACCTTTTTCAAACCTGAAAACTTTGCGAGATTTTTGGTCATAAAGTCTGATGATGATGAAAAACCAATTACCAATTTATCTCCTTTTATAATAGAAAAACAAATTGAGGCACTGATTGGAACTGTCAAAACTGTGAAAAAACTTAAAAACAAAACTCTACTAGTGGAAACAACAAGAAAAACACAAACAGACAACCTTTTGAAAGCAAAACAATTCTTTGATCTAAAAGTAACAGTAACAGAACACAAGACTTTAAATACATCCAGAGGAATTATAAAGGATAGAACACTGAAAGGAGAGTCTGAATATGCCATTTGTGAATACCTCAAAAATCAAGGTGTCATTGCTGCAAAACGTTTTACCATCAAAAAAGAACATGAAACTATTGAAACAAATACCATTTTACTTACATTCAATACAGTAACAATTCCAAAGTCGTTGAGAATCTTCTACAGAATAATACCAGTTACAATATATGTACCAAACCCTCTTCGATGTTTCAATTGTCAGAGGTTTGGACATCATGAAGGAGATTGCCCTGTAGATTACGCTTCAGTCTGTGAGAAGTGTGGTACTGGTGGCTTTGACCATTTGGAAAGCAAATGCCCTAACCCAGTAAAATGTGTAAACTGTGGGCTTAATCATCTTTCTCGCTCCAATGTTTGTGAAGTTTGGAAAAAAGAAAAAGAAATAATGAGAGTTAAAGTTACAAACAACATTACATACATTGAAGCCAGAAAGATGGTTGAGCAAAAACCTGAGGTCACTCTTTCTACAATAATTCAGTCAGCAACTAGAAAGCCTGAAACAAAGACAGTGAGCACACAGGTTGATGAAAACGACAAAGTCATCACCTCAAGTACCAAAGTTCTCACAGGAAGAAGTAAGAAACCAAATAAAACACAAAATTCATCACAAGCTACAACACCAAAGCCTAAATCAACTGCATCAACACCAAAACCAAGTACATCACAAGTTGAACCAGCAAAAAACAGGGAATCACGGTCAAAAAATCGAACAAGCCCAAGAAAGAAAAGCCAATCTCCAAAGAAAAATCAAAGAGATAAAATAAAATTAACCAGGGTTCAAGATGAGCCCATCAAACTTAAAAATACATTTTCAGACCTAGAACAAATGGAAGCAGAAGAGTACAGTGATCAAAAATCTCGCAAAGATCAGACCAAGTAAGTCTAATAAATATAATACATGAAAGTTTCCATCTTTTTACTAGTTTTATTTATTTTATCATTTTTATCTCCAATGAATTTTAAGCACAAAATCATACAATGGAATTGTCGAGGTTTGAAACCAAAATTTGATGAACTATCCATCATACTGGATCAACAGAAACCATCTATCTTTTGTCTTCAAGAGACCTTCTTAAAACCTAATGATAATGTTACCCTTAAAGGTTTTAACATATATAACTATATTCATTCTGACTGCCAAAGACCTTCTGGCGGTAGCTCTATCCTTGTTAAATCTTCTTGTCCTCAACGAAATATAGTGTTAACCACAGAACTGCAGGCAACTGCTGTTTCTGTAACGTTAGATAAAGAAATAACTATATGTTCTATTTATATTCCTCCTTCTTTTACCTTAAAAACTGAACATCTTGATTCTTTATTAAAGCAGCTTCCTTCTCCATATTTACTCTTAGGAGATTTTAATGGTCATAATATTCTCTGGGGTAATAAAGAAAATAATTCCAGAGGTGAACTCATTGAAAATTTTATTACAAACAATGATATTTGTCTTATGAATGACAAGTCATACACATATATGCACGATCCGACAGGCTCTTTCTCTTCTATAGATCTTTCCTTATGTCATCCATCTCTTTTCCTTGACTTTAGTTGGTCTGTCTGTAAAGATCAACATCATAGTGATCATTTTCCTATCGTCATTCAAAGTAATACTTCCACAGTAGAAGATCATAATCCAAAATGGAAACTAAATAAAGCTAATTGGGAAGTATTTCAATCTTTATGTACTGATACAATAACTTTAGAAAGTTTCAAAGATTCTTCAGACCCTTTGTCTGATTTCACCTCTTCCCTTATTGATATATCTTCTAAATGTATACCCAAGACCTCGACAAATCCAACAAAAAGTAATCCATGGTACAATGATGAATGTAAAGAAGCTATTAAAACGAGGAAAAAAGCTCTAAATAAATTCAAAAAATATCCAACTAAGGACAATTTAAATGAAGTAAAAGTATTTAGAGCAAAGGCTCGCAGAACAATTAAGATATCGAAACGAAAGTCATGGCGTTCTTACGTTTCAAAAATTAATCACAAAACCCCTATAAAAAAAGTTTGGGATATGATAAGAAAAATATCTGGTAAGACAAAATCACCCAGTTACACCCATTTAAACCATCCCGTTACAGAAACAAAAGCAACAAGTAATTTTGATATAGCTGAAACCTTAGGAGAAACATTTCTAAACAATTCATGTTCAAGAAATTACTCTGAAAAATTTCAAAAAGTTAAAGCAGAACAAGAAAAAGTTAAACTTAATTTCAAGTCTGCAAATACTGAGGAATATAATAATCTTTTTAATTTTGATGAACTTTTGGATGCAATTAAACAATCACATGATTCTGCAACTGGACCAGATGAAATACATTATCAAATGCTTAAACATCTTCCAGAGAGTTCCCTCCAAGCTCTTTTAGGTATATTTAATCATATATGGACTACTGGTGATTTTCCTGAAGACTGGCGATTAGCCACTGTAATACCTATACCCAAACCAGGGAAAGATCATGCTGAGCCAACCAATTATAGACCTATAGCTCTTACAAGTTGTCTTTGTAAAACTTTAGAAAGAATGATTAATAAAAGGTTGATTTGGTATTTAGAATCCAACAATCTTTTATCACGGTATCAGTCGGGTTTCCGAGCTGGCCGTAGTACAAATGATAATTTAGTTAAATTGGAAACTTTCATACGTGATGCCTTTGTTAAAAAGGAACACGTTGTAGCTGTCTTTTTTGACTTGGAAAAAGCATACGATACCACATGGAGATATGGCATTATGAAAGATATTCATAAACTAGGACTAAGAGGTAGACTACCTACTTTTATTGAAAGCTTCCTTGCTGATCGCGCAATGCAAGTGAGGGTGGGATCCACTCTTTCTGATTTATATGATCAGGAACAGGGGGTCCCACAGGGCGGTGTACTTTCTACAACTCTTTTTAATATTAAAATCAATGATATCGTTAAATGCCTAGATAGTTTAACAGACTGCTCACTCTATGTTGATGATTTTTGTATTTGTTTTCGATCAAAGAGTATGCGAACAATTGAAAGGCATCTACAGCAAAACTTAAACAAGATAGAGCATTGGGCCACTAACAATGGCTTTAAATTTTCCAAGTCAAAAACACAGTGTGTACATTTCTGTCAGTTGCGAAAGCAACATGATGATCCAGTTCTTACATTATATGGATCGCCTATTCCTGTTGTACAGGAATACAAATATCTTGGTTTGATATTTGACAAAAAGCTTAGTTTTATCCCGCATATTAAATACTTGAAGGCAAAGTGCCTTAAATCCTTGAACATATTGAAAGTTTTATCTCACACTACTTGGGGTGCAGATCGAACAACACTCTTACAATTATATCGATCTTTGATTCGTTCAAAACTAGACTATGGATCCATTGTTTATGGGTCGGCAAGAAAATCTTATTTAGCTATGCTTGACCCTATCCATCATCAAGGTCTTAGATTAGCCTTAGGAGCATTTAGAACATCACCTACTGCAAGTCTTTATGTTGAAGCAGATGAGCCATCTTTAAATTCACGTAGAGAAAAACTTTCTTTACAATATGCTATTAGAATTGCTGAAAATAATTCAAATCCAGCTCATGATGTGACCTTTCAGCCAAAATACACAGATCTATATGAAAGCAAACCAAATTTTATTAAATCTTTTGGCGTCAGAACTTTACCAGTCCTAGAATCTGCAAATATTAACTTTAAAAACATTGATAAAACTTTTACACCAAATGTTCCAGCATGGTGTATAAATAAACCAAATCTTATTTTCGATTTACACTCTGGTAAAAAATCAGAAACAAGTCCAATTATCATGAAATCTAATTTCCAGGAGCTAAAATCACATTACATGGACTATAAGCACATTTATACAGATGGTTCAAAAGATGATATGAAAGTAGGATGTGCAGTAGTATCTGACGACTTCTCTGAAACTATGCGAATTCCAGATGGGTCCTCAATTTTTACAGCAGAAGCAAAAGCTATTGATATAGCATTAGATCATATTGCCGATTGTGAAACTTCAAATAAATTTGTTATATTTTCAGACTCCCTTTCAGTTTTAAAATCTTTAGATCATACATCTTCAAAAAATCCCCAAATTCAAAAACTACTAGAAAAACATCATGATTTATCAGAATTTAATGAAATAGTTTACTGTTGGATCCCTAGCCACATTGGCATTGCTGGCAATGAAAGTGTTGATCAAAAAGCAAAAGATTCATTGAATTTACACCCAACAAACTTTTCAATACCTTATGCAAATTTTAAATCTTTTATCAATAGGTACATTTTAAACAAATGGCAAATTTTATGGAATAACAGTGTTGGTAATAAACTCTTTGAGATTAAACCTGTCATTGGACAATCTCAACCAGTAGTACGGAATATTAGACAAGAAGAAGTCGTCCTTGCTCGTTTACGTATTGGTCATACAAGGATCACACACTCATATCTTTTAAAACGAGAGGAGCCACCGTATTGTTTTGGATGTGATACACTCTTTACAGTCCGCCATTTTCTACTTGAATGTGGTGATTTTTCTCATATAAGAAACAAATATTTTCATGTTGATACAATCAAACAATTGTTTAATGATGTACCTATTGATAATGTCTTTTTATTCTTAAAAGAGATTAATCTTTTTAACAAATTGTAGCTATTTTCCTTTGAACTGTTTACTTATTTTAACTTGCTTTCAGCAGATCATTTTCTTTTTTGCAGGAGAGGATCATGTATAGTAATCTGATTAGCCTATGTTGTTGTCAGATATTGTACATGATCTTCGCTGTAAAATGATTACTATTTTATCGTCTTGGCTATACTCATATGTTTAATGTGTTAAATTGTTAATATTTTAGCTTATCTATTATAGTTTTAATGTTCAGTAATACGTCTTTTACCTAACCTTGATGACGCTAATGACCCAAAAGGGTTGATGCGTCGTTAAACTCCAACTCATCATCATCATCATCATCAGATGACTTACGAGAGGCCTGATCAGGGTTCATAATGTTTGACCTCATGTAACTTATACGCTAAGACATGTAAGCAAATTTTTCGAGCGTAAAAGTGTTCGGGCCCATCAATATTTAACATGTTTTGGGTGATCAAAAGATCATTGAGACGGTTCTTTTGAGTACCCACAATATATGTTTTGATTGAGAAATAAGAAATAATTTTTTGGTAAGCACTATCAGCACATTTTTTATTAAAGAATACATTTTACGTTCTCATCTGCTTTAAAATGTCCTTCAAATGGTAACCTATATTGCAAACAACTTTAGGAGCAGTTGATCAGGAAATGTTTGCTATGTGATAATAAATATGACCATTAGCCGCCCTGACTTTGCTGTAAGCTCATTTAAAAACAGTACAGATCCAGATCAGCTGACTTCTGAAGAGACCAACTAATCAGAATCCATACTGCTTTTACACAAGTTACAACATGGCATTGTGAGTTCATATCAATTGACCCATGTTAGCTAATCATCCCATTTGTGGGACATAGACAAACAGTGCAAGTCCAGATCAGGTGTGACGTCTCCACTCAGAGTGGAGAATTTGATTCAGCTAATATGGATTAATTAAACGTGATCACTGTTGACAGCCGACTGTCAGCAGCGATTTTGCTGAAAACAGCTGGCTGTCAATAGTGAAATTGCTGGTGACAGCTGGCTGTCAATAGCCACTAGATTGCTGCTGACAGCCAGCTGTCAAATTATAACATATCTATGAGTTTAAAAGTTAATTCTAACACACCTCGCCTATAGAGCCAACGGTAACAAACTGTGATATATTGGACAATAATTCGCAGCTTGAAGTGTGTGGTAGCTGACGTCACTTGAAAATGACGTCACTCATGGCGTTAGACGGTGTAACGTCGTTTTTACGCTTGAAAGACGTTAAAATTACATGTAACGTATGCGACGTAGTCAAGTATTGGCGGGATTTCTTCGGTGCAATGGCGGAAAGTTGGAAGAAGCTTAAGACTTCGAATGTGTTTTCGTCCTTTATTGTGTGTTAGAATCGAAATAGATCAGCTCCAGTGCGTGATTTGTTGAGTAATAATTCACTGTTTGTCGGTCAGTTGTACGAAGATAAATCACTCGCGCTGCGCGCTCATGATTTGATCTCCTTTACAACTGACCTCCAAACAGTGAATTATTAAACAACAATTCACTGCTGGAGCTGATCTATTTCTTAAATAAAAGTGGAATATGTTTACTTTGTTTTTACCTTACACAAGACAAGTAAATAGAAATTTCTCATTTGTCCAGAATGAAATAAGACCTGGCCCTCTAATTGAGAATCTAGGATAAATGTGTCTTGCTCAAGGACCACAACGCATTGACGCTGGTGAGGTTCGAATCTGCGGCCCTTCGGTCTCGAGTCAAGAACTCTACCACTGAGCCACTGCGCTCCCCTAAATATACATGTATGTTGTGGGTACTTATAAGAACTGTCACAACAATACAATCTCATTTGAGTAACCAAAACAACACACATATCAACTGATCGCTTTAGCTAACAATTGAACGCTTAAGTTTTTTTTTTTTTCATTTTGAATAACCTTCTCGAAAGAACTCTAATGAGTACATATATATTACATGTTGGTGGGTGAAAGTTCAATATTTCGAGAATCCTGACCTTTTGAAATTACAATTTTACAACATTTGCAATATGCCTACAAAATATTAACTCTTTCAAGCTTACGCGATCTATTAGCTTTCCTTAAAACTGAAAATAACTCAGAAGTGAAGCTATTATCAATATTATAATTACAACCTGCCTAATTCAGTATTTTTAGCTTGACTTTCTATGGAAAGTCAACCTCAAAATCCTGAATTCAGGAATAATCCTAAAACTTTCACCCATGCATGTTTTAGTGCGGCAATGAACTAATTGAACTGATTGTTGCCGAAGTCCTTAATTCTGTTTACGTTTTTTTCCTCGTTTGAATTCTGGTCTTTTCCTACAATCTGGACAGTACCACTTGCCCTTAATAACAGAGTCTGTGCTGTCTAACCCAACACACTCATAATGAAACCACTGGATGTGACAGTTCTCATTATCACATAGTACCATATTGCCTGATTCTACTTGGTCACAATAGCACCATGTTTCATCAGAATCATCACTGTTTGTCCTCTTGGAGCTTCCAGCACTAACCGAGATATTATCACTGACAGGCTTCAATACAGACTCACATGTGGGTAGCCTTGAGTAAAAACGCCCTACAAGTTCTGGCAGAATGGCACGCTTAAAGAGAACAAGGGACCTATCACATATTTCATTCCAAACACTTTCATCAAGTGAAATACGCTCCACATGCAATTCCGTATCAGTCCACACAACAAAGAAACTTCCATCATACTCTGATATACCCAACTGAGCTTGGACCTGGTAAAAATAAGCGTGGTTGCGCTTAAGGCGAAGTCTTCCATCCTCCATTTTCTCCAGACAGAAGCTTTTGTTATCAATGTCACACAGTTTCTTATCCTTACTGCAATGTGGGCATTTTACTTCTAAAACAAATGTCCCACAACAAATACAGGACACGACTGCATCAGGGGTTGCACCCAGGTGGGGATACTTCGGATTAATCATAAGTCCACTATCTTGAACAGTCATTTCATCATGGAATGGCTTCATTTGCTCCTCAAACTGGTGAATCGCAGCCTTTTCATGGTCACACCCCAATCTTGTGGCCTCTGTGGAGAATTTGGTTGCCTCTGGGTAGCAAATACTCTTAATCAATGACTGCGATGGATTAGCGATGTCAGTTTTGCACACTGACTTAGCTTTGGAAGCTGTTATTCGTCCAGCCCGAACCGTGAACCACACCTTTGATTTTGCCTGATTCCTAGTCGCACTTTCAACTTCCTTTGCTTGTTCAGGTGTAATAACTAAGGTAGTTCCATCACATTTTTTCAGCAACTCGCCAAAATTAGAGGAGATTGAGTTTTCATCCCTTAATTCACCTAACACAGTTGGATAAACTTGGCTGATTGGTTTTGGAACATAATCCTCTTGAGTAAGTGTCGATCAGCGATAAAATCACAGGTTTGGTCTGGGTGTTATGGAGAGATCGGTAAAAATCAGACAATTCTTGTGATGTTGGTTTTTGAGCCGGCTGGTCTTTTCTTACTTTTGGCTTTGGTGTGTTTATGGTCTCTGGATTTTCAATTATCAAGTCAACTTTCCTTTTCATAGCCTTTGCTGTTGTGAAATCAATCTCTCTCAATTCATTGTACTCAATTTTCTTAACAGCCTGCGGCAGCATCAAATAAGCAGGCTTCTCTGTAACAGTCTTAGAGTCCCTCAATCTAACTTTGATATCCAAGGAAAACATCAGTGAAGCTACATGTGAACAGCACTCTCCCAATCCTGCTTGGCAATTAAGTGGGCTGCCTTGATAATATGTTCTTAAAAGGGTATCCTTTGGAAACAAAGACTGCATCAAAGAACTGAAACTAGAGTGTGCATATTTCCTGGGCCAGACTAGCTAGTTTCTGCCAATTAGGCTTCATCAGTGACCCTCTAATAGTTTCAAAGTTCCACAATGAAACCAATGATCCCAAAGGACAAGAAAATAAAATCTTCAATATAGTGAAGGGCAGGGAGACGTTCTACCGCCGCCACACAGTCCCAGTCACCAGCTGTAGTGAAGTCAAATATGTTCTTAAAAGGGTATCCTTTGGAAGCAAAGACTGCATCAAAGAACTGAAACTAGAGTGTGCATATTTCCTGGGCCAGACTAGCTAGTTTCTGCCAATTAGGCTTCATCAGTGACCCTCTAATAGTTTTAAAGTTCCACAATGAAACCAATGATCCCAAAGGACAAGAAAGAACCCCATCTTTTGTTACTACAAGCCATGGAACCAGTGGCTTTTCCCGTATCCTCTATGAATGAAGCACCTGGAAATAGAAAAAAAGAACTTTTGAGCATGTCACCGGTAATAGGGTGTTTTATTCAAGGATTTAAATGATAAGCAAGCTTTTGAAAAAAAAAAATCTTCTTTGTCTTTAAATTATTCCCACCTTCTTGAATCTTCATACTGGGTAATATTTTTATAAAAAAAAAACTATCATTCCTGAACACTATCTTAGTGTGAAACAGTACAGATCATGACCAGAACTGACCGAAAATCTGTCCTGATCAGGGTCCAAACTGTTGCCAATTTTATCAACAGACAATAAGTCGCATCTAGCAAGGAAAAAAACTAAATAAGGGGAGAACTTTCAAGAGATTTGGGAATGGTGGGCCCCTTTTCACTCAATTCCTAGAATAAACTATGGTTATAAAACTATGTACATGTATATAAATATTGGAAAGAAGTCATTTATGGTTTATTTTTAGTGCAGACTCTAATGAAATGCAGCATTTTTAAAAACTTAGCAAACTGTGCAGAGCCTGATGAAATCCTAGTTTTAGTGGAATTTCATCTTGGTCTTCACTGTTTGCCGGTTAGTGGCCATTACATTATCAAGAATGATGAGTTTTCTTTTAAAAAAAAGTCACAATTTATGCTCATATTTAAACAAACTGACTTTACTGAGGTTTTATTATTGCTTTTGAACTTTATTATCCAAATAAAAATGTGAAAATCTATATGCTTTGTATTATTTTTTGCAAAATCATGATATGATTGAATGGACCTTACCCAAAAACACTTGAATTGAGCCGCGACATGAGATTTCCAACAATGTGGTATGTGCGACCAGCGAAAGCCCAGATCAGCCTGTGCATATGCGCAATCTGATCAGAGCCTTTGCTAGTCGCTTGAATATACTATGACTGTTAAGCTACCGACTGAAAAGCTTTTGCGTTTTCGAAGCTTAAAAGGGTGCTGCACAGGCTCTTTTGAGCCAAAATGCCACATTGTATGAAATCTCATGCTGTTATGTGGCTAAATTTGATGTAAGGATATGAGTATGTATGACCACAAAATGTCACAATCACAGACCTAATAATGCTTCATGCAAACTTTCAATTTTCTATCTACTAGTCTTTGTAGCTGTGTGTTTAATGTTGAACATCCAACCAACAGCTACGGTCATATTATGGAGGCCACAACTTCAAGTCTCACCTGGCAGACAGACTGGTAAAACAGGTGATCAAACTCAAGACCCCGGATTAACACGTTCAAAGTAAGAAAGGGGGCTAAGATCAAGAACGGATACAATCAAGTACCTGTACCACATCTGACCTAGGATACCATCACAAAAATACAAACATCACAAGCCTACAAGGTGTGTGGTTTCCACTACACCACCTCCCCTGGACAATCTTATCGCTCGCTGTATGTTCTCTGAGGGAAGCTGAAATGGATGACTTGCTATCTCTAACCTACCATCGACAAGTAATGTGAATCCCTCGTTAAAATAAGTTAACCGATGGCTAACATAAATGTCCAAACTTCTGGATCCGCACACAATTATAGCCCAGCTGCATGTTTTACTTGTATGTATGTATGTATAGCCCTACATCAATTCAGGTGAATTTACCTGTACATTCCACACACCTCAGTGGTATAGTGCTCGACTTGAGACCCAAGGGCAGCTGGTTTGAGTCCCATCGGTGTCACTGTGTAGAGTCCTTGAGCAAGACACATTAATCCTAGCTTAGTAGATGGGACGTAAAGAATCAAATCAAACATACATACATACATTCGACAAACTGTTTGGAAATAAAAAAAAATAGTTATTGCACTGCTTCTGCTATCCCCATGTGTAGGTGTGTAAGTGACTGTGTGTGTACACATGTGGTGGTGGTGGGGAGGGGGTGGGGTTGGCTGGTGTTACATACTTCTACTTTAATACTGCCAACCCGGGGGGGGGGGGGGTACTCTGATATTTTCACACATACGTAGGCTCTGCCCATTTTTTGGGGTTCAAAATTGTGAATTTCAATATTTTGGGGGGTTTTCAGAAAAAAGAATATTTTTTGGGGGTATGAAGATTTTGTGGATATTTTTGGGGGGTCATCACAAAGTTGGGCTAGTTTGAGGGTCATTTCTATGCAATTTATGGTCTTTTTTTAAGGTCAAGGTACAGAATTGGGATATTTTTTTGGGTTGCTAAAATTTCAAATATTTGTTTGGGGTGCTTGAAATTCCTGATATTTTTTGGGTGAACGGTAGATGCTGGGTCCGAGCCTACGTATGCGGAAAAAAATTAGAATACCCCCCCCCCCCTGGGACTGCCCAGGGCATCAGCATCACGGGCAAGTGACATAAATAAGCACTTTTAGCATGGTATCCTTTGATGGTGGACCTCCAAGATGAAATTTAAGCAAATTAACTGCCACCTGCCAAAGCTTGTTGCAGATTCTTACCTTTGCACGGACGATGATGTTTTCCTGAACTGTAATGGCAGCAACACCTGACACCCATCCACATAGCGCCTGCTTGTAGCAGTCTGTATTCTTGTATGCCTTTAGGTCTTCAGAAGTATATGGACTAGGCGTAAACAACAAATAATTCACAATGTCAGGCTATGAAACACTAGGAAAATTCTCCTCACAATCCGCCAGCCAACAAGCTCGTAGGGGTCATTCCCGCCGATCAATCCCAGTTTATCTGAATATCTCTAAACTTCCTCCGACTTCAAAGTGTCTTTGTAACCACTTAATAATGGCCTTTCCTTTGTGTTTGTCTTTTTAGCCATTTGAATCGCTCAAACCCGTATTATTTATCACTTTTCAATTCAATTCTCTATCACAGTATGTAAACTGAAATAAACATCCTGTACCTTTTCCTCCTAGCTCAGGCCGTATAAACATGAATTTCAGCGCTCGTGCGTAACCAGTAGTCGGAAAATTCGTGTATTTATAGCGCTGTACACGTATCGATTTCCATTCTTACGGTTACAGATAGGACACAATCCAACAAGGTAAGTAATGCTTGTTTTACTAAATTCTTACGTTTGATTCCATAATTTTAGCGGTTTACTCCTACGCATTTCGCTTTTTATATATCGAACCTGCTTGGAAATAGTGCCGTTTGTCCTGAAAATGAACTTAAATGTCAGTTTGCATTGTTTTGATGTAATAGGGACTCACATGTTTACATGATTGTATGGTTCTAATTGTTAAAGTTTCTTAGATCTGTGAAAAAAATCAACCTAAATAGATGGCCCCTCACAATTGCAGCTATAACACCAACTCAAACATCTGAGCCAATCGCTATACCACTAACTTGTGCGAAACTATACCACTAACTCGATTGACAGACTATTTTAAAACGACTAAAAGTCACGAACAAAATGTTTAGTCCTTCGTAAATGGTTTGTATATGTTCCAAAATATTTTTGACAGAAGCATGCCTCTTTTTTTAAGCAATATTAATTGAGTTGACTGCACTATCATGGTTTATGGACTGCCAGAGGGAGAAATTCTGCACAGCCAGTTTGACATAGCCTTCGCCTGTAGCTCTGGCCATCCAGACTCTGATTTACAACGTAATGACCTAGGTATTATTCCAAACATTGTTACATAGGTATACGTGATAATATACACTAATATAGGGATGAAACATTTCTTTGCATGAATTAACGTTAGTCATGGCCTGAGAGACGTTACATACTGAGGACAAAGCCTGACGTTTTTATAACACATAGTAAAATGTATTATGCCATTTCATGAGTCACTGAACTACTGCTAAATTTCGAACTCAGACTATTCAAACGTTAGAAGAGTCCAGATGAAGTACGAGACATGTAAATCTAGAGGAAATAACGGTTAAACCTTACCTGTTTTCAATTCAGCATCGATAGCATGGACAGTAGATATTTGGTATAGAAATAACTGTTGCAGTCTGAATGACCTTGACGTGCAACTGCTTAAACTCGTCCAATCTTTGATCCGTCTGTGGTCGAAATTGAACAAATATCTTTTCCTGGTGGAAGCGTTTTGGATATAGACCTGGACTAATCAATTTTTTTGTTTTATAGTTTCCATTTCTGCTGCTAATTACACTTCCACAAAACGCTTTGAGGCGTGACTGTAACAGTAAATGCATTGAATGAATCGAGGGTCATTACTTAGAGGTCGTGGTATAAGCATACACGAAGGCGGTTATTATCACGAGCCTGTAACAACGGCGGATTTGAGACTTTATTGTAGATTTAAAGATAGATGAGAATTTTTGTAAACAAACACTGGCAAGTTTACCTTGATTTTGGGCGTGCAGGTAGTCTCAGTTTACAGTTATTTTGAACCTACCACAGATTATTGCATATGCGCGTAGCAATGAAAAGTCATGCTTTGCCTGTTTATAAGAAAAATAGAATAGCCTCATTACTATGCATCTTTGAAACTATAATATTAAACTTCAAACAACTTCGATGTAAAGTCATACAAATAAATGTCTTAAAACATTGCTATGCATTTTTAATAAATTTACTAGCAAATATTTTCATTTTGCGCATGTAATACTAACAATGCTTTCAAGCTTGTATTACTTTTGGGGAGTGCATAATTTGTATCAAGCTAAATCGGCCAAACTCAATATTGGAGAGCAAAGTAAAGTTGGTTTGTTTTTCTTTTTTTCTTTTTTCGCTTTTTGTTTTTAATTTATCTTTTTTTGTTATTCGTTTTTTGCTTTTCGGTATTCGATTTCGTTATTCGTTTTTCACTTTTGGTCTTTCACCTTTCGTATCCGCTCTTCGTTTTTCTCTTTTCGTTTTTCATATTTTTGACATTCAAAATCGGGCCCAGTATCGTATTTTGACATTCAAACTGAGGTCGAATATACTATTTTTACATTCAAAATCCTATTTTGACATTCAAACTGGGGCCGAATATCGAATTTTGATATTCAAAATCCTATTTTGAAATTCAAAATCGGGCCGAACATCGTATTTTGACATTCAAAATCCTATTTTGACATTCAAACTGGGGCTGAATATCGAATTTTGATATTCAAAATCCTATTTTGAAATTCAAAATCGGGCCAAAAATCGTATTTTGACATTCAAAGTCCTATTTTGACATTCGACCAGGGGCCGAATATCGTATTTTGACATTCAAAATCCTTTTTTGACATTCGAACTGGGGCCAAATATCGAATTTTGACATTCAAGATCCTATTTTGACATACGAATTGAGGCCGAATATTATATTTTGACGTTCAAAATCCTATTCTGAAATTCAAAATCGGGTGGAATATCGCATTTTGACATTCAAAATCCCATTTTGACATTTGAACTGGGGCGGAATATCGTATTTTGACATTCAAAATCCTATTTTGACATACGAATGGAGGCGGAATATCGTATTTTGACATTCAAAATCCTATTTTAACAATCAAACTGAGGCTGAATATCGTATTTTGACATTCAAAATCCTATTTTGACATTCGAGCTTAGACTGAATATCGCAATTGACATTCGAAATCCTATTTTGGCATTCAAAGCCTGGCCGAATACATATTTTGACATTCAAAATCCCATTTCAACATTCGAACTGGGGCCGAATATCGAATTTTGACATTAAAAATCCTATTTTGACATTCGAAATACGACTGAATATTGAATTTTGACATTCAAAATCCTATTTTGACATTTGAACTGGGTTCCGAATATCGCAGTTGGCATTCAAAATCCTATCTTGACATTCGAATTGAGTTTGAATATCGTATTTCAACATTCAAAATCCTATTTTGACATTGGAAAAGGGGCCGTATATCGCATTTTGACATTCCTTTCAAAATCCTATTTTCACATTCGAATTGAGGCTGAATATCGTATTTTGACATTCAATATCCTATTTTGGCATTCGAAATTGGGCCGAAGTCGCATTAGGACATTCAAAATCCTATTTTGAAATTCGAAAATGAGCCGAATATCGTATTTTGACATTCAAAATCATATTTGGCATTCGAACTGAGGCCGAATATCGTACTTTGACATTCAAAATCCTATTTTGACATTCCAAATCGGGCCGAATATCGTATTTTGAGTTTGTAACTGAGCAGCGGAAGGGGTGAGAATGACCTTAGAAATTACTTCATGATCAATCTGCAGAATATTATATGGGACCCTCGCGACCGCAGGATATGTAGTAAGACAGTCTGACTCGCTACCGAAAGCACTTTGGGGCCCACTAAAATGCCTGTGAGACTAGCAATGCTCATGCGCAAGGGCATTGATATATGTTTTTTCATGTTCGGCTTTAATATACATGAAGTCAGTTATCATAAACTGTATGACGAATATAGCATTCATTCCACAGTTTAAGATTAATTTTATCTCCCTATCTAAAATCGCTTTTTAACTGTCTGTTTATAAATGAGCTCAGATCAGGCATTAGTATGCCAATGGTGCAGCGTCGTCGTCCGTCCACACTGTCAAAGTAGTATAACGTATATGCAGTCTAGGGACAAGATGCCCCTGTACTTTAAAACAATCACTGCAGTAGATTGAACATATATCAACATATATCAACACCCTGTCAGTTTGGCTTTCAAAATAAACAGTTTGTTCTACACTGTAAGCTTGCCATATCTCCATGCATGTAAAACGTGAGGCCAGTGATTAACTTTGGATACAAGTAAACTTCATTTAACAGTGAAGACCCAGGTTTAATGCTACATCTGGCGGCATTTGATAAGCGTCTGCACTGTTACCCATTGAAGGACCAGCAAAACACATCTGACAAAAGCGTCTGCTAAAGTTGTTTGCTGTATATTTAGTACTAACATAAGGTTTGCCATAGACGGCATAGAGGCTTCTTAAACATTTCAGCAGACAAGAAAAGCAGACGACTTTTGTTGCCATTGGCGCATTAAGGGTTAAACTTAAGTTAGTTTTGGAACAGGATAGCTGGGTTTTGATAGATAAAATAGATTCAACAAAAACAAGGCAATGATAAATATATTATGTTTTGCTGTATGCATAACTTATGACAGAGTAGTTACTAAATTCAGATGCTGAACCCAGTTAAATAAACAATTAATCTCAGAGTGTTGATAACACAATTACAGGCGAAATTTATGAACTCGGATCCGAGTTCCTCAAAAGCGCTTGTCGTTAGAGTGTATGGGGCCAATTTCATCAAAATTTCATGTAAAGCATCTTCAGGCAAATAAAATGAAAAAGACTGCGTCTTTTTCATTTGCCCGAAGATGCTTTACATTGGCTGATTGAATAATGAACTGTGGTTGCCATGGCATTATTTAGCTCCGTACACTTATATTTTTATGAAACTTTACGGCCCAAAGCTTTTATATTACTAATGTAGGAATGTCTGGTGGCCCTCTTCATAAATAAAGCCACTCAAGTCCGAGGGGTGCAAACTGGCCCCGCCTTGGGGATCAAGCTTTTCCATAGACTTGTAATGAAAAAAAACTTTAAAATTTCTTCTGAAACCAGGAGACCTTCAGCTTATATGTTTAGTATGTAACAATGTCTAGTAGTTCCCTACATAAATCCTGCACAGTTTTCAGTTACTTGCTTAAACAGCATGGTGTGTATGTACACATTATTTGTGGTCCCTTCACGATTCGTGTCACCTGGGTAAAACGTGTGTATGTCTGTCCATTTGTCCATATGTGTTATGCTCTTAAACCGCGGAACCGAATTCAGTCAAATTGCATGTGTAATCAACTGCCTGTAATGTGCACGGCCCATGGTGAAAGTAAAATAATCACTGTCAGGTACCAGACGGAATATGTGGAACACAAATTGGACGAGCAAACGGACTCACACAGTGGTTATAGTGCCCATCTGCGAAATGTGCGAAAGTCTTTGAATAAATAATTGTTATTGATTAAAATGTATTGCGATTTACATTTGTTTTCAATCTAACATATACTTTGTGTTTTCCGGCAGATTTCTAAGTTTTTGATTCCAAATGGTTCAAGAGTTATGAGCATTTTAACTAACAGGCCACGACCAATCAGTCTGATGCTCAGCAAAGCCTCGTCCATTATAATGGCTGTTACACGGTGGTTAGACAATTCAGTAAAAATGTTGACAACTGACTGAGTTATTGTAAAATTTAAATATTTTACATTTGACCCCACCTAAGGGGTCTAGGGGTGGGGTAAATTTTTAATCAATGTCATGTTTATCTACAGGCACTGGGTAACCATGGCCTATAGTGAGAAGTTGTCAGATATAATAGTTTTGGAGAAATGTGAATTTTATTCCACAAAAAAAAACAATATAGCTTTAGCATTAGCCTAAACCTAAGTCAAAACAGGGCCATAACTCAGTAAACAAATTGTGATTGATCTCCAAATTCGAACTTGACCTGTATTCTATGATGCTTTAGCCTTCAGTAAAAAATTGAATGAAATAGTTGCATCCCTTCAAAAGTTTTTCGATCAAAACCCACAATTTAGCCGCAATCTAAGTATAAAAGGGGTCATAACTAAGTCAAAATTTTGCGGATTATCAACCTTTCAAACTTGATCTGTATTTAATGATGGTTGACATTTCTGTAAAGTTTGAATAGAATTGATGGATCCCTTCAAAAGTTATCGATCAGAAACCAAAAGTGTTACAACGTGGGCAACTCAGAAGACGACGATGACGACCTAGACATGATTCATATGTGACCACCATGATTTGCAGGCGACACAAAAAATGTACATTTTGTGATGAAACTAGGAATTTTAATGGATTTTAAAAATTATAGGAAGTTAATTAAAATTTTATAAATAGCAACCTCCATTGACTTATGATTGTGACCTTGACCTTTATGGGGTGCCCTTTTAGAATTTATTCCTTATTTATGGATATCCAAAAATCATTTAAGGATATCCATAAATAAATTTTGGATAGCCATAAATCATTTATGGATATCCATAAATGATTTTTGGATATCCATAAATCATTTTTGGATATATATAAATCATTTTTGGATATCCATAAATCAGTTGAATATTGGATAGCCATAAATCGATTTATGGATATCCAAAAATGAATTATGGATATCCATAAATACAAACTGATTTTAGGATATCCTAAAATGAATTTTTGGATATCCTTAAATGAATAAAGGATATCCATGAATGATTTATATCCAATATTCAACTGATTAATGGATATCCAAAAATGATTTATGGATATCCACAAATAATTTTCGGATATCCATTATTATTTATGGATATCCATAAATGAATTATGGATATCCATTAATGATTTTGGATATCCATAATAGAATTATGAATATTCATTTATGGATATCCATAATTCATTTAAGGATATCCATAAATGAATTTGGATATCCTTAAATCATTTTTGGATATCCATAAATTGTTTTTGGATATCCATAAATCATTTTTGGATATTGGATATCCATAAATCGATGTATGGATATCCAAAAATGAATTATGGATATCCATAAATACAAACCAATTATAGGATATCCATAATTCGTTTTGGATATCCGTAAATGATTTTTGGATATCCCAAAATGAATTTAGGATATCCATAAATAATTTTTGGATATCCATAAATGATTTTTGGATATCCATAAATGATTTTTGGATATCCTTAGATGAATTATGGATATCCATAGATGATTTATGGATATCCATAATTATTTATGGATCTCCATAAATGAATTATGAATATCCATAAATGATTTTGGGATATTCATAAATAAATTTTGGATAGCCATAAATCATTTATGGATATCCATAAATGATTTTTGGATATCCATAAATCATTTTGGATATATATAAATCATTTTTGGATATCCATAAACCAGTTGAATATTGGATAGCCATAAATCGATTTATGGATATCCAAAAATGAATTATGGATATCCATAAATACAAACTGATTTTAGGATATCCATAATTCATTTTTGGATATCCTAAAATGAATTTTTGGATATCCTTAAATGAATAAAGGATATCCATGAATGATTTATATCCAATATTCAACTGATTAATGGATATCCAAAAATGATTTATGGATATCCACAAATGATTTTCGGATATCCATTATTATTTATGGATATCCATAAATGAATTATGGATATCCATTAATGATTTTTGGATATCCATAATAGAATTATGAATATTCATTTATGGATATCCATAATTCATTTAAGGATATCCATAAATGAATTTGGATATCCTTAAATCATTTTTGGATATCCATAAATCATTTTTGGATATCCATAAATCATTTTTGGATATTGGATATCCATAATCGATGTATGGATATCCAAAAATGAATTATGGATATCCGTAAATAATTTTTGGATATCCATAAATGATTTTTGGATATCCTTAGATGAATTATGGATATCCATAGATGATTTATGGATATCCATAATTATTTATGGATCTCCATAAATGAATTATGAATATCCATAAATGATTTTGGGATATCCATAAATGAATTATGGATACCCATAAATGAATTATGGATATCCATGAATAAGGAATAAATACTAAAACGGCGCCCCATAGACCTTGAGCCTGCATAGTTATGCTATTGGTTTCGCATACCATTATTTCACCAAGTTTGATAAAGATCTTTCAAATAGTTCAGGAGAGCTGGAAAGGACAAGGACGTGTTATGGACAAATGGGTGGATGAATTAATAGATAGATGGGCACATGATGTCCATTTTCATAATCCACTCTCCAAATTGCGGTTGGGATTAGAAAGACACTCTACAGCTGTCTGAACGGTATTTAATATTCTGTATCAGCAAACAATATCATCATACAATTCTTAATATGTTTCATGAAAAAAAATCACCAATGGGTATCATCAAAGAACAGGCCAGCTCATGAGATTTTGACACTATCACATATATGTAAATGCATTATTTGAGTGTAAATCTGTAGCTATCTTCAGGGGGTTGGCAGCCTTTGTCTAATATACACCCTTCCTTTGTGATTATGTGTCCTTCACCAAAGGCTTTATCCACTAATAAGTACTGGTTCAACAGGGGAAGACAGGAAATCGTTCAGACATGACTGATTTGTTAATTGATACATCAAGCACCAAAACAAACTTTACTTGTGAGTGTAAAAGATGAATATCATTGGCGAGACTGTTGGAATGGAAGGCTTGTCTCAATCATCGCTACTTAGATGCATGAAAATAATAAACTCTCTTGAAATTATAATTAGATGAAAGCTTTTAATTCGTTTGTGAGAGCTAAATGATGTACATGGGCCTGTTATTTTATTTTCTAAATCAATGAAAACACTGGAATGCGTCTTGAGATTATAAAGATGGAATTTATAACTGTATGAGCATGAAATCAGATCTAGCTTCATCCAGTTAGCGGTACAGTAACTTCATCATGCATCCAAGTTAGTGGTGCAGAGTGAGCGCAGTTGTTGGTATAGTATTTGTATCGTCAGTTGACACCATTTTAAACATTTTAAGCATAATTTGTAAAGATCTCATAATAATCCTTTGGGTGGAGGGCAAAACTATTCATCTACGGACTCTTGATGAAAAGGATTGACAGCAACCTGCGCTTTCTTTGACAATAACGCCTGATTTAATAAGCTGGGTTGAATGCAAACTCAAAACACAGGATTTCGTTATACAAGGTTAAATGGGGATAAAAACAAGAGAATACACAATTAACTCACCACACATATGCTACAGTCGCTAAATCATGATAGCTGGTCCAAAAAAATCGGCATAAAACCTCAAATCGGCACGATTACCGACTACTGGTTACGCACGAGCGCTGAAATTCATGTTTATACGGCCTGAGCTAGGAGGAAAGGTACAGGATGTTTATTTCAGTTTACATACTGTGTCTATCGTTATCGGATTAACTCGCCGTTTCCGGTGTCGCCAATATGGCCAATGGTATGGAATTATGGGTAAATAGGTCGCGCTATGCAACCTCTCTATAACGTACGTGTGCAACATAGAAAGTCACAATTATGTGGAAAAGTTTCACGTGCACCATATGCTCTCTCTCTCTCTCTCTCTCTCTCTTAGCAGATTACTATTTCAGTTAGAATGATGGCGCAACCGGGCTGCGTAGCGCAGTCGGTAACGTGTGTCTGGCAACAGATGCAAGTCTGACTGCAGATCCAGGTTGTCAGGAACAAGCGAAAGTATGTGTTCGATGTACTGGTTAACTTCTTGTTCAAGCTTGCCCAGGAAAAAATGTGGTTAGGTATTAGGTGAACTGACCGTCCCGTCATGACCATAGCTGTTGACTTGGGACGTAAAGCAACAAAACAAACAAACACAGAATGATGACGCAGTGCGCCCCCCCCCCCCCCCTCTGGCATATAGAGCGCACTTAGGCTTCAATAATGGAATTCAGACTGTATCCCGTCTTTATCCTACGCCTAATTGTGTTAGGTAAAGGTGTGGTCATTATTAGTTTGAATTTTGGAAATGTTCTGAAACAGGTCTCAATCTCGTAGGGATCGATGTGACAATTTCGTCTGCACAGTGTCACCCCCACTGTTCCTGAAAGTGTAAGTTTAGCCTCGGACCCAATAAACATACTGGGTCCGAGGTTTAGCAGATGCGGATCCAGAAAGTTTTGACTCTGACAACGTTTTTATGCCCCTAACTTTGGACAAGTTGAAGGGGCATATTGCTTTGGGCTCGTCCGTGCGTCCGTTCAAAATGTATTAAGATACAGCTTTGAAATTTCATATATGGATTCCTCATAAAAAAAAAATAATTGACATATTTTTTTAAGCCTGGATTATCTCACTTTGTGGAGTTATGCCCCTTTTAAAGGGTCATAATGATATTTTGTAATCAAGATATCTCGTAAACTATAACAGTGGGAGCGCAGTGGCTCAGTGGTAGATTGATTGACGAGACTGAGAGGCCGCAGGTTCGAGCGACACTGCGTTGTGGTCCTTGAGCAAGACACATTTATCCTAACTTAGTACTGGTTCAACCCAGGAAGACCCGTCCCTGTTTAACTAAAAGATTGTTGATGGGACGTAAAGAATCAAATTAAACAAACAAAAGAACAGCTATGAGCTTCAAACTTGGTCAGGTAATAGAGGATAATGAGTAGATAACCTGGTGAAAATTTCAAAAAAAAAAAATATTTGAGTTATTTCACTTTTCTTATTTTGGCATTGTAATCAAGATATTTCAAAAACTATTACAGCAAGTAGCTTCAATCTTGTTCAGCTGATGGAATTTAATGAGTAGATAACCTGGTGAAAATTTATAAAAAAAAAAGTATTTTTTTAGTTATAGCCCTTTGCAAATTTTGGCATTGAAAACTTGTAATCAAGCTATCTCAAAAACTAGTACAGCAATTAGCTTCAAATTTGGTCAGCTGATAGAAGATAATGAGTAGATATCTTGGTGAAAAATTAAAAAAAAGTAATTTTTTAGTTGTTGCCCTTTGCAGATTTGGGCATTTAAAACTTGTAATCAAGATATCTCGAAAATTATCATAGCTAGCAGCTTCAAACATGGTCAGTTGACAGAATATGATAAGGAGATTACCTGGTGAAATTTTTAAAAAGTTATTTTTCTTTAGTTATTGTCCTTTGCAAAGTTGGCATTGAAAACTTGTAGTCATGATTCTCAAAAATTAATACAGCTAGTAGCATAAAACTTTGTCAGCTGATAGCGGATAATGAGTAGATTACCTGGTCAAAATTAAAAGAAAAGTTATTTGACTTTTTAAGAGTTATTGCACTTTGCAAATACTTGTAATCAAGATATCTCAACAATTATTATAGCTAGCAGATTCAAACATGGTGAGTTGGTAGAAGATGATGGGTAGATTACAAGGTGAAAATTTAAAGTTATTGCCCTTTGTAAATTTGGGCATTGAAAACTTTAATAAAGATGCATATATCTCAAAACATTTTTTAGCTAGCAGGTTCAAACTTTGTCAGCTGATTAGGTCAGCCGATAGAGAAGGATAAGTATACTAAGAAAAACAATTGAAGGATATTAAGATTCAGTTCCATCTCTAACATTTAATACAATAAAAACTAAACTAATTATGCATGCATTTCATAGTTCCAGATATCTGCAATCAAAATAAATGTTCGATATAAGTACAGTACATGTCCAAATGGTGCAACCATCTATACTGAAAAGTCACAAGCATTCAAAAATGATTGAAACCCATTTTTATCGTTTGTATTCCATAATGGCTGGCTTCAAATTAATTGCTTGCTCTCAGCCAAAGGTATGACACCTATTTTTGTAGTTTTTGTTAGTGTTTCATTTCCAATTTGCTGTCATATTGGCTGGGGTATGCCATTTCTGTGCATTTTTGTTGAAGAAGTTGTAACTTTATTCGGTGCAATTACTGATAAATGGGTGTGAACACTTGTCTGTGGTCTGATTTAGAACATAAGTGATGACCAGGTAAAGGCTGCAGCATAAAATATAACCGCTAAATTTTTTGCTTGTGTACTTTGGGTAAAGAGGGTTAGTACATTTGGTGTGGTACTGTATCGTAACCAATGACCCATAAAGTTTATTTTTCATTCTGCTGAGTTGCATATTGGTAGTTCTATCAGATGCGAAAATGCCTTGTATGGAAATTATTTTCTCAACTGTTATATAGTCGAAAGAACTTTAATATCCTTCAATTGTTTTTCTGAGTATAGTAAAACTAGAAACTTATGATGACTCTTGTGTTATGAACCTTTCTTGACAAGGAAAGGGTTGGGGGCATAGTGTGTCATAAACATCATTCTGTTTTTGTTTTTTTATATCTCAATGCCGGTATAGTTGATGAGTGGAGAGAGGATCCAAATACCACTAAAAGGGCCATCATGGGCCCACCAGCGAAACACCATTTGACGGCCTTGGTAGCTCCAGAGGGCATTAGTGTGAAAATAGTGTGATTTTTAGTGGTATAGCTATGGGACTTTACAGGGGTTGGCGGGGGGGGGGGGGGGCTCTGTGCCCCCTGGATCCGCGCATGCATGAGGATAATGCTGTTGTGTGTGTCTGTTGAATTTCTCTGTCTGTCTATCAGTCTGTATGTCTATCTAAGTCTCTCTCTATATGCCTATCTGTATGTATCTCACTCACACGCTCTCTCTCAGCATATGTGTTGTAGACCTAGCAGACCAGGGATCCCGAGCTCGATACCGGGCATTTCAAGTCTTTTGTTGGGACTCTAAATCAATCCCATTCCCAATTAATCTTAGCTGGTGAAAGCCCATTATCCTTAATTATGCATCATTTATCCGTAATCACTACACCCTCCTATGAGTAAAAGTAGGGCTAACGTCTTGTTGATTTTCCAGGGCCCTGGTATATGCCCCACTCCATCACAAGTGGACATACTTGTGTGGGATGATTTCCCTGATTTTAGCCCAACTATGTATAACAGAGTTTTTACTTGAGTAGAGACCAGTAAGAGTGAGGTTGGTACTGTTAAACGTGTTGAAGCTTTCCAGTATTTCTTTAAATGGCACAGCTTTTGTCGAACGGCTTTTTAATTCATTATCCCCCGACGCAGTCGGAGGGATATAGTTTTGGCGTCGTCCGTGCGTTCGTCCGTCTATTCCTTCCTTCCATCCACACTTTTTGTCTGTCCGGAACCATATCGCAGTACCTATTGGTCAGATTTGATTCATTCTTGGTACAAATGATAAGTACCATGGATTCCTATAAGTTTGGACAAAATCGCCCCCTTAACACTTGAGTAATTGCCCTTGTTTTAGTATAGGCAATTATAAGGCAAAACCTTTATTAGCTTTTTTGTGTGATGATCTTCACATTTCATCAAAGCTATTATATTTAACAACTTCTCACTATAAGACCCTGATTGCCAAGTGCCTGTAGATAAGCATGGCAGTGTCCAAGTTGTACCCCACCCCCTTTGACCCCACCTAAGGGGTCAATGGTCAAATGTTTAAATTTCGCAATAACTAAGGCAAATGTTAAAAAAAAAATCAGAAATTTTACATACAAGCAGAGCAGCAATAGGTATGAAACATATCAAGCGGGATTTTAGTTTGAAGGCGTGGGTCCGAGCCTGTTGGGTGGACTTAGGGGGTGGGGGCCGAGGTCAAATTAAACTTTTTCAGAATATGGTCATGTTGCACGTCCAATTAAAGCTCACGACAATAGCAGCAACATGGTAGCAAATAGTTTGCCCGCAGACACACCCTCGACCCAGGGGGTGGGGTCAAAAGGTCAAACTATATATTTTTCTGAAAGTAGTCATGTTGCATATCAAATTAAAGCTGAGGACGCTAGCAGCAACATGGTAGCATATATTTTGCCTACAGACACACCCTCGACCCAGGGATTGGGGTCAAAAGGTCAAACTGTTATCTTTTTCTGAAAGTAGTCATGTTGCATATCAAATTAAAGGGGATTGAGCACAGAGCACCATGAAAGCAAACATGCTGTCATTACACACACCAACGACCCCTGGGGTGGTGTTAAAAGTTTTTTTTTATTTATTTGTTTCTAAAAGTGGTCATTTTGCATATCAAATTAAAGTGGAAGAAGTGTACACCTACACGCAAGGTAACACTTTGAATTTACACACACCCTTGACCTCTGGGGTTGGGTTTAAAGGTCAGATATTGAAATTGTGCAGATGTAAGTTTTTTTTATTAAACTAAGCACTAAAACATACTTGACAGGTGTTTGTTATGAGCTGAATAATACTGAAGGTGAACTTAGGGTTAGATAAATGGGATTTATGCTTTGTAATTTACATGTTTCTCTCATATAACCCTTCGTCGGGGGATATAAATTCGTCGAATTTGTCTTTTTTTTTTTTTTTTTTTTTTTTTTTTTTTTCCCCCGAGTTTGCTTACCGCCTTGCCGTGGTTTGGGGGCTTAATTCGCACGGGGGACTTTATTTTTGAATAACTGTCCCCTCTGCTTAGAGCTAAAGGTAAGCCAGGCGCCCGCCCTCTGGCGCCCTAGAAATATGGATGGCTGCCCGGCACCACTGGGGACAGACTGTATGTACCTTCGTACTTAAGCAGGCCTGTTTGCGTCTCTTGTTTTGCAGACTTGAGAGGTGACAGGTTGGGGTTAAAGTCCTCACGCAAACCAGTGGTAACTGTCCGTAAAAGCGCAAATATATCAACTTGTTTTCATAAATAACCAAAAGCTTAAATTTATCAAAAATTGTCTTACACCAGTAAAACTGTAAAGAAGATAAAAGTCAAATGTAGCAATTTTTATAACTGCTATCGACTTAATTATTGAGTTCCATATCTTGTTGAACATTTGTTTTTTAACTCTTACTTTATCTATATGACAGTTTTCATGATTAACTGTCCAGTACCTAAGTTACATTCTTGCTCTTATATTTTTAAAGTTCTGTATTGTAGAGCTTTAAAGTTCTCTATTGTAGGGATATCTTCAGATTTAACTTGAAGAGCAATTTACCTGTGAATATCTATGCTAAATTCCAATATCTCATTCAAAAGAACATACTGAAGTTCTTTCTGTCTCACATTCATTTATTTCTCTAATACTATCTGTGTCTTTTTTTCATTATCCACATTAAAACTCAAACAGGCTTAAATTGACCAAGTCTACTACAATCATTTCAATTTTAAACTTTTTAAATAATCTTTCTCAGTTTATTATCTAAACTGTACATCACAACCGGGCTTATACCCTGTCTGTAGGGTTAAAATATACAGATTGCTTTACCTCTGTAGTAGATAAGGTGAAAACCCTTATTAAAACAGTGTGCTGCCTGTTTGCCGTGGGTTTGCGACGCGTGAATGGGAGAAGAGAATCCTGACAATTGAGGAAAGCCCAGGGATCTCCAACTTTCCAACACATTGTTTTGGTCTCGGATTCAGCTAGACGTGAGTCCAGTGCTAGGTCCGGCGCTGGATCAATCGGCTGGGTGGTCCATCTCTTGAAACCATCTTATTCTTTCTTCCTTCTGTCTATTTCAAAGTATCTTTTAGGTACATAACCGGGTTCAATTTTTCTTTATATATATCTTTCTATTTGGTTTCAAGAGTGACTGCTCATGGGCTAATCTTGGGGCATATAGACCAGCGTTAACAAGGCTTCTGAGAGCGGTGAGGGGGGTCTTAAAATTTTTGGGTGGGGACGTCCAGTAAATGTTAAATCTGTTTCTTAAGGGATTCAGTGTTTGATATGTATTGGACGTTAATCTTAAGCCGGACGAACTACTGGAAAATATGAACCGGAGTATAGTAGATATGTAACTTTAATGTAGGAAATAGGAGAGCCATTTCCAAATTACATTCCCTTGTTGGGCTCCACGGTGGGTGAAGTGCATATCTATCGAACACTTAAACCAACATCATGGATCATGCTGAATTAAATTCTACCATGGTCCCCCCTTCTTCCCCTGGCCTAGGCCTGGGTTCGACCCCCAATCCTGTATTATCACAGGAAAACTTTCCTACTCTTTCAAGGACAACACAGAAAAGACAACGACCGGACTCTGACACAGATGATGAAATATCTACTTCAAGTATTTATAAGACTGCAGATAATTTTGCAAAATTTTTGGTAATAAAATCTGAAGAACAAAAACCAATAACTTCTCTTTCTCCTTTTATTATTGAAAAGCAAATTGAAGCGCTCATTGGGACACCAAATACAGTAAAAAAATTAAAGAACCATACCCTTTTAGTTGAAACCACACGGAAATCCCAAACTGAAAATCTTTTGAAAGTAACCAAATTTTACAACCTACAGGTAACAGTGACAGAACATAAAACTTTGAACACTTCTAAAGGTATTCTTAGAGATAGAACTCTAAAAGGAGAAAAAGAAGCAGATATTTGTGATTATCTGAAAAGTCAAGGTGTTGTTGCTGTTAAGAGATTTACGATCAAAAGAGATGACACTATCATTGAAACAAATACTCTTCTGCTAACATTCAATTCAACCACAGTTCCAACATCTTTGAAAATATTTTACCAGATCAAGCCTGTAGAAATATACATTCCAAATCCTCTTAGGTGTTTCAACTGCCAGAGATTTGGTCACCATGAAAGCGACTGCCCAGAGGACTATGCATCCATTTGTGAAAAATGTGGAACTGGAGGTTTTGACCACTTGGCAAGTAAGTGCCCCAACCAAATAAAGTGTGTTAATTGTGGTCTCGACCATCTTTCCAGGTCCAATGTATGTGAAGTATGGAAAAAAGAGAAAGACATTATGAAAATTAAAGTAACCAGAAACATCACATACCTTGAGGCCAGAAAGATGGTTGAACAAACACCAGAAATCACTCTATCCAAAATAGTCCAATCGGCAATCGCAAAACCACAAACAAAAAATGTTAGTACACAAGTTGATGAGAACGACAAGATTGTCACATCTAGCTCAAAGGTAATATGGCCATCAAACATGAAATCAGGTAAATCTCAAACATCTTCACAAGCTACAACATCAAACCCAAAACCAGCAACACCAAAGACTAAACCAATAAAACAAACAAGTACATCTCAAGAACAAAAGAAAAAAGAGTCACAACCAAAACCAAGCCCTAGACAATCACCAAAGAAAAATCAAAAGGACAAAGACAGACAAATCAAAATAAATAGAATACCTGATCAATCGATTAAAGTTGATAATAAATATTCCAGTTTAGAACAGATGGAAGCAGAAGAGTATTCTGAACAAAAGACCCATAAAGAAAATACCTAGAAAGTTTACACTATCACTATAAATATGAAAGTTTCCACTTTTGCAAATCTTTTATTATTTTTACATTTTATATCTGTTATGGATTTTAAACATAATATAATACAATGGAATTGTCGAGGTCTCAAACCAAAATTTGATGAAATATCTCTTATAATTTCACAACAAAAACCATCCATTTTTTGTCTCCAAGAAACCTTTTTAAAACCTGATGACAAAATTACCCTTAAAGGTTTTAACATCTACAATTATATACATTCTGATTGCCAAAGGCCTTCTGGCGGTAGCTCTATATTTGTTAAATCTTCTTGTCCTCAACAAAATATAGACTTAACAACAGAACTGCAGGCTACTGCTGTATCTGTAACGTTAGATAAAGAAATAACTATATGTTCTATTTATATTCCACCTTCTTTTTCCTTAAAAACTGAACATCTTGATTCTTTATTAAAGCAACTCCCATCTCCATATCTACTCTTGGGTGACTTTAATGGTCATAATATTCTATGGGGTAGTAAAGAAAATAATTCCAGAGGCGAACTTATTGAAAATTTCATTACAAACAATGATATATGTCTTATGAATGACAAATCAAACACTTATATGCATGATCCAACAGGCTCTTTTTCTTCCATAGATCTTTCCTTTTGCCATCCATCCCTTTTCCTTGACTTTAATTGGTCTGTTTGTAAAGATCAACATCATAGTGATCATTTTCCTATCGTCATTCAAAGTAATACTTCCACAGTAGAAGATCATAATCCAAAATGGAAACTAAATAAAGCTAATTGGGAAGTATTTCAATCTTTATGTACTGAAACAATAACTTTAGAAAGTTTCAAAGATTCTTCAGACCCTTTGTCTGATTTCACCTCTTCCCTTATTGATATATCTTCTAAATGTATACCCAAGACCTCGACAAATCCAACAAAAAGTAATCCATGGTACAATGATGAATGTAAAGAAGCTATTAAAACGAGGAAAAAAGCTCTTAATAAATTCAAAAAATATCCAACTAAGGACAATTTAAATGATGTAAAAGTATTTAGAGCAAAGGCTCGCAGAACAATTAGGATATCGAAACGAAAGTCATGGCGTTCTTACGTTTCAAAAATTAATCACAAAACCCATATAAAAAAAGTTTGGGATATGATAAGAAAAATATCTGGTTAGACAAAGTCACCCAGTTACACCCATTTAAACCATCCCGTTACAGAAACAAAATCAACAAGTAAATTTGATATAGCTGAAACCTTAGGAGAAACATTTCTAAACAATTCATGTTCAAGAAATTACTCTGAAAAATTTCAAAAAGTTAAAGCAGAACAAGAAAAAATTAAACTTAATTTCAAGTCTGCAAATACTGAGGAATATAATAATCTTTTTAACTTTGATGAACTTTTGGATGCAATTAAACAATCTCATGATTCTGCAACTGGACCAGATGAAATACATTATCAAATGCTTAAACATCTCCCAGAGAGTTCCCTCCAAGCTCTTTTAGGTATATTTAATCATATATGGACTACTGGTGATTTTCCTGAAGACTGGCGATTAGCCACTGTAATACCTATACCCAAACCAGGGAAAGATCATGCTGAGCCAACCAATTATAGACCTATAGCTCTTACAAGTTGTCTTTGTAAAACTTTAGAAAGAATGATTAATAAAAGGTTGATTTGGTATTTAGAATCCAACAATCTTTTATCACGGTATCAGTCGGGTTTCCGAGCTGGCCGTAGTACAAATGATAATTTAGTTAAATTGGAAACTTTCATACGTGATGCCTTTGTTAAAAAGGAACACGTTGTAGCTGTCTTTTTTGACTTGGAAAAAGCATACGATACCACATGGAGATATGGCATTATGAAAGATATTCATAAACTAGGACTAAGAGGTAGACTACCTACTTTCATTGAAAGCTTCCTTGCTGATCGCACAATGCAAGTGAGGGTGGGATCCACTCTTTCTGATTTATATGATCAGGAACAGGGGGTCCCACAGGGCGGTGTACTTTCTACAACTCTTTTTAATATTAAAATCAATGATATTGTTAAATGCCTAGATAATTTAACAGATTGTTCTCTCTATGTTGATGATTTTTGTATTTGCTTTCGATCAAAAAGTATGCGAACAATTGAAAGGCATCTACAGCAAAACTTAAACAAGATAGAACATTGGGCCACAAACAATGGTTTTAAGTTTTCCAAGTCAAAAACACAGTGTGTACATTTCTGTCAGTTGCGAAAGCAACATGATGATCCAGTTCTTACATTATATGGATCGCCTATTCCTGTTGTACAGGAATACAAATATCTTGGTTTGATATTTGACAAAAAGCTTAGTTTTATTCCGCATATTAAATACTTGAAGGCAAAGTGCCTTAAATCCTTGAACATATTGAAAGTTTTATCTCATACTACTTGGGGTGCAGATCGAACAACACTCTTACAATTATATCGATCTTTGATTCGTTCAAAATTAGACTATGGATCCATTGTTTATGGATCGGCAAGAAAATCTTATTTAGCTATGCTTGACCCTATTCATCATCAAGGTCTTAGATTAGCCTTAGGAGCATTTCGAACTTCACCTACTGCAAGTCTTTATGTTGAGGCAGATGAACCATCTTTAAATACACGTAGAGAAAAACTTTCTTTGCAATATGCTATTAGAATTGCTGAAAATAATTCAAATCCAGCTCATGATGTGACCTTTCAGCCAAAATACACAGATCTATATGAAAGCAAACCAAATTTTATTAAATCTTTTGGCGTCAGAACTTTACCAGTCCTGGAATCTGCAGACATAAACTTTAAAAACATTGATAAAACTTTTACACCAAATGTTCCAGCATGGTGTATAAATAAACCAAAACTTCTTTTCGATTTACACTCTGGTAAGAAATCAGAAACAAGTCCAATTATCATGAAATCTTATTTCCAGGAGCTAAAATCACATTACATGGACTATAAGCACATTTATACAGATGGTTCAAAAGATGATATGAAAGTAGGATGTGCAGTAGTATCTGGCGACTTCTCTAAAACTATGCGAATTCCAGATGGGTCCTCAATTTTTACAGCAGAAGCAAAAGCTATTGAATTAGCATTAGACTTTATTGCCGATTGTGAAACTTCAAATAAATTTGTTATATTTTCAGACTCCCTTTCAGTTTTAAAATCTTTAGATCATACATCTTCAAAAAATCCCCAAATTCAAAAACTACTTGAAAAACATCATGAATTATCAGAATTTAATGAAATAGTTTACTGTTGGATAGCTAGCCACATTGGCATTGATGGCAATGAAAGTGTGGATCAAAAAGCAAAAGATTCATTGAATTTACACCCAACAAACTTTTCAATACCTTATGCAAATTTTAAATCTTTTATCAATAAGTACATTTTAAACAAATGGCAAATTCTATGGAATAACAGTGTTGGTAATAAACTCTTTGAGATTAAACCTGTTATTGGACAATCTCAACCAGTAGTACGGAATGTCAGACACGAAGAAGTCGTCCTTGCTCGTTTACGTATTGGTCATACAAGGATCACACACTCATATCTTTTAAAACGAGAGGAGCCACCGTATTGTTTTGGATGTGATACACTCTTTACAGTCCGCCATTTTCTACTTGAATGTGGTGATTTTTCTCATATAAGAAACAAATATTTTCATGTTGATACAATCAAACAATTGTTTAATGATGTACCTATTGATAATGTCTTCTTATTCTTAAAAGAGATTAATCTTTTTAACAAATTGTAGTTATTTTCCTTTGAACTGTTTATTTTTTAACTTGCTTTCAGTATATCATTTTCTTTTTTGCAGGAGAAGATCATGTATAGTCATCTGATTAGCCTATGTTGTTGTCAGATATTGTACATGATCTTCGCTGTAAAATGATAACTATTTTATTGTCTTTGCTATACTCATATGTTTAATGTGTTAAATTGTTAATATTTTAGCTTATCTATTATAGTTTTAATGTTCAGTAATACTTCTCTTACCTAATCTTGATGACGCTAATGACCCAAAAGGGTTGATGCGTCGTTAAACTCCAACTCATCATCATCATCTTGTTTTTCATGGTTGTCTTCAGATATAAATGTTAAAAACTTGGTCTTTTCCCCGTTCTGTGGGGGGTCAAGACGTTATAACCATTCAAACATCTACCATGACCCCGCTATCGGCTACATTATCACGTTAATCAACCGGGTGGGGCATTGGTTACAAATACATTTCACTCTTACAACGCGTGTTGGTATCTGCGTGGGCTTAACGAATACAATGGAAATGAGCACAGACGTTAAATAAAAATATCACAAAAATAGAACAAAAAAATACCCCGAAAAAGTGAATGCCATACTTAGTGTCTGTATCACACCGCCGTCGATTTCATCCAACTGTTTACTGAATCTTTTAGCAGCAGCATCTGCACTGCTAAGGGTTAGAGATTTACTTGTAGGGCTTGTTTTAACCAGCACCTTTCCGTCGATGGTCCAGAAGCTGTTGATTTTGTTGTTCTCCTTCAATTTCAATAGTGTTTTTACAGTTGAATGACTGGCTTTGGTAAGGTCTTCTGTAATAAACGTTTTATCTGGGTGGTTTTTCAGATTTGATTTGTTACCATAGACACGCGCTTTGACTTTGTAACTGAAGAATTTTACGATTAATTTTCTTATCATAATTGTCCCCCCTCTCTCTTGCTCTCTCTTTGACTGCAACTTGTTATGATTCTTCTCACGGACAGCTGTTTTATTTTAAGTCAAACATTTGCTGACATCATCTATAAACTAGTGATGCCCAGCAACTGTTGAATAACGGACCTACAGGCACCACTCACATTTAGACTGTATATTTGAATAATAAAGTGTTAAGTGCCCATCTCTCGCTCTCTCAAAACTGGCGAATATGATACATATTAAGTGATACCCGGATTAACCTAGCTCAATATATTCTCTCTCTCTCTCTCAAACAATCACATACATGATAATCCCTGTAATGCAAACAGTGCAAACAAAATGTAATGCGTTTGAAGTTGCTGCCGTGGGATTATGAGTTTGAAAATGAGAAAACACCTCTCTGCAAACAGTCAAAGTTAAAATGGGACTCCCAAGCATGTTCACCCAATTCTCACTTTGTCCAGCCAATTCCTACTTTGCGCAAGGTCTGGTTATAGCGAAAATTGATAAAATACCCCTTGCGCGATTCGAGAATTGTCCGGTACAATTCCCGAATTGGCGGACAAAGTAGGAATTTTCAAATTGCGCAGGTACAATTCCGGGATTGTACAGATTCTCACTTTGTGCTGAACATATACATGTAAGTTATCTTTCTTGTTTTGTTACACAATGCTCAATGCATGTCAGTTAACTCATATAAACCTGGCGTCTTTTTATGGAACATAAAAGACAGACAGAATAGCCCCAGATGTGATGCCAGAAAATTTGGTGTCACATCTGGCACTATTCTGCTTACGTTCTTTTGTGAGAAGACACACAAATTTTGGTAAAAAAAACACTTTGAAATTGGCTTTGTAATTGATAATTTAATGTTATTGGACCTTTTGGCCCCTCCCAGGGGGCGGGGCAAAAACAAAAGTGCCGTTGCACGCCCCATTCGTGTGAGCAACATATCAAATTTGGTTGGATTTGGTCCAATGGTTTAGGAGGAGATAGCGTGACAGACGGAGGCCATTGTAATATCCCGGACGCATTTTTAAAAAAAATGCATGTCAGTAAACTCATATAAGCATGGCGTCCTTTTAATGGAACATAGGAAGACAGACAGAATAGCCCCAGATGTGATGCCGCAGAATGTGGTGTCCTATCTCGCACTATTCTGTTTACTTACAAGTTTAATCACAATATGAATAACTCAAGGCATCCCCAAAATTGATGGATGTAGACAAACACGAAACATAAATAACAAAAAATGAACATTTTTTACTAGAGGTCTTAAATTAGTTTTGTGGTACCAAACCTTGTGATCACTACAGGTTTGGAACTTTGGATATACAAACATTTTCAGCATAAAACTTAGTAATATTTTCTTGTCCATAATGTTTAAAATATTTTTTGGGGTGCTCAAAAGAGCCGTCTCATTGAGAAGGTTCTTTTGAGTACCATAAACATATGTTTGGTTGAGAAATATGAAAATTACTTTCCCGTTACACACTTATAACTATAAGTCCGGATCATTCCATCTTCACAAGCCAATGGTACTAAGTCCACTTCGTTCCTTAGTCCTTCTTTTGAGCAATCATTCGTTCTGACAATACGGCTAAATAAAAAAAAATGCATGTGTTTAGGGTAACCTGACCCTACCTAAACTTACTGGTGATACCTAGAATCTTTTTAAAATATATACTTTTATGCATGCCTTTCAAAAATTAATAAAGTATTTTGTTCAGACGTAGAGAACCCCTAAAAGGCAACTTATATCGGCTAAGTTACATTTGCACACATTTTTGACCCAGATCAGGATCCGAATCCAATCTGTTTGACGCACTAACAGTGTTCTTGTCAAAGAAGTTAATTCCACAGTCACCTCATTGCTAAATGCAATTTCAGGTCCTTCTGATACCGTGTCGGGAAGGGAAGTATAGCCCGCTACCGTTGAAATACTGCCACTCTGAAACCTTTTCCCATCCAAAACATGCCTAGCTTGGCGTGTTGTCCCAAATGTTGAGTTGCCATGTATAATGAGTATTTTAGTTCTAGATGGTGGGGACACTTTTGCAGTTTTCTTCCAAAAATTATTAACAGTTCTTCTCATGGTCTTTGGCTTACTGCTGATGTGTAATTCTTCTGTTACTGATGGCGCAGACTTAGCACATTTTGGATCCGTCCCACACAACTTGGACGTACACGATGCTTCGTCTTCAGGGTCTTCCTTGGCACCACTTGCGACCAGATCTGCTGCACAAAATAATGTTGCTCCCTCATGGGCACATGTCTTGGAGAATCCAACAGTGCAGGTACGAAATCCAAGATAAGGAACACCATTTGAGCCAGTGCATGAGATTTCCAACAATGTGGTATGTGCGACCAGCAAAACCTCAGATCAGCCTGCGCATATGCGCAGTCTGATCAGAGCCTTTGTTAGTCGCTTGAGTATCCTATGATTGTTAAGCCACTGACTGAATACCATTTGGAGTTTTTAAGCTTAAAAGAAGGCAGCAGAGGCTCGTCTGAGTCAACACATGTCAAATTGTTGGAAATCTCGTGCCACGGCCCAAATGCTATTTCAGGTCCTTCTGATACCGAGTATAGCCCACTACCTCTGGAATACTGTCACTCTGAAACCTGTTCACATCCAAGACATGTACAACTTGGTGTGTTGTCCTAAATGTTGAGTTACCATTGATAATGAGTATTTTAGTTCTAAAATGGCATCGTACAGTATGGGCCTTGTCGTGACAAAACCTGTCTTCGGGGTTTCTGAAGCCAATGTGTAATTCATCTTTACTGATGGAGCAGACCTAACACAAGGATCCGTCCATTCACACAACTTGGACGTACACGATGCTCTGTCTTCAAAGTCTTCCTTGGCACCACTTGCAACCAGATCTCTTGCACGAAGTAATGTTGCTCCCACATGGGCACATGTCTTGGAGAATCCAACAGTGCAGGTACAAAATCCATGATAGTGAATGGCACTTTTACCTCATAGGGGATTGTTGACTGTGATGGGTTTACTCTTGTTGACAACACACTAAATGTCTATGAATCTCTTTTTATATTATACAAGACAGAGTGAACACAATGCTTCATTGCATATGGGCGTGAAATCTTATATGGCCTCGCAATCTGATTATCAAAAACATTAGTGTGCATCGTATGTTTCACACAGATTTTAACTGTAACTTTATAGACTTAATTTTGATATATTTTACACTTAACTTCGTCATTGGCCAAAAAATAAGTGACATGTGTTTCCTCATTACTGTGAATTTCAACAACATTTTCTGATGATTCCACACCTTTATTTAATCTTCTACCACTGGCTTGTTTTGGTAGAGGGGATGCGTACTCTTCTTACTCAAATTCATACAGTTTTGATTGCCCAACTTTAAGAATAGTGTTTCCCTGGAGAGTCCCTACCACCTTGTCGCGGTCTCTAGGGCACACTTCACACAGGGGACGATATTGATTGTAATACTTGTCTCCTCTGGGAGTGCTAAGAGTAGGACCCACCAGTCTGCCGTGGGTGGCTTTCTCGTAACTCGAAGGGGATGGCCTGGAAGACTGAGAGCATGCAGAATATGGACGTTTATAAATTCTGTATGACTCAACACGTCTCTTTGGCCTCTTTGACGGGGTAGACTGAGGTGGAAACACGGCCCGGTGTTTCTAATCGGCTTTGTCATGCTGAGCCCCAGGATTCTGAAAATGTAAAAAAAAAATATTTCTTATATCTTCGTTCTATAGTATCGTTCTGATGCCAACCATGTGTCCATTATCTTAAACTTTCTTTCTTTTATAAAATAATCCTGGAAGGCAGTGGCTTAACGGGTCAATTGTGCAGATTCTATTTGTGCAAATATATCTTCTATGTATCTCTAGCACTGGAGATCGGAAATCCACTCCATTAAAGTGCTCCCTTGTTGGGCTCCACGGTGGGTGGGGAGCATGGAGGATGAATCAAACAACTAAACTACATGGCTAAACAAAAAGCAAAAAAACGTCACAAAGCAAATTCAGATACTGACTCTGAAAACTCGTACCCAGCTTCTCAACCAACTAAATCATGTTCGTCAAGTTCGTCAACCTCAACCAAAAAACCTTATGTACCCAGATTTTTAATAATCCATTCAGAAAAAGAAGGAGAGACTATTTCTTCTCTTTCTCCGTTTGTTGTACATAAAACCATAATGAGCATTGCAGGAGAACCAAAGAGCATAAAGAACCTAAGGTCTGGTGATCTTTTAATTCAATGTGCTAAAGAAGCACACGAAAAAAATCTACTTCAGATGAAGACATTTTGTGGTCTTAAGTGCTCCGTAACACCCCATTCATCCTTGAACACATCCAAGGGTATTATTCGCTGTCCAGCCTTGAACAGAGTGACAAGCGATGATATCAAGGAAGGCATGGTTGAACAGGGAGTTACGGATGTACGTAGAATCACTGTACGTCGTGATGGTGAAACTAAATTAACCAACACATATGTTCTTACATTTAACTCACCTACTTTACCTACAGTTGTTAAAATAGGCTTTATGCAAGTGAAAGTAGATGTCTATATACCAAACCCACTTAGATGTTACAGTTGTCAAGTGTTTGGTCACCACGAAAATAAATGTGGTAGACACCCTGTATGCTGCAACTGCGGTGAGCCTGAACATTGTGGACCATCTGGCGTGTGTAACAAACCATCCAAATGTGTCAACTGCTCAGGTGATCACCCTGCAAACTCTAAGCAATGCCCACAATGGGAGAAAGAGAAGAAAATTCTCAAAATCAAATGTGAAAACAACTTATCATTTCCTGATGCTCGTAAACAATACGAGCAATTTTACACAGGTCAAACTTATGCAAGTGCTGTTAAACCAGGCACTTGCAACAAATCAACACAAACTGAAAACAAAACCACACAGACAGACGACAGCTTTGACGAATACTTAAAACAGACAACAGAGAAAACACAAGGTACAAAGGAAAAACTGAACACATCTCCTAAACCAGGGAAAAGTAACTCCTCTCATTCTGGGCCAGCCCTTAAGGGGGCGACCTTAGAAATGATAAAGAAAGATGAGGAGAAGAAGAAGAAAGAAGAGAAAGACAAACTTAAAAAACAACAAAAAGAAGAAAGAAAACAGCAATGGCAAAAAGAACAAGCACAGAAAGAAAAAGAACAAACAGAAAAAGCAAAACAAGCTGAAAAGAATCCTTATTCTGTGTTTGCTGAAAAAGATGATGAGGAGGTGTGTATGGAAGAGGAGTCTGTGGTATTCACAGACTCTTCTTCCAGTGACCATCTCCCTAAAGGCACACTGCCAAGATTACCAGTAACGAAATAATGGAGGGTTTCAATCTAACCATTATTTTAGTACTTCTTTTAATATTATTTTCAAGTATGGATTTTAAACATAAAATTATTCAATGGAATTGTCGAGGTTTGAAACCTAATTATAATGAAGTATCTCTATTGATTTCCGAATATAATCCATCCGTATTTTGTTTTCAAGAGACATTTCTTAAACCAGATGATAACATCTCATTACGAGGTTTTAATGTATATAACTATGTTCATACTGATTGTCTGAGGCCCTCTGGTGGTGCCTCAATATTTGTAAAATCATCTTTCCCACAAAGAAAGATTGATTTACAAACAGAACTACAAGCAACTGCTGTTTCTGTCACTCTAGACAGAGAAATAACCATATGTTCTGTATATATTCCTCCATCGTTTTCTCTTAACTCCCAACACTTGGACAATTTACTGCAACAACTTCCTTCTCCTTATATTTTATTAGGTGACTTCAATGGTCACAATATCCTCTGGGGTGGTCAAAACAATGATTCCAGAGGTGAACTTATAGAAAATTTCATTACAAAGAATGACATTTGTATTATGAATGATAAGTCTTACACTTATCATTCACCAAGTACAAAGTCTTTTACATCTATTGATCTTTCCTTCTGTCATCCATCACTGTTTCTTGATTATAATTGGTCTGTATGTGAAGACCAACACAGTAG
The DNA here is from genome assembly GCA_964019695.1 of Loripinus fragilis. Lineage (NCBI taxonomy): Eukaryota > Metazoa > Mollusca > Bivalvia > Lucinida > Lucinidae > Loripinus > Loripinus fragilis. The sequence goes on along the minus strand of OZ026528.1, from coordinate 77,976,483 downwards.
TGATCACTTCCCTATCATCATTGAACAGAACACTTATTCCACTGAGGATCACAATCCAAAGTGGAAAATAAATAGAGCCAACTGGGATCTATTTAATACTCTGTGCACTGGTAAGTTGGTGCCAGAAAACTTCAAAGAATCTTCTGATCCTATAGCTGATTTTACCTCTTCTCTTATCGAAATATCTAAAGAATGTATTCCTCAAACTTCGACAAATCCAACTAAAAGTAATCCATGGTACAATGACGACTGTAAAGAAGCAATTAAACAGCGCAAGCAAGCTCTATCTAAATTCAAAAGATCTCCAAATACCAACAATTTCAATGACATCAAAGTATTTAGAGCTAAAGCCCGTAGAACAATTAAACTTTGGAAGCGTAAATCATGGAGATCTTATGTTTCGAAAATCAATCATAAAACACCTATTAAAAAGGTTTGGGATATGATAAGAAAAATCTCTGGAAAAAACAAATCCCCCAGTTACACACATCTTAACATGGTGGGTACTGACAGCAAAGCAACTTCAAAAACAGACATTGCTGACACTTTAGGAGAAACTTTTTGTCACAATTCATCATCATTCAAATACTCTGAATCCTTCAGAAAGATCAAAACCGAACAAGAGAAAGTTAAATTGAATTTTAAATCACAAAATAATGAAATTTACAACAAAGATTTTAATTTAGATGAATTAGTTGAAGCTATTCAACTATCACATGACTCAGCCACGGGTCCTGATGAGATCCACTATCAAATGCTTAAACATCTCCCAGATACTTCTCTTGAAACTCTTTTGAATATATTTAATTACATTTGGACTACTGGTAAATTTCCAGAAGATTGGACCTTAGCAACCATAATCCCAATTCCCAAACCTGGGAAAGATCCTGCGGAACCTAATAATTATAGACCTATAGCTTTAACAAGTTGTCTATGTAAAACACTTGAAAGAATGATAAATAAAAGACTTACTTGGTTTTTAGAGTCCAATAATCATATATCGCGGTTCCAGTCTGGTTTCAGATCTGACCGCAGTACAACTGATAATTTAGTTAGATTGGAAACCTTCATACGTGATGCCTTTATTAAAAAGGAACATGTAGTTGCTGTGTTTTTTGATTTGGAAAAAGCTTATGATACCACGTGGAGATATGGCATTTTAAAAGATATCCACAAACTAGGATTAAGAGGTAGACTTCCTACATTCATTGAAAACTTCCTTGCAGACCGCGTCATGCAAGTCCGAGTTGGCTCCTCTCTGTCTGACTATTATGACCAGGAGCAAGGTGTACCTCAAGGAGGCGTTCTATCAACAACACTTTTTAGCATTAAAATTAATGATGTTGTGAAATGTTTAGGTAATCTTACTGATTGCTCATTATATGTTGATGACTTCTGTATCTGTTATCGCTCAAAAAGCATGGCGACGATTGAACGCCAACTGCAACAAAATTTAAATAAGATTGAAAATTGGGCAACAAGCAATGGTTTTAAGTTTTCCAAATCAAAAACACAGTGTGTACATTTCTGTCAGTTGCGCAAGCAACATGATGATCCAGTTTTACATTTATATGGATCACCCATTCCAGTTGTTGAGGAATCTAAATTCCTTGGCATTTTATTTGATAGAAAACTCAGTTTTATACCCCATATTAAATTTCTCAAAGCTAAATGTTTAAAAGCATTGAATCTTTTAAAAGTGCTTTCCCATACTTCTTGGGGTGCAGACCGAACAACACTTCTCAAGTTGTATCGGTCTCTAGTCCGGTCAAAATTAGACTATGGCTGTATTATATATGGCTCTGCACGAAAATCATATCTTCAAATGCTTGATCCTATACATCACCAAGGACTTAGATTAGCTTTAGGGGCTTTTAGAACTTCTCCTGTTGCTAGTCTCTATGTGGAAGCAGATGAACCATCACTTTACTCACGAAGAGAGAAACTCTCTTTGCAATATGCTATAAGACTTGCTGCTAACCCATCAAATCCTGCTCATGAAGTTACTTTCCCACCAAATTATGTTAATTTATATGAACAAAAACCTAAAGCTATTAAATCATTTGGCATCAGAATTTCACCACTCTTAGAATCTGCCAATATCAAACCACAAAATATTGAAAAACATTTTACACCAAATATTCCAGCTTGGTGTATGAAACCACCTGAAATACTTTTTGATTTACATTCCGGGAAAAAATCTGAATCAAATCCACACATATTAAAAGATGATTTTAGAAAAATGCAAAGTCGTTATAAGAATTACCAACAAATTTATACTGATGGGTCAAAGGAAGACTCAAAGGTTGGTTGTGCTGTTATATCAGACAACCATAGTAATATGCAACGTATACCTGACGATTCATCAATTTTCACTGCTGAAGCCAAAGCAATTGATCTAGCTTTAGATTTCATTAGCACTTGTGATGCTAACAATAAATTTATTATATTTTCTGACTCGCTTTCTGTATTGAAAGCAATGAATCATACCAGTTCAAAGAATCCACAGATTCAGAAACTTTTAGAAAAATGTCATGAGCTTTTAGCTTATAAAGAAATTGTTCTCTGTTGGATTCCTAGTCATATAGGTATCCAAGGGAATGAGATGGTAGATAAGCAAGCAAAAACATCGCTTTCATTAGAACCAACTTCTTTTAAGATTCCATTTTCTAATTTTAAGCCATCTATTAATAAGTATATCTTGGAAGAATGGCAAACTTCATGGAACAACAGCATTGGAAATAAACTTCTTGACATAAAACCAACTATCGGTGAACAACAATCAGTTGTTCAAAACATTAGAAAAGAAGAAGTCGTTTTGGCTCGACTCCGTTTAGGTCATACAAGAGTCACACATTCATACTTACTTCTAGGTGAAGAGCAACCACACTGTGTTGGTTGCGATGCACCATTCACTGTACGTCACTTTCTTTTGGATTGTGGCGATTTTGCACAAGTAAGAAATAATTGTTTCCATGTTGATAACATGAAACAGTTATTTCAAGATATACATATTGATAGTATTATGACTTTTTTAAGACAAATAAATCTTTTTAACAAAATCTAATAAGTATTTTTAAAATCATGTTTTGTTTTACATTTGTATTAGACCATAATACAGACTTGTTAAAGTTATACTTTGTTCAGTCAAAGAACATGTACAATTATCTGAATAGCTCTTTGAAACTGTCAGATATTGTACGTGGTCTCTTCTGTCAACAACTATATTATAACTTATTTTCATTATACAAACTCATCATCATCATTTCTTTTATTTTATCATACAAATTTTTACTATTTCCATTCACATCATGTTTAGTTTAATACCGCTTGACGCTAATAACCCACAAGGGTTGATGCGTCGTTAAGCACCAAACAAACAAAACAAATAAGAATAGTGTTTCACTTTTAATTTCAACTGCTTGAATTCACTTTCATATTCTTCACTTGACTCATTTGGATTGTCAGTCTGACTAGCACTGTCGATGACACGAACATAAGCTGGCACTTTCATGGATGAATATATGTATGATCAGCATATATCACATTACTTTCATTGGGAATTTCTTCTACTGTTACCCTGGAGAGTCCCTACCACCTTGTCGCGGTCTCTGGGGCACACTTCACACAGGGGACGATATTGATTGTAATTATTGTCTCCTCTGGGAGTGCTAAGAGTAGGACCCACCAGTCTGCCGTGGGTGGCTTTCTCGTAACTCGAAGGGGATGGCCTGGAAGACTGAGAGCATGCAGAATATGGACGTTTATAAATTCTGTATGACTCAACACGTCTCTTTGGCCTCTTTGACGGGGTAGACTGAGGTGGAAACACGGCCCGGTGTTTCTAATCGGCTTTGTCATGCTAAGCCCCAGGATTCTGAAAATGTAAAAAAAATATTTCTTATATCTTCGTTCTATAGTATCGTTCTGATGCCAACCATGTGTCCATTATCTTAAACTTTCTTTCTTTTATAAAATAATCCTGGAAGGCAGTGGCTTAACGGGTCAATTGTGCAGATTCTATTTGTGCAAGTATACCTTCTATGTATCTCTAGCACTGGAGATCGGAAATCCACTCCATTAAAGTGCTCCCTTGTTGGGCTCCACGGTGGGTGGGGAGCATGGAGGATGAATCAAACAACTCAACTACATGGCTAAACAAAAAGCAAAAAAACGTCACATAGCAAATTCAGATACCGACTCTGAAAACTCGTACCCAGTTTCTCAACCAACCAATTCAAGTTCGTCTACCTCAATCAAAAAACCTTATGTACCTAGATTTTTAATAATCCATTCAGAAAAAGAAGGAGAGACTATTTCTTCTCTTTCTCCGTTTGTGGTACATAAAACTATTATGAGCATTGCAGGAGAACCAAAGAGCATAAAGAACCTCAGGTCCGGTGATCTTTTGATACAATGTGCAAAAGAGTCACACGAAAAAAGTCTACTACAGATGAAGACATTTTGTGGTCTAAAATGCTCCGTAACACCCCATTCATCCTTAAACACATCCAAAGGTATCATTCGCTGTCCAGCATTGAACAGAGTGACAAGCGATGATATCAAGGAAGGCATGGTTGAACAGGGAGTTACGGATGTACGTAGAATCACTGTACGTCGTGATGGTGTCACAAAATTAACCAACACATATGTTCTTACTTTTAACTCACCAAACTTACCTACAGTTGTTAAAATAGGCTTTATACAAGTGAAAGTAGATGTCTATATTCCAAACCCACTTCGGTGCTACCATTGTCAAGTGTTTGGTCACCACGAAAATAAATGTGGTAGACACGCTGTATGCTGCAACTGTGGTGAGCCTGAACATTGTGCACCATCTGGCGTGTGTGACAAACCAGCCAAATGTGTAAACTGCTCAGGGGATCATCCTGCAAACTCAAAGCAATGTCCACAATGGGAGAAAGAGAAGAAAATTCTCAAAATCAAATGTGAAAACAATCTATCATTTCCTGATGCTCGTAAACAATACGAGCAATTTTACACAGGTCAAACCTATGCAAGTGCTGTAAAACCAGGCACTTGCAACAAAACTACACAAACTGAAAACAAAACCACACAGACAGACGACAGCTTTGACGAATACTTAAAAAACAAGAAAAATCACAATCAGAAAAAACACTCAAAGAAACACCTAAGGGAAAACAAGACAAAAATACTACATCTCCTCGTCCAGGGCCAGCACTTAAGCCAGCAACCCTGGAAATGATGAAGAAGGAGGAGGAGAGGAAGAAAAAAGAAGAGAAAGACAGAATTAAAAAACAACAAAAAGAAGAAAGAAAACAGCAATGGCAAAAAGAACAAGCACAGAAAGAAAAAGAACAAACAGAAAAAGCAAAACAAGCTGAAAAGAATCCTTATTCTGTGTTTGCTGAAAAAGATGATGAGGAGGTGTGTATGGAAGAGGAGTCTGTGGTATTCACAGACTCTTCTTCCAGTGACCACCTCCCTAAAGGCACACTGCCAAGATTACCAGTAACGAAATAATGGAGGGTTTCAATCTAACCATTATTTTAGTACTTCTTTTAATATTATTTTCAAGTATGGATTTTAAACATAAAATTATTCAATGGAATTGTCGAGGTTTGAAACCTAATTATAATGAAATATCTCTATTGATTTCCGAATATAATCCATCCGTATTTTGTTTTCAAGAGACATTTCTTAAACCAGATGATAACATCTCATTACGAGGTTTTAATGTATATAACTATGTTCATACTGATTGTCTGAGGCCCTCTGGTGGTGCCTCAATATTTGTAAAATCATCTTTCCCACAAAGAAAGATTGATTTACAAACAGAACTACAAGCAACTGCTGTTTCTGTCACTCTAGACAGAGAAATAACCATATGTTCTGTATATATTCCTCCATCGTTTTCTCTTAACTCCCAACACTTGGACAATTTACTGCAACAACTTCCTTCTCCTTATATTTTATTAGGTGACTTCAATGGTCACAATATCCTCTGGGGTGGTCAAAACAATGATTCCAGAGGTGAACTTATCGAACATTTCATTACAAAGAATGACATTTGTATTATGAATGATAAGTCTTACACTTATCATTCTCCAAGTACAAAGTCTTTTACATCTATTGATCTTTCCTTCTGTCATCCATCACTGTTTCTTGATTATAATTGGTCTGTATGTGAAGACCAACACAATAGCGATCACTTCCCTATCATCATTGAACAGAACACTTATTCCACTGAGGATCTTAATCCAAAGTGGAAATTAAATAGAGCCAACTGGGATCTATTTAATACTCTGTGCACTGGTAAATTGGTGCCAGAAAACTTCAAAGAATCTTCTGATCCTATAGCTGATTTTACCTCTTCTCTTATCGAAATATCTAAAGAATGTATTCCTCAAACTTCGACAAATCCAACTAAAAGTAATCCATAGTACAATGACGACTGTAAAGAAGCAATTAAACAGCGCAAGCAAGCTCTATCTAAATTCAAAAGATCTCCAAATACCAACAATTTCAATGACATCAAAGTATTTAGAGCTAAAGCCCGTAGAACAATTAAACTTTCGAAGCGTAAATCATGGAGATATTATGTTTCGAAAATCAATAATAAAACACCTATTAAAAAGGTTTGGGATATGATAAGAAAAATCTCTGGAAAAAACAAATCCCCCAGTTACACACATCTAAACATGGTGGGTACTGACAGCAAAGCAACTTCAAAAACAGACATTGCTGACACTTTAGGAGAAACTTTTTGTCACAATTCATCATCATTCAAGTACTCTGAATCCTTCAGAAAGATTAAAATCGAACAAGAAAAAGTTAAATTGAATTTTAAATCACAAAATAATGAAATTTACAACAAAGATTTTAATTTAGATGAATTAGTTGAAGCTATTCAACTATCACATGACTCAGCCACGGGTCCTGATGAGATCCACTATCAAATGCTTAAACATCTCCCAGATACTTCTCTTGAAACTCTTTTGAATATATTTAATTACATTTGGACTACTGGTAAATTTCCAGAAGATTGGACCTTAGCAACCATAATCCCAATTCCCAAACCTGGGAAAGATCCTGCGGAACCTAATAATTATAGACCTATAGCTTTAACAAGTTGTCTATGTAAAACACTTGAAAGAATGATAAATAAAAGACTTACTTGGTTTTTAGAGTCCAATAATCATATATCGCGGTTCCAGTCTGGTTTCAGATCTGACCGCAGTACAACTGATAATTTAGTTAGATTGGAAACCTTCATACGTGATGCCTTTATTAAAAAGGAACATGTAGTTGCTGTGTTTTTTGATTTGGAAAAAGCTTATGATACCACGTGGAGATATGGCATTTTAAAAGATATCCACAAATTAGGATTAAGAGGTAGACTTCCCACATTCATTGAAAACTTCCTTGCAGACCGCATCATGCAAGTCCGAGTTGGCTCCTCTCTGTCTGACTATTATGACCAGGAGCAAGGTGTACCTCAAGGAGGCGTTCTATCAACAACACTTTTTAGCATTAAAATTAATGATATTGTGAAATGTTTAGGTAATCTTACTGATTGCTCATTATATGTTGATGACTTCTGTATCTGTTATCGCTCAAAAAGCATGGCGACGATTGAACGACAACTGCAACAAAATTTAAATAAGATTGAAAATTGGGCAACAAGCAATGGTTTTAAGTTTTCCAAATCAAAAACACAGTGTGTACATTTCTGTCAGTTGCGCAAGCAACATGATGATCCGGTTTTACATTTATATGGATCGCCTATTCCAGTTGTTGAGGAATCTAAATTCCTTGGCATTTTATTTGATAGAAAACTCAGTTTTATACCCCATATTAAATATCTCAAAGCTAAATGTTTAAAAGCATTGAATCTTTTAAAAGTGCTTTCCCATACTTCTTGGGGTGCAGACCGAACTACACTTCTAAAGCTGTATTGGCCTCTAGTCCGGTCAAAATTAGACTATGGCTGTATTATATATGGCTCTGCACGAAAATCATATCTTCAAATGCTTGATCCTATACATAACCAAGGACTTAGATTAGCTTTAGGGGCTTTTAGAACTTCTCCTGTTGCTAGTCTCTATGTGGAAGCAGATGAACCATCACTATACTCACGAAGAGAGAAACTCTCTTTGCAATATGCTGTAAGACTTGCTGCTAACCCATCAAATCCTGCTCATGAAGTTACATTCCCACCAAATTATGTTAATTTATATGAACAAAAACCTAAAGCTATTAAATCATTTGGCATCAGAATTTCACCACTCTTAGAATCTGCCAATATCAAACCACAAAATATTGAAAAACATTTCACACCAAATATTCCAGCTTGGTGTATGAAACCACCTGAAATACTTTTTGATTTACATTCCGGGAAAAAATCTGAATCAAATCCACACATATTAAAAGATGATTTCAGAAAAATGCAAAGTCGTTATAAGAATTACCAACAAATTTATACTGATGGGTCAAAGGAAGACTCAAAGGTTGGTTGTGCTGTTATATCAGACAACCATAGTAATATGCAACGTATACCTGACGATTCATCTATATTCACTGCTGAAGCCAAAGCAATTGATCTAGCTTTAGATTTCATTAGCACTTGTGATGCTAACAATAAATTTATTATATTTTCTGACTCACTTTCTGTATTGAAAGCAATGAATCATACTAGTTCAAAAAATCCACAGATTCAGAAACTTTTAGAAAAATGTCATGAGCTTTTAGCTTATAAAGAAATTGTTCTCTGTTGGATTCCTAGTCATATAGGTATCCAAGGGAATGAGATGGTAGATAAGCAAGCAAAAACATCGCTTTCATTAGAAACAACTTCTTTTAAGATTCCATTTTCTAATTTTAAGCCATCTATCAATAAATTTATCTTGGACGAATGGCAAACTTCATGGAACAACAGCATTGGAAATAAACTTCTTGACATTAAACCAACTATCGGTGAACAACAATCAGTTGTTCGAAACATTAGAAAAGAAGAAGTCGTTTTGGCTTGACTCCGTTTAGGTCATACAAGAGTCACACATTCATACTTACTACTAGGTGAAGAGCAACCACACTGTGTTGGTTGCGATGCACCTTCACTGTACGTCACTTTCTTTTGGATTGTGGCGATTTTGCACAAGTAAGAAATAATTGTTTCCATGTTGATAACATGAAACAGTTATTTCAAGATATACATATTGATAGTATTATGACTTTTTTAAGACAAATAAATCTTTTTAACAAAATCTAATAAGTATTTTTAAAATCATGTTTTGTTTTACATTTTTATCAGACCATAATACAGACTAGTTAAAGTTATACTTTGTTCAGTCAGAGAACATGTACAGTTATCTGAATAGCTCTTTGAAACTGTCAGATATTGTACGTGGTCTCTTCTGTCAACAACCATATTATAACTTATTTTCATTATACAAACTCATCATCATCATTTCTTTTATTTAATCATACAAATTTTTACTATTTCCATTCACATCATGTTTAGTTTAATACCGCTTGACGCTAATGACCCACAAGGGTTGATGCGTCGTTAAGCACCAAACAAACAAAAAATCTTCTACTGTTACTCTTCCAGTCTGAAAGACAACATGCGTACATAGGACAGAATAATTGTTTACGTCAAAGTGATGCATGAGGTACTTTTTTACTCAGCATTATACTTTACTGGACATCAAAATCACTTTTGCTCTTACTTTGTATAAAAAATAGTAAGTGAGTATGATCAGGAAATACCACAATCACAAACTGCAGACAACCCCGTGGCACCGTGAGGAAGAGCCGCCCAACCATCACGAGACACCAGGAAGACAAATTAAGCAAAGCAATCAGCCCCCTCTTCCCCATCAAGATGATTGCAATACTAGAATGGACACAAAGCAACGCACAACAATACATAGAACAATTACAGACTCCCACAATGGGAGTAACAATAAACAAAAAATCAACAACAACAGAACCACCGCCTTAGAACGGACAGCAGCCTAAGCCACTTGGGGGCTTAAATGCATTTTATTGGTACCAAATCTTCGCCCTAGATTCTGCTGTTGTTGAAATACAAGAAATGTTCAGCTCGCATGGAGGCCATCTAACTAATGCAATGTATCATCATGGAAAACACTCTAATCAAATTAACACTCCATGATGAAACAAAGATAAGGGCTCACGACTCACAGATAGTCAGAGCTAAAGAAAACCTCAAGTTGAGCCACGGTGGGTCCAGCTACAGATAAGCATCAGGCACCAACCCACCGATTAAAGCTGTATGGCAATGATGGAATACTGACATTTGAGCCGTGGCATGGGATTTTCAACAATGTTATATGTGCGACCAGCAAAACCTCAGATCAGCCTGCACATACGCGCAGTCTGATCAGAGCCTTTCCTAGTCGCTTGGATAATTAATGAGTGTTAAGCTACTGTCTGAACATAGTTTGGAGTTTCTCAGCCTAAAAGGAGGCTGCACAGGCTCGTCTGAGTCTACACATGTCAAAATGCCACATTAGTGGAAATCACATGTCACGGCTCATTTTCCCTCGAGTTTGCTTACCGCCTTGCCGTGGTTCGGGGGCTTAATTCGCACGGGGGACTTTATTTTTGAATAACTGTCCCCTCTGCTTAGAGCTAAAGGTAAGCCAGGCGCCCGCCCTCTGGCGCCCTAGAAATATGGATGGCTGCCCGGCACCACTGGGGACAGACTGTATGTACCTTCGTACTTAAGCAGGCCTGTTTGCGTCTCTTGTTTTGCAGACTTGAGAGGTGACAGGTTGGGGTTAGAGTCCCCACGCAAACCAGTGGTTACCGTCCGTTTAAACAGCAACTAAACCAAATTGATGTTCCAACAGTATGACCTTAAGTTTTAAGATATATATTATATGCAAATGATTTTGAAATTAACATTATTGTAAAGAAAATAGTAAAAGTTTTATTTCCCCCAATCAAATTCAATTTCTAGTAGTTACTGTCGGTTGAAAAGTTGAAACTGCACCTATATCAAATTTATGTTTCAAAATTAACTAAAGAGTTTTTAATTCGATTATAAATTTTTAAATTAATTTTTAAAATCTACATTATATGCAAACTTTTTTTCAAATAATACTATTGTTCAGAAAAGTGTATTTATACTCAATCGAATTCACCTTTTACTTAGAAAGATTTTTTTTTATCAATCACTTGTTCAGATTTAACACTGGCTTTACATGCCTCTAAATTACATTGGCTGCTCCCTAGAGACAATTTCAAACTTAATAAATTTGTAGTCTATTTAATTCGAAGACCATATACCTATACCTTGTCTGTTAGTTTATAGTACACAAATTACTTTAGTACAAAATATCTGTTTTAATTAACATTAAAAAATAACCGAGCTTCTACCCCCTGTCTGTAGGGCTAAAATATACAGATTACTTTACTGCTGTAGTAGATAAGGTGAAAACCCTTATTAAAACAGTGTGCTGCCTGTTTGCCGTGGGTTTGCGACGCGTGAATGGGAGAAGAGAATCCTGGCAATTGAGGAAAGCCCAGGGATCTCCAGCTTTCCAACACGTTGCTTTGGTCTCTGATTCAGCTAGACGTGAGTCCAGTGCTAGGTCCGGCGCTGGATCAATCGGCTGGGTGGTCTAGCTCTTAAAATCAACTTATTCTTTCTTCCTTCTGTCTTTATTAAAAGTATCTTAAAGGTGCTTAACCGTGTCCCAATTTTCTATATATATCTCACTATTTGATTTTAGGAGCGACTGCTCATGGGCTAATCTAGGGGCATATGGACCAGAGTTAATAGGGCTTTTGAGAGCCGTGTGGGGGGTCGAAAATATTTGGGTGGGGACGTCCAATAAATGTTAAATCTTTTTTCATTGGGAATCAGTACTTAATATGTATTAGACGTAAATCTTAAGCCTGACGAACTACTGTAAAATATGAACCGGAGTATAGTAGGTATGTAGCTTTAACGCAGGAAACTGGAGAACCGTTTCCATATTGCGTTCCCTTGTTGGACTCCTTGGTGGGTGAAGCGCATAGCTATTGAATCTAAACTCAAAACACTATGGAACATGCTGAAAATTTTACATTTCACATGGTCCATCCCTCGACCCCACGCTCAGGCTTAGGCTCAGGCATGGGTAAGACCCCCAAACCAGCATCGACACAAAATACTACCAATAAACGACTGAGACCTCTTGATGACGACTCTGATGATGGCATACAATTTCAAAAACCTGAACCCTTTCCAAAATTCATCCAAATATGGAACAACAATTCTGAAGAAGAAAAGATAACAAATTTATCTCCTTTCATTATTGAAAAGGTGATAGAAGGGTTAATAGGTACAGCTAAACGTGTGAAAAAACTCAAAGATAACAGCATACTGATTGAAACATTTCGAAAAAGTCAAACTGAACAATTACTACGTCAGACAAAATTTTATAATATAAATGTTAGAGTAAAGCCACATCAAACACTGAACTCATCAAAAGGAATCATACGAGATCCGGAAATGAAAGGTGTTACAACTGATGAGATGAAGGAATACCTCAAATCGCAAGGTGTCTTGAACGTTAGACGAATCACTATTAAAAAAGATGGGAAAATAATAGAAACAAATACATTTGTCTTAACGTTCAATAGCCCAACAATACCAAAAGAAATCAAAATATTCTATCGCCTGATCAAAGTTGAGCTGTATATCCCAAATCCGTTACGTTGCTTTGAATGCCAGAAGTTTGGACATCATGAGGACAGATGCACTGCTGCTCCAGTTTGTGCAAAATGTGGCAAAGAAGGATACTGTGGTTTCAGATCTGAAAACTGTAAAGGGCCAATAAATTGTGTAAACTGTGGGAAAGATCATCCAGCCTATTCCAATAAGTGTGAAGTTTGGTTAAAAGAAAAAGAAATTGTAAAACTTAAGATAAAAAACAACATCACATATCCTGAAGCACGAAAACTCTTTGAAACTACAATGAATTCGAATATTCCTTCATACTCAACAATTGTAAAATCAGCACAGAAGACTGTAGAGCTCAAAGATGCATCGACTGAAATTTGCGATGAACTATTAAAAATGCAAGAAGAATTTGAAAAAGCCTCTGATAAAAAGACACCATCTAAACAATCAACAACTAGTTCATCTACATCAGTACCAGCCAAAAATAACTCACCAGCTAAATCAAACTCACCTAAAAAAGCAAAGCCAAAAAACACAAATAACAAATCTCCAAAACAAACTGATACTAGACAGAAAAATGCAAATAGAGTCTCTGTACCCAGAGGGCCCAAAGACTCTTTAAAGTTACAAAATAAATTTGGTGGTTTAGAGGATGAAAACATGGAATTGTCAGTTGAAATTCCCCAATCCTCAACCTCTAATATGTCTGTAGACAATACTTCTCCAACAAGTTCTAATAATATAGGAAGACGATCACCAGTTCTTCCTCCTTAAAATAATCTAAAATATGAAAGTTTCCATACTTCTATTATTTTATATTCTTTCCCTCTTTATGCAAGAAATGGATTTTAAACACAAAATAATTCAGTGGAATTGTCGAGGTCTTAAGCCAAAATTTGATGAAATATCTCTTTTACTTTTACAACACAACCCATCTGTTTTCTGTCTTCAAGAAACGTTTTTAAAACCTGATGATAAAGTAACTCTTAAGGGGTTTAATATTTATAATCATATTCATTCTGAATGTCAGAGACCTTCAGGAGGTAGTTCTGTCTTTGTTAAATCCACTTGTCCTCATCGTTATATAGAGTTGAATACAGAACTTCAAGCGACTGCTGTTTCGGTTTCTCTTGATAAAGAGATAACAATATGTTCTGTGTATATCCCTCCTTCATTTTCTTTGAAATACGAACATTTGATTGCTCTAATTCAACAACTTCCTGCACCGTATTTATTATTAGGTGACTTTAATGGTCATAATATTCTCTGGGGTAATAAAGAAAATAATGCCAGAGGTGAATTAATTGAAAATGTTATTACAAACAATGATATATGTCTTATGAATGACAAATCATACACTTATATGCACGATCCAACAGGTTCTTCTTTTCTATAGATCTTTCCTTATGCCATCCATCTCTATTCCTTGACTTTAACTGGTCTGTATGTAAAGACCAACATCATAGTGATCATTTTCCTATTTTCATTGAAAGTAATTCTTCCACAGTGGAAGATCATAGTCCAAAATGGAAACTAAACAAAGCTAATTGGGAAGTATTTCAGTCTTTGTGTACTGATACGCTAACTTTAGAAAATTTCAAAGATTCTTCAGACCCTATATCTGATTTTACCTCTTCCCTTATTGATATATCTACTAAATGTATACCAAAGACCTCGACAAATCCAACAAAAAGCAATCCATGGTACAATGATGAATGTAAAGAAGCTATTAAAACGAGGAAAAAAGCTCTAAATAAGTTCAAAAAATATCCAACTAAGGACAATTTAAATGAAGTAAAAGTTTTTAGAGCAAAGGCTCGCAGAACCATTAAGATATCGAAACGAAATTCATGGCGTTCTTACGTTTCAAAAATTAATCACAAAACCCCTATAAAAAAAGTTTGGGATATGATTAGAAAAATATCTGGTAAAACAAAGTCACCCAGCTACACCCATTTAAACCATCCCGTAGCAGAAACAAAATCAACAAGTAAATTTGATATAGCTGAAACCTTAGGAGAAACATTTCTAAACAACTCATGTTCAAGAAATTACTCTGAAAAATTTCAAAAAGTTAAAGCAGAACAAGAAAAAATTAAACTTAATTTCAAGTCTGCAATTACTGAGGAATATAATAATCTTTTTAATTTTGATGAACTTTTGGATGCAATTAAACAATCACATGATTCTGCAACTGGACCAGATGAAGTGCATTATCAAATGCTTAAACATCTCCCAGAGAGTTCCCTCCAAGCTCTGTTAGGTATAATTAATCATATATGGACTACTGGTGATTTTCCTGAAGAATGGCGATTAGCCACTGTAATACCTATACCCAAACCAGGGAAAGATCCTGCTGAGCCAACCAATTATAGACCTATAGCTCTTACAAGTTGTCTTTGTAAAACGTTGGAAAGGATGATTAATAAAAGGTTGATTTGGTATTTAGAATCCAACAATCTTTTATCACGGTATCAGTCGGGTTTCCGAGCTGGCCGTAGTACAAATGATAATTTAGTTAGATTGGAAACTTTCATACGTGATGCCTTTGTTAAAAAGGAACACGTTGTAGCTGTCTTTTTTGACTTGGAAAAAGCATACGATACCACATGGAGATATGGAATTATGAAAGATATTCATAAACTAGGACTAAGAGGTAGACTACCTACTTTTATTGAAAGCTTCCTTGCTGATCGCGCAATGCAGGTGAGGGTGGGATCCACTCTTTCTGATTTATATGATCAGGAGCAGGGGGTCCCACAGGGTGGTGTATTATCTACAACTCTTTTTAATATTAAAATCAATGATATTGTTAAATGCCTAGATAATTTAACAGATTGCTCTCTCTATGTTGATGATTTTTGTATTTGCTTTAGATCAAAAAGTATGCGAACAATTGAAAGGCATCTACAGCAAAACTTAAACAAGATAGAACATTGGGCCAATAACAATGGATTTAAATTTTCCAAGTCAAAAACACAGTGTGTACATTTCTGTCAGTTGCGAAAGCAACATGATGATCCAGTTCTTACATTATATGGATCGCCTATTCCTGTTGTACAGGAATACAAATATCTTGGTTTGATATTTGACAAAAAGCTTAGTTTTATCCCGCATATTAAATACTTGAAGGCAAAGTGCCTTAAATCCTTGAACTTATTGAAAGTTTTATCTCACACTACTTGGGGTGCAGATCGAACAACACTCTTACAATTATATCGATCTTTGATACGTTCAAAACTAGACTATGGATCCATTGTTTATGGATCAGCAAGAAAATCTTATTTAGCTATGCTTGACCCTATCCATCATCAAGGTCTTAGATTAGCCTTAGGAGCATTTAGAACATCACCTACTGCAAGTCTTTATGTTGAGGCAGATGAGCCATCTTTAAATACACGTAGAGAAAAACTTTCTTTACAGTATGCCATTAGAATTGCTGAAAATAATTCAAATCCAGCTCATGATGTGACCTTTCAGCCCAAATACACAGATCTTTATGAAAGCAAACCAAGTTTTATTAAATCTTTTGGCGTCAGAACTTTACCAGTCTTGGAATCTGCAAACATAAACTTTAAAAACATAGATAAAACTTTTACACCAAATATACCAGCATGGTGTATAAATAAACCAAAACTTATTTTCGATTTACACTCTGATAAGAAATCAGAAACAAGTCAAATTATCTTGAAATCTAATTTCCAGGAGCTAAAATCACATTACATGGACTATAAGCACATTTATACAGATGGTTCAAAAGACGATATGAAAGTAGGATGCGCAGTAGTATCTGATGACTTCTCTGAAACTATGCGAATTACAGATGGGTCCTCAATTTTTACAGCAGAAGCAAAAGCTATAGATTTAGCATTAGATCTTATTGCCGACTGTGAAACTTCTAACAAATTTATTATATTTTCAGACTCCCTATCAGTATTAAAATCTTTAGATCATACATCTTCAAAAAATCCCCAAATTCAAAAACTACTTGAAAAACATCATGAATTATCAGAATTAAATGAAATAGTTCACTGTTGGATCCCTAGCCACATTGGCATTGCTGGCAATGAAAGTGTGGATCAAAAAGCAAAAGATTCATTGAATTTACACCCAACAAACTTTTCAATACCTTATGCAAATTTTAAATCTTTTATCAATAGGTACATTTTAAACAAATGGCAAATTTTATGGAATAACAGTGTTGGTAATAAACTCTTTGAGATTAAACCTGTCATTGGACAATCTCAACCAGTAGTACGAAATGTCAGACAGGAGGAAGTCGTCCTTGCTCGTCTACGTATTGGTCATACAAGGATCACACACTCTTATCTTTTAAAACGAGAGGAGCCACCATATTGTTTTGGATGTGATACACTCTTTACAGTCCGCCATTTTCTACTTGAATGTGGTGATTTTTCACATATAAGAAACAAATACTTTCATGTTGATACAATCAAACAATTGTTTAATGATGTACCTATTGATAATGTCTTTTTATTCTTAAAAGAGATTAATCTTTTTAACAAATTGTAGCTATTATTTTCCTTTGAACTGTTTACTTATTTAAACTTACTTTCATCATATCATTTTCTTTTTTGCAGAAGATCATGTATAGTCATCTGATTAGCCTATGTTGTTGTCAGATATTGTACGTGATCTTCGCTGAAAAAATGATTACTATTTTATCGTCTTTGCTATACATATATGTTCAATGTGTCAAATTGTTTAATATTTTAGCGTATCTATTATAGTTAAAATGTTCAGTAATACTTCTCTTACCTAACCTTGATGACGCTAATGACCCAAAAGGGTTGATGCGTCCTTAAACTCCAACTCATCATCATCATCATCATCATCTTTGCTAAATTCCAATATCTTATTCAAAAGAACATACTGTAGTTCTTTCTGTCTCAAATTCATTTATTTCTCTAATACTATTTGTGTCTTTTTTATTATCAACCAGGCTTAAATTGATCGGGTCTACTACAATCATTTCAATTTCAAACTCTTTAAATAATCTATCACAGTTTATTTTCTAAACTGTACATCACAACCGGGCTTATACCCTGTCTGTAGGGTTAAAGTATACAGATTGCTTTACTGCTGTAGTAGATAAGGTGAAAACCCTTATTAAAACAGTGTGCTGCCTGTTTGCCGTGGGTTTGCGACGCGTGAATGGGAGAAGAGAATCCTGGCAATTGAGGAAAGCCCAGGGATCTCCAGCTTTCCAACACATTGCTTTGGTCTCGGATTCAGCTAGACGTGAGTCCAGTGCTAGGTCCGGCGCTGGATCAATCGGCTGGGTGGTCCATCTCTAGAAACCATCTTATTCTTTCTTCCTTCTGTCTTATTGAAAGTATCTTTTAGGTACGTAACCGGGTTCAATCTTCTTTTTTATATCTTCCTATTTGGTTTCAAGAGTGACTGCTCATGGGCCAATCCTGGGGCATATGGACCAGCGTTAGGAAGGCTTTTGAGAGTGGTGAGGGGGGTCATAAAACTTTGGGTGGGGACGTCCAATAAATGTTAAATCTTTTTCTTAAAGGAATCAGTATTTCATATGTATTGGACGTAAATCTTAAGCTGGGTGAACAACTGGAAAATATGAACCGGAGTATAGTAGGTACGTAGCTTTAACGTAGGAAATAGGAGAACCATTTCCATATTACGTTCCCTTGTTGGACTCCTCGGTGGGTGAAGCGCATACTTATCGAATCTATATCCAAACACTATGGATCATGCTGAAAATATTTCTACCATGGTCCCTCCTTCCTCCCCAGGCCTAGGCCTTGGTTCGACCCCCAATCCAGGATATTTGTCTCAGGACAATTTTCCGAATCTTTCTCAACAGAACTCAAACAAGAAAAGACTGCGAAAGGACTCTGATGATGAAACAAGTACTTCAACCTTTTTCAAACCTGAAAACTTTGCGAGATTTTTGGTCATAAAGTCAGATGATGATGAAAAACCAATTACCAATTTATCTCCTTTTATAATAGAAAAACAAATTGAGGCACTGATTGGAACTGTCAAAACTGTGAAAAAACTTAAAAACAAAACTTTACTAGTGGAAACAACAAGAAAAACACAAACAGACAACCTTTTGAAAGCAAAACAATTCTTTGATCTAAAAGTAACAGTAACAGAACACAAGACTTTAAATACATCCAGAGGAATTATAAAGGATAGAACACTGAAAGGAGAATCTGAATATGCCATTTGTGAATACCTCAAAAATCAAGGTGTCATTGCTGCAAAACGTTTTACCATCAAAAAAGAACATGAAACTATTGAAACAAATACCATTTTACTTACATTCAATACAGTAACAATTCCAAAGTCGTTGAGAATCTTCTACAGAATAATACCAGTTACAATATATGTACCAAACCCTCTTCGATGTTTCAATTGTCAGAGGTTTGGACATCATGAAGGAGATTGCCCTGTAGATTACGCTTCAGTCTGTGAGAAATGTGGTACTGGTGGCTTTGACCATTTGGAAAGCAAATGCCCTAACCCAGTAAAATGTGTAAACTGTGGGCTTAATCATCTTTCTCGCTCCAATGTTTGTGAAGTTTGGAAAAAAGAAAAAGAAATAATGAGAGTTAAAGTTACAAACAACATTACATACATTGAAGCCAGAAAGATGGTTGAGCAAAAACCTGAGGTCACTCTTTCTACAATTATTCAGTCAGCAACTAGAAAGCCTGAAACAAAGACAGTGAGCACACAGGTTGATGAAAACGACAAAGTCATCACCTCAAGTACCAAAGTTCTCACAGGAAGAAGTAAGAAACCAAATAAAACACAAAATTCATCACAAGCTACAACATCAAAGCCTAATTCAACTGCATCAACACCAAAACCAAGTACATCACAAGTTGAACCAGCAAAAAACAGGGAATCACGGTCAAAAAATCGAACAAGCCCAAGAAAGAAAAGCCAATCTCCAAAGAAAAATCAAAGAGATAAAATAAAATTAACCAGGGTTCAAGATGAGCCCACTAAACTTAAAAATACATTTTCAGACCTAGAACAAATGGAAGCAGAAGAGTACAGTGATCAAAAATCTCGCAAAGATCAGACCAAGTAAGTCTAATAAATATATTACATGAAAGTTTCCATCTTTTTACTAGTTTTATTTATTTTATCCTTTTTATCTCCAATGAATTTTAAGCACAAAATCATACAATGGAATTGTCGAGGTTTGAAACCAAAATTTGATGAAATATCCATAATACTGGAACAACAGAAACCATCTATTTTTTGTCTTCAAGAGACCTTCTTAAAACCTAATGATAATGTAACCCTTAAAGGTTTTAACATATATAACTATATTCATTCTGACTGCCAAAGACCTTCTGGCGGTAGCTCTATCCTTGTTAAATCTTCTTGTCCTCAACGAAATATAGTGTTAACCACAGAACTACAGGCAACTGCTGTTTCTGTAACGTTAGATAAAGAAATAACTATATGTTCTATTTATATTCCTCCTTCTTTTACCTTAAAAACTGAACATCTTGATTCTTTATTAAAGCAGCTTCCTTCTCCATACTTACTCTTAGGAGACTTTAATGGTCATAATATTCTCTGGGGTAATAAAGACAATAATTCCAGAGGTGAACTCATTGAAAATTTTATTACAAACAATGATATTTGTCTTATGAATGACAAGTCATACACATATATGCACTATCCAACAGGCTCTTTCTTTTCTATAGATCTTTCCTTATGTCACCCATCTCTTTTCCTTGACTTTAGTTGGTCTATCTGTAAAGATCAACATCATAGTGATCATTTTCCTATCGTCATTCAAAGTAATACTTCCACAGTAGAAGATCATAATCCAAAATGGAAACTAAATAAAGCTAATTGGGAAGTATTCCAATCTTTATGTACTGATACAATAACTTTAGAAAGTTTCAAAGATTCTTCAGACCCTTTGTCTGATTTCACCTCTTCCCTTATTGATATATCTTCTAAATGTATACCCAAGACCTCGACAAATCCAACAAAAAGTAATCCATGGTACAATGATGAATGTAAAGAAGCTATTAAAACGAGGAAAAAAGCTCTAAATAAATTCAAAAAATATCCAACTAAGGACAATTTAAATGAAGTAAAAGTATTTAGAGCAAAGGCTCGCAGAACAATTAAGATATCGAAACGAAAGTCATGGCGTTCTTACGTTTCAAAAATTAATCACGAAACCCCTATAAAAAAAGTTTGGGATATGATAAGAAAAATATCTGGTAAGACAAAGTCACCCAGTTACACCCATTTAAACCATCCCGTTACAGAAACAAAATCAACAAGTAAATTTGATATAGCTGAAACCTTAGGAGAAACACTTCTAAACAATTCATGTTCAAGAAATTACTCTGAAAAATTTCAAAAAGTTAAAGCAGAACAAGAAAAAATTAAACTTAATTTCAAATCTGCAAATACTGAGGAATATAATAATCTTTTTAATTTTGATGAACTTTTGGATGCAATTAAACAATCACATGATTCTGCAACTGGACCAGATGAAATACATTATCAAATGCTTAAACATCTCCCAGAGAGTTCCCTCCAAGCTCTTTTAGGTATATTTAATCATATATGGACTACTGGTGACTTTCCTGAAGACTGGCGATTAGCCACTGTAATACCTATACCCAAACCAGGGAAAGATCATGCTGAGCCAACCAATTATAGACCTATAGCTCTTACAAGTTGTCTTTGTAAAACTTTAGAAAGAATGATTAATAAAAGGTTGATTTGGTATTTAGAATCCAACAATCTGTTATCACGGTATCAGTCGGGTTTCCGAGCTGGCTGTAGTACAAATGATAATTTAGTTAAATTGGAAACTTTCATACGTGATGCCTTTGTTAAAAAGGAACACGTTGTAGCTGTCTTTTTTGACTTGGAAAAAGCATACGATACCACATGGAGATATGGCATTATGAAAGATATTCATAAACTAGGACTTAGAGGTAGACTACCTACTTTTATTGAAAGCTTCCTCGCTGATCGCGCAATGCAAGTGAGGGTGGGATCCACTCTTTCTGATTTATATGATCAGGAACAGGGGGTCCCACAGGGCGGTGTACTTTCTACAACTCTTTTTAATATTAAAATCAATGATATCGTGAAATGCCTAGATAATTTAACAGATTGCTCTCTCTATGTTGATGATTTTTGTATTTGCTTTCGATCAAAAAGTATGCGAACAATTGAAAGGCATCTACAGCAAAACTTAAACAAGATAGAACATTGGGCCACTAACAATGGCTTTAAATTTTCCAAGTCAAAAACGCAATGTGTGCATTTCTGTCAGTTGCGAAAGCAACATGATGATCCAGTTCTTACATTATATGGATCACCTATTCCTGTTGTACAGGAATACAAATATCTTGGTTTGATATTTGACAAAAAGCTGAGTTTTATTCCGCATATTAAATACTTGAAGGCAAAGTGCCTTAAATCCTTGAACATATTGAAAGTTTTATCTCACACTACTTGGGGTGCAGATCGAACAACACTCTTACAATTATATCGATCTTTGATACGTTCAAAACTAGACTATGGATCCATTGTTTATGGATCAGCAAGAAAATCTTATTTAGCTATGCTTGACCCTATCCATCATCAAGGTCTTAGATTAGCCTTAGGAGCATTTAGAACATCACCTACTGCAAGTCTTTATGTTGAGGCAGATGAGCCATCTTTAAATACACGTAGAGAAAAACTTTCTTTACAATATGCTATTAGAATTGCTGAAAATAATTCAAATCCAGCTCATGATGTGACCTTTCAGCCCAAATACACAGATCTTTATGAAAGCAAACCAAATTTTATTAAATCTTTTGGCGTCAGAACTTTGCCAGTCCTGGAATCTGCAAACATAAACTTTAAAAACATTGATAAAACTTTTACACCAAATATACCAGCATGGTGTATAAATAAACCAAAACTTATTTTCGATTTACACTCTGGTAAGAAATCAGAAACGAGTCCAATTATCATGAAATCTAATTTCCAGGAGCTAAAATCACATTACATGGACTATAAGCACATTTATACAGATGGTTCAAAAGACGATATGAAAGTAGGATGCGCAGTAGTATCTGATGACTTCTCTGAAACTATGCGAATTCCAGATGGGTCCTCAATTTTTACAGCAGAAGCAAAAGCTATAGATTTAGCATTAGATTTTATTGCCGACTGTGAAACTTCTAACAAATTTATTATATTTTCAGACTCCCTATCAGTATTAAAATCTTTAGATCATACATCTTCAAAAAATCCCCAAATTCAAAAACTACTTGAAAAACATTATGAATTATCAGAATTAAATGAAATAGTTTACTGTTGGATCCCTAGCCACATTGGCATTGCTGGCAATGAAAGTGTGGATCAAAAAGCAAAAGATTCATTGAATTTACACCCAACAAACTTTTCAATACCTTATGCAAATTTTAAATCTTTTATCAATAGGTACATTTTAAACAAATGGCAAATTTTATGGAATAACGGTGTTGGTAATAAACTCTTTGAGATTAAACCTGTCATTGGACAAGCTCAACCAGTAGTACGAAATGTCAGACAGGAGGAAGTCGTCCTTACTCGTATACGTATTGGTCATACAAGGATCACACACTCTTATCTTTTAAAACGAGAGGAGCCACCGTATTGTTTTGGATGTGATACACTCTTTACAGTCCGCCATTTTCTACTTGAATGTGGTGATTTTTCACATATAAGAAACAAATACTTTCATGTTGATACAATCAAACAATTGTTTAATGATGTACCTATTGATAATGTCTTTTTATTCTTAAAAGAGATTAATCTTTTTAACAAATTGTAGCTATTATTTTCCTGTGAACTGTTTACTTATTTAAACTTACTTTCATCATATCACTTTCTTTTTTGCAGGAGAAGATCATGTATAGACACCTGATTAGCCTATGTTGTTGTCAGATATTGTACATGATCTTCGCTGTAAAATGATTACTATTTTATCGTCTTTGCTATACTCATATGTTTTATGTGTCAAATTGTTAATATTTTAGCTTATCTATTATAGTTTTAATGTTCAGTAATACTTCTCTTACCTAACCTTGATGACGCTAATGACCCAAAAGGGTTGATGCGTCGTTAAACTCCAACTCATCATCATCATCATCATCACGGCTCATTTTCCGTATAATCCAGTGATGCATAACCGTTTATTATTATTAATATGGTTTTATTATAGAGATAATAAGGTAAGAATCCTGATCAGCTTATTACCCCTACATGTATCTTTCCATAAAGCTACATACCATATAGTCAGTAAGGGTGATCAAGTAAACCGAGGGGTCACAGGTTAGAATTCTCCAATATCGTCCTCTGAATATAAAATTTGCATAATCAATCAGTGCAGACCCTGATGAAATGCAGCATTATGCCACATTTCATCTGTGTCTTCTCTGTTTGACAAAACATTTAGGATTACAGTCTAAAAAGGGTTAAGAGGCCAATCAGGCCGGTGAATTTAATCCTACATGTATAATATATGTTCTCAGTGAATAGCTACATAACCTTTCTATACCCTCCTATAAAAGCCATGAAGAGCCAAAATATCTGTCTCTGATGAAGACAGTTGATCAAAATCTACACTTTGTTCATCAACAAATTTAATCAATATATTCATACCAAGGCCATGCCCGTCTTAAATGCTGACAAGTAGGTATCGATCTAGTGTATTCTTTTTCATTTAATAACACTATTTATACCAACTTTAGCACGAAGTATTTATTGATGTGCAAGGTCTACACTGATGTAATTCGCTAAAGCTCGTGGATTGTCTCACAAAACATATTGAATAATGGGCTGAATAGTGCATACTTTGTGAAATCAACTACTCCTGGAGCCTTCATTATAACTTTTTTTTATACTTTGCATGTGTGCAAAAGACATACTGAAGATGTGCATGTAATGATGAATAAAGTATTTTTTAAGAAATTCGCAGCATTTTAATCCAATTTTTGGATCATTGTAATGCATAGCTTGTTTCCATTGTTTTCCATTTCAGTTAAGAGGGTAGTACACTGGCTTTGATTGTAGCAGATCCACATAAACAATCTCATGTGATTAAAGCCATTTTCTCTACTGTGACATAGTAAACTGATGGCATTGATAGTCAATGAATAACAAAATCTAATCATTGATAGATCAGCTGATACATATATATATATATATATATATATATATATATATATATATATATATATATATATATATATATATATATATATATATATATATATATATATATGAGCCGCGGCATGTGATTTCGATCAATGTGGCGTTTTGACAAGTGTAGACTCAGACGATCCTGTGCAACCTCCTTTTAAGCTTAGAAACTCCATAAATAATAATAATGTTCAGTCAGTTGCTTAACACTCTTAGAATATTCTATAGACTAGCAAAGGCTCTGATCAGACTGTGTGTCTACGCAGGCTTGCTGGTCATACATACCACTTTGTTGGAAATCTCATGTTGCGAAGGGTATTCGTGTATAGTCCTGGCTTTGTTATGTCGTATCTAATGTGATCATGCCTTCTCTTAAGAAGAGACCCAGTTGCTTTTCTTTAATTTTATTTTCATTTTTAAATAATATGCGTGTCTGTTTATCTGCATCCTAATAAAGGTTTTGTGTGCAAGTTAATTGATACTTTTAAGTCTAAGTCCTATTTCAAAAAAAAATTAGCCAAGTCCACTAAGAAATATTCTGGGTTGACTTACTCAAGGGCACAACTTAGAGCCTCTAGTTACATAGATCCAGTTAAGGAAATTTTATTAGCGTAAAATTGTGAATATTTTCTAACCCATCAATTTAAACATGTTTTATGTGCTCAAAAGAACCGTCTCATTGAGACGGTTCTTTTGATGTGCTCAAAAGAACCGTCTCATTGAGACGGTTCTTGTGAGTGCCCACAATATATGTTTTGGATGAGAAATAAAGAAAAAAGTTTTCCAATACACACTCTTATCTGAAGGCCTGTAGTTAGACTTCAGCCACCAACCCCTTCCTCTTTATTCAAGCACTTTACCACTGAATAACTGCACTCAAAACTGAACTTGTTGTAAATGTAGTTTGATCTGATACCTTATATCCCAGTCAACAACTTTTCATTTCTGTCGGGACAGGTTTCCCTTGATTGGACCAGTACTAAGCAGGGATTAATTCGTTTTGCTCAAGGACACAATGCAGGGCCATCGTTGGGGCTTGAACCAGCAACCCCTCAGTCTTGTGTCAAGCACTCTACCATTGAGCCCCTGTGCTCCACCTGAAATATAAGTACCTCTGAAAGTGGTACAAATTACCAAAAGGAGACATAGCTGGACTCCTTCTCTGCATTTGAGTTAATACTCTAGGACTAGGTTCTCTTGAATGAGCCACAAGTGCACTTCTTTCAGAGCTCAATTGACGGAATGGTGCTGATATAACTGGAGAGGTCCTTTGAATCTGTCGTTTCTGAATTTGGGGCAACACATTATCAGATTTTCCCACTGTATCTGATCTTTTTTTGTATTAATTGATGAATTATGTCATGGTCAACCGTTTTGTTCTGCCAGGTCTCAAAAATATTTCATGTATTCCTGGTCTGAACCAATTCTTAGCGAGAGAAAGTGTCTTTCCCAAGGACATCTGACAATTAAGAACAAAACTAAAATGTAGGAAAAATCGTCAGGGATGGAGTGAGGCTTTGAACTCCAATCTTGGGCCCTACAAACTGAGACAAGCTATTTTACTTTAATTGCCTTTCTGATGTCTTGTGGCTGTTAGTTTTCCTTGGCTTTATCTTCTATAAATCAATACAATCAAGTACAACACTGAACCCGGGACAGATTTTTGGCTTAAGAAATAATCTCTGGCAGTTTGATGCAGGACAAGCAGAATCATTTTAAGACAACTAAAAATTTAAAGCATCAGAACTTGTGTAAAGAATTCCCAGATTTGATACCTTTCCAGTTTCCAGGATTAAAATTATGAAACTAGTTAAAGAAAATCGATAATATGCAAGGCTTTGTCGACTATCTTATCTTTTTCTGCAATGAGTTTATTAAATTCAATAACATCTGAGCACGCATACAATATTGTATTTATCACATGAATTTTAACTCCCACTTTATATACTTTTTTCCTTCACTAAATCGATAAAACATTTACGAAATAGTTATTTAGGGTGTCTCTCTGGTTTCAGTCATAAGCTCTGGACACGTTGTAGCTCCACATTTGGTTTGGTACCTAGATTCCCTGTGACGCGTCAAGAAATCTAATTCATCTTCGTATAAGATTTATAAAGTCTAACCACATTATTTTGGCCTCCTTATCCATGAGGGTAAACATTTTAATCAGGGTCTGACAATTCACACTCATCTTGAGTAAGAAAATTTTGGAACCGTTCACTTGACTGAAAAGCCAAATGAAATATTGTAAGGCCATTGTCTATCGTCCAAATATTGGAGAGACTGGTTGCACCTTTTCTCCCCCCCCCCCCCCACCAGCTCATGACGTTTGGTAACGGTTTAATTCTAAAAAATTGGAGCTGTTTTTGTGGAATACGTTTTGTCTTCCTTTTGGTTTCTATTTCTCTTCTTTGGTGTTTAGGTTTTGATCTGATTCTGGTCTTCTTTTTTCAGCTTCTGAAAATTCCATTAGTTTTAACCAGCTGTCAATGGCAACTTTAAGGTCAATGATGAATTTGGACAGACGGGCAGGTGACGTGGCCCCAATGTCATGTTTATCATACTCAAACCAACTCTCTGCAAATGAGCGTATTTGTTTCTTAGAAAGTTGTTTAAAGTTTTTGCCATTTATACATAGGAAAACCTATCACAGTCTCGTAGGGGCGATGTTTTATTACGGTTCAATTAAATGTTAGTAATCTTGGAAGAAGTCGCGCAAGGACCATTTGTGTCAAATTATTAGGAAGTCTGACCAGAAATGTTTGATGGACAGAAAGGCATCCTATGATCACCAAAGCTCACCTTGAGCGTATGGCTCAGGTGAGCTTAAATGAAATGTATTTATTTCAGAGTAGCGCAGAATCGGAGAGAATAACTTACTTCAGTATTTGAGCCTGATGGCCTGCTGGAAAGGACACGTTTTTGTTTGTTTGTTTTCTTGTCATATGTTGCTGTGATGGAAAAATTCTGCAATGCGACGAAATCCCACTCTTTTATTTCTGTCCTGGCAAAATCCTGCCACAAAGCTATATTAACAGATCCTGTGTTGCCTTTAACTTTCAATCTTTTAAATGGTACTTCCTCTTTTGCTTAACCTACTCTTTTAGTTGTTTCAGGAGAAACCTTAAATTAAAAGAACGATATACAATTTGTGTTAAATTATTATTTTCATACTCTAATGCATAAATACAGGAAGAACATAAAGGGAGTTAATTCTGAAGCAAAAACTGAAAGCAAATATTGTAATGCTACATTTCATCTTAACCAAATACCGGTTTTTGGTACATTGAAGTGTTTTTGGGAAAAAGTTATCAAAAGGTCACAACAGTTACTTAGGAACTAAGTTAAGGGGGAACAACGCTTTCATTATACTTGATGGCGATGTATTATGTTCCTCATTAATCTAGGCAATATTATGTTCCTCATTTATGTACTTAAAGTTTTAACTGACCGAAATAAGATTGTGTAATGTTAATGATAATAAATGAGAAGGTACAGTTATAACAAAACCCATAGACCAACCCTTTAAATTGTTATGGAAGTAACTTAAGCAAGATATAAACTGCAATGTTCCATCATGATAAGACACTTCCCCAATCAGACTGTAGTGGACATCAATAAACACCCGCAGCTAAGCTGAACTGGACAACATTAGACACTTCCCCAACCAGACTCCACTGGGCATCATGATTAGATTTGGTTTCTCAGGCTGCCACTCTTTGTACAATTGCTAGTTTTTCCTCACATTGTGAGATACGCTTTCTGTATTGCTTTGCTCTTATATTTTTATGCCCCCAACGGCATATAGTAATCGCACTGTCGGTCTGTCCGTCCCGCTTCGTGTCCAGTGCATATCTCCTTTTTTCTTTGAGGTAGGAATTCCAAATTTGGTGTGTGGATACATCTTGGGATGACGGAGTGTCTCGTAAATTTGGTGTGTGGATGCATCTTGGGATGACGAAGTGTCGCTTATCATAATTGGGTCACTGTGACCTTGAACTTGACCTCCGACCTAGTTTCTAGAAACTGCATTGAGTCTGGTGCTAACTCCTATATGCTTTGAGATAGGAATTCCAAATTTGGTGTGTAAATTCATCTTAGGATGGCGGAGTGTCACTTACCATTTTCGGGGACATGTACCATTGACCTTCATCTCTGACCTGGTTTTTAGAATAATCGTGCCCGGAGCATATCTCTTATATTATTTGAGCTAGGAATCTCAAATTTGATGTGATGATGCATCTTGGGATGACGAAGTATCGCATACCATAATTCAGAAGACCGTTAAAGAGTTTATACCGTATATGGGCATGAAAGACATTTATCAAGTGACCAAGATCACACAGTCTTTTTCTATTTCAATTTTTTTGTTTGTGGTTTTACGTCCTAGTCAACAGCTTTGGTCACGTCCAGCTTACCTAACCACACATTTTCCTTGACAATTTTACTAAGCGGTTATCGAGTTCTTTGTGCAACTACTTTGGCTTGTGCTCAAGAATCAATGGTAAGAGTAAATGGCAAAGTTTTGATGATCAATCTCCAGGAAAATATGAGACCAGGCAAGAGATCAAACTCATGACATAATGATCTGGAATCTGACTCGCTATCGATTGCACTTCTTGGCCTGGTACATAGTCATTCATATTTACTGAGTATAATAATATTGGTCTAATAAAAAAAAATAAACCTTCAAAGTAATATTTATATAACAATTCATTTGGAAACTAATTCGGGCTTACCATAAAGTAGGCCAAGGTCAATCGCGATCATCATTTGAACACATTAAGTATGCCCCAGATACCATCAGACTTTTGGAAATTATTTTGCTTCACCCTATAAGTTCATTTCGCCTATAGGTTTCTAAAGGTGCAGTCACATATTAATGGTGCTGTAACACATTAACGGATAAAGGTAACGGACGCCAAATGGACAGAAAATTTTATCTGGTGGTGGAAGTCGTCTCAATGGTGGTGAAGGGCGTTGTGGAAGTCGTTCGGAGCGCATTCGTACCAGACAAGTAACGGACAAAACGGTAGACAAAATGAATATGCACTGTATAAGAAACGGATAAAACCTTTGAAGGTACTCATCCGGGCAACTCGATTACATGTCCTGTAGTTGACCGTTCACAACTCAGATCGAGCGGACATCAACGTATATTTACAGGATACCTACAGGATGTCGAACACATGAGAACAGGACAAACCAGACGAAGACTGGACAAACGGCATACCAACATGCGAGTAAAGTTCATCCATTGTATATTCTTATCCTGTAGCGTCCTTTCAAAGTTTTGGACATCCAAGACTTGCCAAAGGATAGGACCGGAAAAAAACGGATATTACCTGACATGGAACGCATTCACCACATTAGGGACAGACAAGAAACCAATGCAAATGGATGCAGATGGACACAAACAAATAGAGAATTTTATTATCTGTTACTCGTCCGTTAGCGCTTTCCCGTAAGGTATGACTGTCTCTTAACTGATCAAGAATTGACAGAAAAATGCAAAACAATTGTTTCTCCGTTGGTGAAAGTCGTCTCGGTGGTGATGAAGGTCGTCACGGAAGTCATAAGGGGCGCATAGAACACATGACTTGCTCATACATACCGGAGAAGTAACAGGCAAAGAACGGTCAACTAACTGACCTTGCCATACGTGTAACGGTATAATGGACAAAACAAATATTACCTTATAGGAAAGACAAAATATAGACAAAACATATATGCTTTCCTTGACCGTTTAACCTGGTACTCGTCGGTTTTTACCGTTACATGTCCTGTAGTGGACACTTCATAACTCAAGTGAACAGACATCAAGGGATACAAACAGTATACCTACAGGATGCTGAACACACAAGAACGGCACAAACCGCATACTAAAGCTAAAGTATCGGCCATCCACCGGACATCTTTAGCATGTTGTCTGGTGGTGTCCGTTAATAGTTTTGAATATGTCCAAAACTCAAATGGATACGACCGGGCAAAACAAATTTCACCTGGCACGGAACGCGCTCCGCATGCGAATGGACACAAAAGGACAGACAAATTTAATGTCCATTACACGTCCGTAGCACTATCCAGCTAAGGTGTGAATTTGTATTTTAATATGCATGTATTGGTGGGAATCGTAAACTTCATAAACAAGAGTCGCCAGATATGAAAGGAAATCTTATGAGAGGTTTTCTGGTTCTGTATATGGAGGCTTAAAATCGCACAAAAATAAAAGTTTTCTATTTGGTGCCTTCTGGTGTAAAATATCAAAAAAAGGAGACTGTGGCACAGCGTTCTCCTGTTTTCGCTCTTTCATGAGATTTTTTTTATTTTAGGTGATTGTTTCAGCCTCAATATACACAGCTCAACACAGCCTGCTGCTCTATTCAGGGCTCGAAAAAATTTTTTGGACCTACTCGTCCTGTGGGGCAAGTAGCCTAAATTTTTCACTCGTCCTTACTCCAGTTGAACTCGTCCTTAAGTCTGGTATTTTAAAAGAGACAAAACACATAATTCAGTAACTTATTTACAGTTAGTTTTAGGTGACATGTGACACCAACTGACTAGTAATATATGTCAAAACAAATAAAACTGTGGTTTACACTATTCCCTTTCAGCCATTAGACTATTCAGTCATCTGTGCAGCAGCCTTTGGACCCCTCGGACCAGTACATATGTGCCTCTTAATGTGTCTAGTCCCTTTACCACTGTTAAACCAGATTATAATACTTTCTGTGGGATTGTATTCCATAAGATCAGGACCATCAACCTTAATTCTAACAAGACTAGACAAAGCTTCCTGTTTCATGCTTGTTCTTGCAGTGATTTTAATATTGTTAACTGAGCTAAAACCTTTCTCACATTCAGCAGTTGTTAGTGAGATTGTCAGCATATCCTTCTCTTCTGAATCACCCCCACCCTGGAGGCAGAATTTTCTGATGTCACCCTGCTTTGACATGTTTTGTCATCTACTTTTGATATCAAAATAGGCTTGCTTAATCAATCAATCGATGTAAGCCGTTTTCGTATACAGAGATAAAATCCGGAACGTTGGCTTTATACTTTCAAAACCCTTAGGTAGAATTGACTTTCAAATGTGTCCCGGTATTTAGTTCAAAGATCAACAAGATTTTACCGGGTTGCATTTACTGCTGACTAGTGTAAACATCCGGTCACATTTTAGTGACATTTTAAACCTACCGAACGATCTTTCTTCACTGTGTTTGCGTTGCTTTTGCAGGCTGTAAAACATGCTAGTTATTTTTTTTTTTTTCCGCAAAAATAATTACAAAACCAAAAAAATCTACTCGTCCTGTCGGGCTAGCAAATGGCAATTTCCACTCGCCCTTACCGAACTTCCACTCGTAAATACGAGCGGACGTGTACAATTTTCGAGCTCTGCTATTTATGAAGACTCTTACCTGTGTATGAGTGACCTGAGCTGAAATTTTACCATAAGGTCTTTTTTCATAGTCATTTGTCATAAAGTCAAACAAATGTAGCTAGTATATTGACTTTGGCATTTCACTATTTAAATTCATTGCAAAACTAGCTGGACCTTAACGTTAGATAGGTCAATGTCAACATGGAGGATTATCATAATAAGCTCTACATCCCCGATATTACAAGCCAAGCAGAGTTCTCAGCCTTGTGGGTCTGGAATATATTTTCAATTGTTACTTATATAAATGGGCGTGGCGATTATCCCGGTCATGTTAACAACCCATTTTAACAAGCATTCATTTTGCCACCCTAAGAAATCTCAATGTGAGGTCTAAGTTCAATTGGTAAAAGGTTTCATAGAATGTGCTTGAAATTATTGACAGACCACGAGGGGCGAACGGATGATTGACAGTGGATTATTGACTCACACATAAGCATTTAGCTCAGGTGTGCAAATATGTCAAGAACATATCAAGGTAATTGTTGAACGGCTGTCTAAACGTTACATGAACATACAGAAATAATCTTAAAAACTACTGGATCAATGGACATCTCATGATATCAACATATATACCTTGCATGAATTGTGCAAAAAAAAGGAAATTGTTGCCGCACACTTATTATATACTGAAAAAAAGGTTTAACCATTTTCCACTTTTAAGTAAAGTCGGCAAAAACTGCAGCATACTAACTGACACACTAAGTGAGATGAAATGATAGTTAAGTTACTACGTAAGCCTATAAGGGACATTGTGTTTTGTGTAAGGGTGTTTTGAGTTATATTTTTCAAATTTGTGACTCTCACGTGTTGTGTTTAGGCTTCGATATTTTATTAGATTTTAGTGAAATAGCTGCGAGCTTATGTATGAAAATGACAAGCTGATAGAAAAGCTATTAAATAAAAAAAATGACAGTCATACAAGTATACTTACATCCCCATTTTTATTGTTTCCTTTTTATTTCCTCATCGACCGTTTAACAACACAGGACACAAAAGCCAAAACATAAAAGTTGGAAGTCACAAGTTTGAAACACAAAACTCAGATCATCCCTACACAAAACTATGGACGCCAATAAGGGACACTGTATTTTGGCTTTTGTGTTTTTGTCCTGTGTTGGTGACATGAAAAGGATGCGATAAAAATTGGGATGTGAGTATATATGTACCTTTGTCGTTTTTTTTAAAAACGTTCCTGATTTTGAAAACTCAAACCATCTTTCCATAAAACACAATGTCCCTTGTAGGCTTCTGTATAAAACAGATCCCTCCCATCAATGTTTACCTTTGAAAATTGACATATATTTCTTTAAAAACTAAATAATGATACAAATAATAGCAAAGTCTGACTAGTAGCGATTGTAATTATGGTGCTACTTATTAAAAACATAGCATTAGAAATTATTGTCATACTTCCAATATATAAAATAGGCAATTGCTGATAACACTTCACCTCAAAAGAATTTTACTAATAAGGCGTACATTTTTCCTAATTGTAATGATAACTAACACCAAATTTTCAAATTGCCGAAATGTTCTTTTTTTTCCTTTTTTTCAAGCTGGTGTGGTTCGGCAGTGAAATACACATACTTCACATCAAAAGTAGTTTCAAGGCAACTCGTCATTTACAAAGTTGTAAAAACTTGCATTTTCCAACTCTTATCTTCATTTTTGTCTTTAAACTGGCTATCGTTTCGAACAAACTATCAGTGAATTAATTGTTAAATTTCGAAAAATTAAAGTGCTAAAAAATTTAGGAAAGAAGTGCTCTTTAAATCCAAAAGTGAGTGTCTGCTTTCTGCGCATGCGTACGAAATATGCTAAATACGATGTTTGAAATTGTGTATCTTATTTCAGTATTTAGGTGCCCCACACCTTTTCCCTGGATGCATTTTACATATGCTGTGTATATATGTTGTAACATTTCATTGTCAAAATGGCATCTTGGTTCAAGGAAAGTAAGTAAGGTTGCAAAGATCAGGAATCGATACAATCAAGTACCACACCTGACCCAGGATACCAATGGGAAAGTGACAAACTCACAGAAGACACCACAAACGAGAGCCAAGAGGTCAGCCCTTTCCCAGCAGGTGACCACGAAGCACATATAAACAGACGCGCACAAAACATAGCAAACACAAGACAGAACAAAAACATAAAAGATCCACAAAAGAAGTACCGCCTTGGAACGGTCAGTAAAATATTTTACTAGAGGGCTTAAACCGGTTTAACGGCGCCAACCTCACCCTTAATTCAGATCAAGACACATAGATATTTAGTTTGCATGAAAGACCCCTAACTTATCAATGCATCATCTCCTAAAACATATAAATCAAGATATAACAAGGAGATAAAGCAAGGATAAGGACTCAACAGTAAATTAAAATTATACGGAATGACACTATTTTCAACTTTTTAATGCATTAGTCGTGTTCTAAGCATATTCCACACGCATACGTAGAAAAGGGTATAAAACTTTTGGAATAGAAGAGCACTATCTTCTATACTCTTTATTTCAGCACATTTACTGTTTGAAAAAAACAATCACTGAGTTATGACAAAATGGTATCCAGTTTAAAGACGAACAATGAGGGGTGGGATTAGAAAATGCATTTTTCTACCAATTTAGAAATGCTGCGTTGCTTTGAGACGTACTTTTATGCGTATTACGTTAATCGTACCGCTGAACCATGCCAATTATAAAAAACGTGAAGGCAATTTAAAAAAAATGGTGTTTGTTATCATGTCAATTAAGGAAAATATATGCCTCAACAGTGAAACTCTTTACCAATTTAAACAATAGCTTTAAAAGCCTTACTGTAATTTTTCCTGCATACGTTCAAATTATAGTATTATATTTAGTTACCAACATTCTACGAGGGACATTTGGGAAGTATGTAGCATGGTCTTATGCCTCAGCAACCGATCAACAGGACCATTTATGTTTGGTATAATTCTAAACAGCTATTTTATTATATGTTTGGACACAAATTTTCTTTAATTTTAGACACAAATATCCTGAGGATGTTGTGATGCAGGCACAAACTATTATATTGTGAATACATTAACTGTTAGCATACTGGAAAAGCAAATAGTCTGTGGATAGGTTACGTTTTACCTTTAGACTAGAAATGATGTTTATGAAACATTATGCCCCCAACCCATTGCTTGTCAAGAAGGGTTCATAAGTTTTCAATGCCCAAATTTACACAGGGCAATTATTTATAAAAACAATATCTTTTTAATTTTCACCAGGTAATCTACTCATCATTTTCTACCAACTGACCATTTTTGAAGTTCCTAGCTACATATATTTTTGAGATATCTTGATGACAAGTTTTCAATGCCAAAATTTGCAAAGGGCAATTACTCAAAAAATATATATTTTTTTTAGAAATTTTCACCAAGTTATCTATTCATTATCTTCTATCAGCTGACCAAGTTTGAAGCTACTTGCTGCAATAGTTTTGAGATATCTTGATCACAAGTTTTCAATGCCAAAATTTTGCAAAGGGGAATAGCTCAAAAAAATAAAACTGTTTTAAAAAATTTTCACCATATTATCTACTTATTATTTGAGATATCAAATTTTCTATGTCCAAATTTGCAAAGGGTTATAACTAAAAAAAAACTTTTGATTATAAAATTCCATTATGACCCTTTAAAAGGGACATTATGACCCTTTAAAAGGGACATAACTCCACAAAGGGGGATAATCCAGACTTAAAAAAATACGTGTCAATTATTTTTTGATGAGGAATCCATATATGAATATTCAAAACTGTATCTTAATAAATTTTATTGCAGACGCACGCACGGACAAGCCGAAAGTAATATGCACCTTCAGCTTTTCCAAAGTTGAGGGCATAAAAAGTTTAAATAATTTTAAATCCCTTAGTAGGTCAACATCTGGTAAAGTCATTACACAAGTGTTGTTTCTAATAACTAGATACGGTAACAGAAAAAAACAAAGCCGTTTAGAAAACATGGCAGTGCGTTCGTTTTATGGCGAAAGAAGCATTCACAATATACCTATTTTTAACATAAATAACCGATAGTGGATTAAACATGCTCTGCATTTGTAATT
This sequence comes from Loripinus fragilis, assembly GCA_964019695.1. Lineage (NCBI taxonomy): Eukaryota > Metazoa > Mollusca > Bivalvia > Lucinida > Lucinidae > Loripinus > Loripinus fragilis. Next base: position 77,940,048 of record OZ026528.1, on the reverse strand, counting down.
TTATCAAGCACACATTGTGTTCTATGTACAGAAAAAGGCTTGTAAACAGATAACTCATGGGGTAGAATGTTTTATCAACACGTTACAGAGTTATAATGTCATGCTACGTTCTTTCCGAATGCTCCTCGTTCATGTACATTTCTTTTCCTGAAAATATTGCAGAAAATAAAATTTCTTATTTAAATTGATTTAACTCAGTGTCTGCGCCACCATATGTACACAATCCGAAACCACCGATTGTCAAGTTCTCTTAGATGCAACCAAGCCTGATACCACCTTGATTTGGTAAATATTCTTCTTAACTCAACGGCAAGTCCACTTTGTCTCCCTGCACGTGTAATCAATCTTGCGATACTTACAGGTGTAGGAACCCTTAATAATACTTCAGGCGCAATATAAATTTGAGGGAAAGGTGTGAGATCTACAATATTGCGGAATGTATTGCAAACATACCGTAGTGTGAATCTTAAACTAGGATCGTTTTTCAAGCACATGTTAATGATGATTGTCCAAATTTCAGGTGGAAGATGTCTCATTTGCATTCTTTGTTCGTTGACCAGTCTATTTACCTTTGGTTGATTTCTTTTTTCTTGAATCTGTTGACTAAGTATACGCAGGTTTTCTGCCTCTCTGTTGTAGGGCGGTCCTGTGAGTAATTGGTCTTCTTGTATTTTTTCTGGGTTTTGGGGATTTTCTGGTGTTTCTTTGTTTCCTCGTAGGTCATACTGGTGGTCTTGATCATCTTCTTCTAGGTCTTCACCATCTTCTATTAATCTGCTTCTTTCATGTTCTACTGATTCCTCATATCCATTACTTTCTATCGGCTGTACATTTTGTCCTCCCAAAACCCAATTATCTTCATCGATTGCATATACAATAAGGTCTATGGTATCACTTTCAACTTCCAAGCTAGCATAATGATGCTCTGGGATATGCCCTAGCGTAAGTGTAATTCTTTCATTGTCAACTTTACTGTCATCTGAAACGATTCTACAATGAGGAAGCCCTGCACTGGAAATTACTAAAAACTGTACATTGTATTCCCTCGCTAGGGCAATGAGTGTAAGGTGGTCACAATATTCTGAAACTTTTTTTCATTTTTTCAACATAAATATTTTCATTTTCAGTCCTAAAATTATGGTATCCTCTCATATTTCCCACAATGTGTTTAACATCCTCTTCTCTTAATTGTATACCTGAGCGATTTATACCGAAAGCCTGCAGCTGATCTGAAACTGCATCAAATTGGCTCCGGAGTGACTCTACCACCTTGCCGTGGTCTCTGGGGCACACTTCACATTGGAGACGATATTGATTGTAATACTTGTCCCCGTCCGGGAGTGCAAAGAGTAGAGTCCCACCTGTTCACCGGTAACTCGAAGGGGATGGCCTGGAAGACTGAGAGCATGCAGAACATGGGCGTATAAAATTCTGTATGACTCAACACGTCTCTTTGGCCTCTTTGACGGGGTAGACTCGAGGGGAAACATGGCCCGGTGTTTCTAATCGGTCTTGTCATGCTGAGCCCCAGGAAGCTGAAAATGTAAAAAAAAATATTTCTTATATCTTCACTCTATAGTATCGTTCTGATGCCAACCACGTGTCCATTATCTTATATATTCTTTCTTTTATAAAATATTCCTAGAAGGCAGTGGCTTAACGGGTCAATTGCGCAGATTTTATTTGTGCAAGTATAACTTCTATGTAACCCTAGCACTGGAGGTCGGAAAACCACTCCATTAAAGTGCTCCCTTGTTGGACACCACGGTGGGTGGGGAAATGGAGGCTGAATCTTTAAACCAAACTCACATGGCTTCAAAATCTAGAAAACGCCACGCACCCATTACAGACACAGATTCTGATGAATCATTAACAGCTTCTCAATCTCAATCCAAGTCTTCTGTAACACCAAAAAAAAACCTTATGTACCTAGATTTCTAATCATTCATTCAGAAGTAGAAGGAAAGGATATTTCTCTTCTTTCTCCCTTTCTGATACACAAGACAATAAGGAGTATGGCAGGTGCGCCAAAAAGAATTAAGAATCTTAGATCAGGTGACCTTTTAATACAATGTGCCAAAGAACCTCATGAAAAAAGCCTTTTAAAAATGAAAACTTTTTGTGGACTGAAATGCTCCGTAACTCCTCATAAATCCTTGAATACATCCAAGGGTATTGTTCGCTGTCCTGCCTTAATCAGGCAGAGCAACGAACATATCTTGGAGTTCATGGAGGAACAGGGTGTTACGGATGTCCGTAGAATCAATGTCCATCGTGATGGTGTCCTAAAACCAACTAATACATTTGTATTTACATTTAATACACCAGAACTACCAACCATTGTCAAAATAGGTTTCATTCAAGCGAAGGTTGATGTATATGTTCCCAATCCGCTTAGATGCTATCAATGTCAAGTGTATGGCCACCATGAAAATAAGTGTAGCAGGCAGGCTTTATGTATCAACTTTGGTATGCCTGAACATTGCGCATCTGGCCAGTGTCAAAGACCTGCCAAATGTGTAAACTGTTCTGGTGACCACCCTGCCAACTCCAAAGAGTGTCCACAATGGGAGAAAGAAAAGAAAATCTTAAAAATCAAATGTGAACAAAACATATCATTTCCGGAAGCTCGTAAACAATACAAACAATTCTATCAGGCTAGGACATATGCAAGTAATGTGAAACCAGGCACTTGCAACAAATCTACAGAAACTGACAACAAGAGCACACAGATTGACGACAGCTTTACAGAATACTTAAAAAAACAGACACAAGAAAAACAACAAGAACCCCCTAAAAAAGGTAATCCATCTCGTCCAGGGCAAACCCTTAAGCCAGCAACCCTGGAGATGATAAGGAAAGACAAAGAGAAGAAGAAAGAAGAGAAAGACAAACTCAAAAAACAACAAAAAGATAAAAGACGGCAACAATATCACAAAGAAAAAGCACAGAAAGATAAAGAAGAAGCAGAAAAAGCAATACTAGCTCAGAAGAATCCATTTTCTGTGTTTAAAAAGGATGATGAGGAAGATGACATGGAGGATGATTCTGTGGTTTTCACAGACTCTTCCTCAAGTGATCATTTCCCTAAATGCACTTTTTCATGATTACCAACAACTTAAACAATGGAAGGTGTCAATCTAACCATTATTTTAGTACCTCTTTTAATATTATTTTCAAGTATGGATTTTAAACATAAAATAATTCAATGGAATTGTCGAGGTTTGAAACCTAATTATAATGAAGTATCTCTATTGATTTCCGAATATAATCCATCTGTATTTTGTTTTCAAGAGACATTTCTTAAACCAGATGATAACATCTCATTAAAAGGTTTTAATATATATAACTATGTTCATACTGATTGTCTGAGGCCCTCTGGTGGTGCCTCAATATTTGTAAAATCATCTTTCCCACAAAGAAAGATTGATTTACAAACAGAACTACAAGCAACTGCTATTTCTGTCACTCTTGACAGAGAAATAACTATATGTTCTGTATATATTCCTCCATCCTTTTCTCTCAACTACCAACACTTGGACAATTTACTGCAACAACTTCCTTCGCCGTATATCTTATTAGGTGACTTCAATGGTCACAATATCCTCTGGGGTGGTCAAAATAATGATCCTGAGGCGAACTTATCGAAAATTTCATTACAAAGAATGACATATGTATTATGAATGATAAGTCTTACACTTATCATTCTCCAAATACAAAGTCCTTTACATCTATTGATCTTTCCTTCTGTCATCCATCACTGTTTCTTGATTATAATTGGTCTGTATGTGAAGACCAACACAATAGTGATCACTTCCCTATTATCATTGAACAGAACACTTTTTCCACTGAGGACCACAATCCAAAGTGGAAATTAAATAGAGCCAACTGGGATCTATTTAAAAGTAAGTAATTGTGCAAAGATCAGGAATCGATACAATCAAGTACCACACCTGACCCAGGATACCAATGGGAAAGTGACAAACTCACAGAAGACACCACAAACGACAGCCAAGAGGTCAGCCCCTTCCCAGCAGGTGACCACAAAGCACATATAAACAGACGCGCACAAAACATAGCAAACACAAGACAGAACAAAAACATAAAAGATCCACAAAAGAAGTACCGCCTTGGAACGGTCAGTAAAGTATTTTACTGGAGGGCTTAAACCGGTTTAACGGCGCCAACCTCACCCTTAATTCAGATGTGGAACAAGACACATAGATATTTGGTTTGCATGAAAGACCCCTAACTTATCAATGCATCATCTCCTAAAACATATAAATCAAGATATAACAAGGAGATAAAGCAAGGATAAGGACTCAACAGTAAATTAAACTGAATACCGGAGCAAACGAAATCCAACAGGTAAACCCCGGTGGGCCCGACAAACAGCCAAAGCATCCGGCCCCTACCATCTCATCAATAGATAAGTCTTTAAGTCGGAACCATCATAGAGTCTGAAGTCGGACCCACCGGCGTGCAATTAAAGAGGAAAGCAAAGTTGCCAACCGTGATTGGGTTGACTACCAAGCATGCAGTCTGTTGCAATACATTAATGTTATAGCCAATCTTTTTATCATGGGAAATTATTTTAATGAACTGCGCTGAAAAATTATTAGAGCCAACAATCTTCTTCAACTTATACACCAAGTCACCATAGAAATCAGGTTCCGAAAGTCCTTGGCACAAGAGAGATTTAAGTCCAACTTGGAATTTAGAAATCAAATCATAGTATCGTCTATAAAATTTTGAAAATGTTTTGCGAAGTTTATGATACCGATAGCCTTGTTTAAGAAGTTTCTGAGTTAACAATTTATTGCGAGTGTTGAAGTCAGCAACATAGCTAGATGCTCTAGCAAAACGAATAAGTTGAGAGATATAGACTCCATAGGATGTAGAACGAGGAACATCACCATCTAAAAATGGGAAATTGACAATTTCAAAATCAAAGTCGTCACGTTTGTCATAAATTTTGGTAGAAACAATATCATTAGAAATTGACAAATGCAAGTCTAAAAATGCGGCTTCGGTATCAGAGGCATTTGCTTTATTAAGTTGGAGCTCTGAAGGGTATATTTGACTAACCATATTGTCAAAATAAACATTAATATTTAAAATATCGTCCAAATATCTGGAAGTAGTGTTAAACGCATCAATAACATCAGCCTGCTTATCATCAGAAAGAGACATCATAAAGTCCCTTTCATAACAAAACAGGAATAAATCTGCAACCAGAGGAGCACAATTAGTGCCCATAGGAATCCCAACAACTTGTCTATAGAGCTTGGTGCCAAATCGAATAAAAATGTTGTCCAACAAAAAGGTCAGCGCATCGCATACATTTTGACACGACCATGCATGATATTTTTTAGGTTTTTCTGAAGTAAAAAATGCATTTCTGTCACTACATGCAAGGTAAGGAGAGCCTTCTCTCTGGAAGGTACTTTCAATAAGATCAATAAGTATATCTTTAATTAACCCCCGAGTTTGCTTACCGCCTTGCCGTGGTTCGGGGGCTTAATTCGCACGGGGGACTTTATTTTTGAATAACTGTCCCCTCTGCTTAAAGCTAAAGGTAAGCCAGGCGCTCGCCCTCTGGCGCCCTAGAAATATGGATGGCTGTCCGGCTCCACTGGGGACAGACTGTATGTACCTTCGTACTTAAGCAGGCCTGTTTACGTCTCTTGTTTTGCAGACATGAGAGGTGACAGGTTGGGGTTAGAGTCCCCACGCAAACCAGTGGTAACTGTCCGTAAAAGCCGCAACTATAGCAACTTGTTTTCATAAATAACCAATACCTTAAATTTATCAAAAACTGTCTTACACTAGTAAAACTGTAAAGAAGATAAAAGTCAAATAAAGCGGTTTTACATTTTATAACTGCTATAGTCTTATTTATTGAGTTCTAGATCTTGTTGAACATTCATTTTTAAACTCTTACTTTATCTATATGACAGTTTTCATGATTAATTGTCAAGTACCTAACTTTCATTATTGCTCTTATATATTTTTTAAAGTTCTGTATTGTAGAGCTTTAAAGTTCTGTTTGTAGGGATATCTTCAGATTTTAACTTGAAGAGCAAATTAACTATGAAATATCTGTGCTTAATTCCAATACCTTATTCAAAAGAACATACTGTAGTTCTTTCTGTCTCAAATTCAATTATTTCTCTAATACTATTTGTGTCTTTTTTCATTATTGACACTTAAACTCAAACAGGCTTAAATCCACCGAGTTTACTGCAATCATTTCAATTTCAAACTTTTTAAATAATCTATCACAGTTTATTTTCTTAACTGTACATCACAACCGGGCTTATACCGTGTCTGTAGGGTTAAAATATACAGATTGCTTTACCTCTGTAGTAGATAAGGTGAAAACCCTTATTAAAACAGTGTGCTGCCTGTTTGCCGTGGGTTTGCGACGCGTGAATGGGAGAAGAGAATCCTGGCAATTGAGGAAAGCCCAGGGATCTCCAGCTTTCCAACACATTGTTTTGGTCTCGGATTCAGCTAGACGTGAGTCCAGTGCTAGGTCCGGCGCTGGATCAATCGGCTGGGTGGTCCATCTCTTGAAACCATCTTTTTCTTACTTCCTTCTGTCTACTTTAAAGTATCTTTTAGGTACATAACCGGGTTTGAATTTTCTCCATTTATATCTTACTATTTGGTTTCAAGAGTGACTGCTCATGGGCCAATCCTGGGGCATATGGACCAGCGTTAGGAAGGCTTTTGAGAGTGGTGAGGGGGGTCAAAAAACTTTGGGTGGGGACGTCCAATAAATGTTAAATCTTTTTCTTAAAGGAATCAGTATTTCATATGTATTGGACGTAAATCTTAAGCTGGGTGAACAACTGGAAAATATGAACCGGAGTATAGTAAGTACGTAGCTTTAACGTAGGAAATAGGAAAACCATTTCCATATTACGTTCCCTTGTTGGACTCCTTGGTGGGTGAAGTGCATACTTATCGAATCTAAAATCCAAACACTATGGATCATGCTGAAAAATTTTCAACCATGGTCCCTCCGACCCCAGGCCAAGGTCTGGGTTTGACCCCCAATTTCGTATTGTCTCAGGACAATTACCCTACTCCTTTACAAGCAAGTTCTACAAACAAAAGACAAAGACCAGACTCAGATGATGAAAACATTACAACATTTTTCAAACCTGACAACTTTGCTAAATTCATAGTTGTCAAATCAAAAACAGAAAAACCTATAACCTCATTGTCTCCTTTTGTGATAGAAAAGCAAGTTGAATCAGTAATAGGTACACCCAAAAATGTCAAAAAGCTGAAAAATCAAACTCTTCTAATTGAAACTTCTAGAAAATCTCAAACAGACAATTTACTTAAAATGAAAACTTTTTTCAATTTACCAGTCACAGTCTCTGAGCACAATACCCTTAATTCATCTAAGGGTATTATCAGAGATCGTTCCTTGAAAGGTGAAACAGAAGAGAACATTTTAGAATATTTGAAACCTCAAGGAGTGACTGCTGTCAAACGTTTTAAAATTAGAAAAGGTGAACAGCTTATTGAAACTAACACATTTTTACTTACTTTCAACATGGTCACTCTGCCTAAATCACTCAGAATTTTCTACCGAATGATACCTGTTGATATTTACATTCCTAACCCCTTGCGCTGTTTCAACTGCCAGAAGTATAATCATCATGAGGACAACTGCCCCCAAGATATCGGAGCTGTTTGTGAAAATTGTGGAATGGGTGACCATGACCACATTACATCACGCTGCAAAAATCCAACCAAATGCGTCAATTGTGGAAAAGATCACCCTTCCAGATCAAACAAATGTGAAATTTGGATTCAAGAAAAGGAAATCATGAGAATCAAAGTAATAAACAACACCACTTACTTAGAAGCTAAAAAAATATTTGAACACAAACCAGAGTTCACCTTTTCAAAAATTGTACAGTCATCTCAACCCTCAAAACCAGAAACAAAAACTACAGAAACACATTTTGACGAAAAAGACTTCAATATTACAGCCAGCTCCAAAGTTATCATACCATCTATTTACAAAACAAAAAAGCAATCTGAACAAAATACAACAGCATCTAAAACAGCAAGTTCATCATCTCAGTCTGGTACATCAAAATCAAACAATCAACAGGAAAAGTCAAGATCGAGATCAAAGACAAGAAAAACAAGTAGGGACAACAGTAAGTCCCCTAAACCAAAACAAAAACCAAATGTAAAACTAACAAGATTACAAGATCAACCTGTCAAAACTTCAAATATATATGGTCAACTAGAATCTATGGAGTCATAGATTTCACTTAAGACCTGAACATGAAAGTTTCCAATATTTTAATTATAGTTACTCTTTCCTTTATGCTATTTGACATGGATTTTAAACATAAAATAATACAATGGAATTGTCGAGGTTTGAAGACCAAATTTGAAGAAATATGCGTCTTACAACAAGAAGAGAACCCATCTGTCTTCTGTTTACAAGAAACTTTTTTAAAAACTGTAGATAATATATCATTAAAAGGTTTTAATTCATATCATCACATTCATACAGATTGTCAAAAACCTTCAGGGGGAAGTTCAATATTTGTGAAATCTTCCTGTCCTCAAAGAAAGATCAATCTTAACACTGAACTACAAGCCATAGCTATTTCAGTTACTCTTGATCGAGAAATTACTATTTGTTCTGTTTACATTCCACCTTCTTTTTCTTTGAAAATTGAACATCTTGATTCTTTATTAAAGCAACTTCCTTCTCCATATCTACTCTTAGGAGACTTCAATGGTCATAATATTCTCTGGGGTAATAAAGAAAATAATTCCAGAGGCGAACTCATCGAAAATTTCATTACAAACAATGATATATGTCTTATGAATGACAAATCAAACACTTATATGCATGATCCAACAGGCTCTTTCTCTTCGATAGATCTTTCCTTATGCCATCCATCCCTTTTTCTTGACTTTAATTGGTCTGTCTGTAAAGATCAACATCATAGTGATCATTTTCCTATCGTCATTAAAAGTAATACTTCCACAGTAGAAGATCATAATCCGAAATGGAAACTAAACAAAGCTAATTGGGAATTATTCCAATCTCTATGTACTGATACAATAACTTTAGAAAGTTTCAAAGATTCTTCAGACCCTTTGTCTGATTTCACCTCTTCCCTTATTGATATATCTTCTAAATGTATACCAAAGACCTCGACAAATCCAACAAAAAGTAATCCATGGTACAATGATGAATGTAAAGAAGCTATTAAATCGAGGAAAAAAGCTCTAAATAAATTCAAAAAATATCCAACCAAGGACAATTTAAATGAAGTAAAAGTATTTAGAGCAAAGGCTCGCAGAACAATTAAGATATCGAAACGAAAGTCATGGCGTTCTTACGTTTCAAAAATTAATCACAAAACCCCTATAAAAAAAGTTTGGGATATGATAAGAAAAATATCTGGTAAGACAAAGTCACCCAGTTACACCCATTTAAACCATCCCGTTACAGAAACAAAATCAACAAGTAAATTTGATATAGCTGAAACCTTAGGAGAAACATTTCTAAACAACTCATGTTCAAGAAATTACTCTGAAAAATTTCAAAAAGTTAAAGCAGAACAAGAAAAAATTAAACTTAATTTCAAGTCTGCAAATACTGAGGAATATAATAATCTTTTTAATTTTGATGAACTTTTGGATGCAATTAAACAATCACATGATTCTGCAACTGGACCAGATGAAATACATTATCAAATGCTTAAACATCTCCCAGAGAGCTCCCTACAAGCTCTTTTAGGTATATTTAATCATATATGGACTACTGGTGATTTTCCTGAAGACTGGCGATTAGCCACTGTTATACCTATACCCAAACCAGGGAAAGATCATGCTGAGCCAACCAATTATAGACCTATAGCTCTTACAAGTTGTCTTTGTAAAACTTTAGAAAGAATGATTAATAAAAGGTTGATTTGGTATTTAGAATCCAACAATCTTTTATCACGGTATCAGTCGGGTTTCCGAGCTGGCCGTAGTACAAATGATAATTTAGTTAAATTGGAAACTTTCATACGTGATGCCTTTGTTAAAAAGGAACACGTTGTAGCTGTGTTTTTTGACTTGGAAAAAGCATACGATACCACATGGAGATATGGCATTATGAAAGATATTCATAAACTAGGACTAAGAGGTAGACTACCTACTTTTATTGAAAGCTTCCTTGCTGATCGCGCAATGCAGGTGAGGGTGGGATCCACTCTTTCTGATTTATATGATCAGGAGCAGGGAGTCCCACAGGGTGGTGTATTATCTACAACTCTTTTTAATATTAAAATCAATGATATTGTTAAATGCCTAGATAATTTAACAGATTGCTCTCTCTATGTTGATGATTTTTGTATTTGCTTTCGATCTAAAAGTATGCGAACAATTGAAAGACATCTACAGCAAAACTTAAACAAGATAGAACATTGGGCCACTAATAATGGCTTTAAATTTTCCAAGTCAAAAACACAGTGTGTACATTTCTGTCAATTGCGAAAGCAACATGATGATCCAGTTCTTACATTATATGGATCGCCTATTCCTGTTGTACAGGAATACAAATATCTTGGTTTGATTTTTGACAAAAAGCTTAGTTTTATCCCGCATATTAAATACTTAAAGGCAAAGTGCCTTAAATCCTTGAACATATTAAAAGTTTTATCTCATACTACTTGGGGTGCAGATCGAACAACACTCTTACAATTATATCGACCTTTGATACGTTCAAAGCTAGACTATGGATCCATGTTTATGGATCGGCAAAAAAATCTTATTTAGCTATGCTTGACCCTATCCATCATCAAGGTCTTAGATTAACCTTAGGAGCTTTTAGAACATCACCTACTGCAAGTCTGTATGTTGAGGCAGATGAGCCATCTTTAAATACACGTAGAGAAAAACTTTCTTTACAATATGCTATAAGAATTGCTGAAAATAATTCAAATCCAGCTCATGATGTGACCTTTCAGCCAAAATACACAGATCTTTATGAAAGCAAACCAAATTTTATTAAATCTTTTGGCGTCAGAACTTTACCAGTCCTAGAATCTGCAAACATAAACTTTAAAAACATAGATAAAACTTTTACACCAAATATACCAGCATGGTGTATAAATAAACCAAAACTTATTTTCGATTTACACTCTGGTAAGAAATCAGAAACGAGTCCAATTATCATGAAATCTAAATTCCAAGAGCTTAAATCACATTACATGGACTATAAGCACATTTATACAGATGGTTCAAAAGACGATATGAAAGTAGGATGCGCAGTAGTATCTGATGACTTCTCTGAAACTATGCGAATTCCAGATGGGTCCTCAATTTTTACAGCAGAAGCAAAAGCTATAGATTTAGCATTAGATCATATTGCCGACTGTGAAACTTTTAACAAATTTATTATATTTTCAGACTCCCTATCAGTATTAAAATCTTTAGATCATACATCTTCAAAAAATCCCCAAATTCAAAAACTACTCGAAAAACATCATGATTTATCAGACTTAAATGAAATAGTTTACTGTTGGATCCCTAGCCACATTGGCATTGCTGGCAATGAAAGTGTGGATCAAAAAGCAAAAGATTCATTGAATTTACACCCAACAAACTTTACAATACCTTATACAAATTTTAAATCTTTTATCAATAGGTACATTTTAAACAAATGGCAAATTTTATGGAATAACAGTGTTGGTAATAAACTCTTTGAGATTAAACCTGTCATTGGACAATCTCAACCAGTAGTACGGAATGTCAGACAAGAAGAAGTCGTCCTTGCTCGTTTACGTATTGGTCATACAAGGATCACACACTCATATCTTTTAAAACGAGAGGAGCCACCGTATTGTTTTGGATGTGATACACTCTTTACAGTCCGCCATTTTCTACTTGAATGTGGTGATTTTTCTCATATAAGAAACAAATATTTTCAAGTTGATACAATCAAACAATTGTTTAATGATATACCTATTGATAATGTCTTTTTATTCTTAAAAGAGATTAATCTTTTTAACAAATTGTAGCTTTTTCCTTTGAACTGTTTACTTATTTAAACTTGCTTTCAGCATTTCACTTTTTTTTTGCAGGAGAAGATCATGTATAGTCATCTGATTAGCCTATGTTGTTGTCAGATATTGTACATGGTCTGCGCTGTAAAATGATTACTATTTTATCGTCTTTGCTATACTCATATGTTTAATGCGTTTAATTGTTTGTATTTTAGCTTATCTATTATAGTTTTAATGTTCAGTAATACTTCTCTTACCTAACCTTGATGACGCTAATGACCCAAAAGGGTTGATGTGTCGTTAAACTTCAACTCATCATCATCATCATATCTTTAATTAAATTATGAGGTAAAGTAGTGTAAAGAGTAGAAAAATCATAAGTAGACAAACTGGTCGCATTGAAATCTCTAGCTTAAGTTTATCTAAAATTTCACCTGAATTTTTAATCGACCAAAATAGGTTTTTACCAGATCTCTCATATACCTTTTCACAATATTTGATAACATGTTTTTTAACAGCTGTAAGACACGAGGTTAACAATTTAGAAAGTTCTGTTGTTGTACAAGAACTAGAATTTGCAATAAATCTTGCTTTAAAGGGTTTTTTATGGAGTTTAGGTAACCAGTACAACGTAGGAACTTTGTCTTGATTTTCTTTAGCTTTGACACCAAAATGTAGGGCTGTATGACAACCATGCCCATCAACAATCACCCTTTCATTTAAAGAAGGTTGCAGTTTATAGGCATTAGTGTCAACAAGCTCACGCTTAAGAGTATTAATATAATACAATCGTCAAACAACTACAACATTGTTAGCAGCTTTATCTGCTGGAACCAAAACATAGTTCATATGAAAATCCTGGATACCTCGTTTAAGATGACTAAAGAAGATTTAGGTTTAGGGGGCAAAAGATGTGTATAACGAGAGTAAAATGAAATACGAGTATCAATAATTTTAAAAATGTTAATCTTCCATTCCTTCAAAGCATCAGGTTCAACATTTTCCCGTTTGCACCAACGATTACTGAAGTCATTTAAAGAAGCAGCGATCTCTCTACGACATTTAGAGAAATCAATATTAGAGGGAAATCTTTATTTAGGACCTTTAGAAATGATATTGCGAACTCTAGCGTCAGGAATGACATTTAGATTACCTGTAATAACATGCCCTGCAGAGGGATATAAATAATTTGAATTTTTACAATCTCAGGAGGCAGGAGTATTGGAATCTATATCTAAATCATTTACAATTTTATTAAAGTTAAATATCGTAGACCTTATTGGTTTGTTATATTTATAACAAATGATAGGAGTTTCAGAATTATTAAAGTAATTTGGAATAGATGAAATCACTGAATTATCCTTGAAGATACTATGTAAATCAATAAACTCAATACCTTTGTTAATGAATGGAATTGTGATAAAATGTCGTTTATGGTTGACCTCAGAATCGATATAAGGACTAAGGAAATGTTGAACATAACACCTTGTAAGGAGTGCTGCTTTATATAATTTGTTTGCTCTATCATAAAGTTTATTAGCCTCTAACTCTAAATTGCGTAAAACTGAGATAGGCAAGGAACTTAAAAATGAAAATAAGCCATGTCGACCATGATTAGTTAAAGCCAAAGAAAGATCCTTTAGAGAAGTATTTAAGTGTTTTTCAGTACAAATTTTGCGCTTGATGTTGCCATTTTTACGTTTACCATGAGATCTACTTTTACGTTTTTTACATTCCAAAACAGAAAAAACATCAAAATCTGGCATTTTAGAAATGTTGCCTTCATGGTATATATTATCATTAAAGTCTAAAGGAAAAGAAGATTGCAAAAATTTAATCCATTTAAGTTCAGTTTCATGTCTCTTAATATTTTTTAATCTAGTTGATGAATTTGGATCATATATAATTTTTTCAACCAGCTGTCAATACTCTGTGCACTGGTAAATTGATACCAGAAAACTTCAAAGAATCTTCTGATCCTATATCTGATTTTACCTCTTCGCTTATTGAAATATCTAAAGAATGTATTCCAGAAACTTCGACAAATCCAACTGAAAGTAATCCATAGTACAATGACGACTGCAAAGAAGCAATTAAACAACGCAAACAAGCTTTATCTAAATTCAAAAGATCTCCAAATACCAACAATTTCAATGACATCAAAGTATTCAGAGCTAAAGCCCGTAGAACTATTAAACTTTCCAAGCGTAAGTCATGGAGATTTTATGTTTCGAAAATCAATCATAAAACACCTATTAAAAAGGTTTGGGATATGATAAGAAAAATCTCTGGAAGAAACAAATCCCCCAGTTACACACATCTAAACATGGTGGGTACTGACAGCAAAGCAACTTCAAAAACAGACATTGCTGACACTTTAGTAGAAACTTTTTGTCACAATTCATCATCATTCAATTACCCTGAATCCTTCAGAAAGATTAAAACCGAACAAGAGAAAGTTAAATTGAATTTTAAATCACAAAATAATGAAATTTATAAGAAAGATTTTAAATTTAGATGAATTAGTTGAAGCTATTATTATTCGACTACAATATTTAGAAGTATTTTGACCCAAATATTATGTATTTCTGGTATTATTTACAATTTTTCAACTTGACCTTGAAAAATTTACAAGTAAAAATTGAATATTTATATTTTTCTACCAGAAATTTGTACATTTTGGGCGAAAATACTTCTAAATATTGTAGTTGAATAATTGTAGGTCATGTTCATGCAAAGGGTTTTCTCTAAAGTTCATCCAGCGTGTCACAGCATTGTTAACGGTATCAAACCAGGAAGTGACTCTAAAAAGACTAATAAGCATTCTGCGGATTGCTCAAAAGCTGTATGTTGGGGCGTAAAGTGATCTATGTGAGATGTATTAGTTGTTCATACAACAATGTGGCCAAAAGTATCCGTCTTCTTGACAAAAGAGCAATTCTTGTTTATACAGGGTAATTTTCATGCAAGTAAGAGCTTTTGAAAGATATATCCCCTTAAAAGCATTGAACCTTTTAAAAGTGCTTTCCCATACTTCTTGGGGTGCAGACCGAACTACACTTCTCAAGCTGTATCGGTCTCTAGTCCGGTCAAAATTAGACTATGGCTGTATGGCTCTGCACGAAAATCATATCTTCAAATGCTTGATCCTATACATAACCAAGGACTTAGATTAGCTTTAGGGGCTGTTAGAACTTCTCCTGTTGCTAGTCTCTATGTGGAAGCAGATGAACCATCACTATACAGACGAAGAGAGAAACCATCTAACTTTGCTAAAATGTCAGCCACTGTGGCATTCTG
This sequence comes from Loripinus fragilis, assembly GCA_964019695.1. Lineage (NCBI taxonomy): Eukaryota > Metazoa > Mollusca > Bivalvia > Lucinida > Lucinidae > Loripinus > Loripinus fragilis. Next base: position 77,924,698 of record OZ026528.1, on the reverse strand, counting down.
TCCTAAGGGCACTAAAAGGCTTCTAGCACTACCCTTTAGTGAATTCCTAATGGACTGCAACAGAATTGGTTCTGGCAGTACACTAGAACTCTGGAGGCATTTAACCTCAAGACTCCACACTTCATATATTGTCTCCCCTTTTTAGGGTTCTTCAGAACCACTAAATGTGGGCAACTTGGGAACATAGGGACTGGGGACATATGAAGTGTTATGAGGTAAAGTATTATTTAAACTAAACTTAGGGACAGGTGATGGTGCTTGGCCTTTATTTATAAAAGATAATAATTTGGACCCAGCACCCTCAAACTGAACCTTCTTAGCATCTGGTGTGCTAGTCAACACTTTGGGGTCAGCCTTTTTGGTACTTCCCCCAGCATGTTTTGACATTAAAATGTCATATTCCTCTTAAGTGAGGACCTCGTAAGCTAGGTTGGATGACACAGCTTTCACCATATCATCCAAAGAGCTATCCTTGGAAGCCATATTTAATGGTCGGGGCTTAGAAAAGGACAAGCTAATTGACAAATGTCAAACACTAATATATAATATATAGCACCACTCACAAACAGAGAGATTTCACTATGAGAATACCACTTAACTATTCACAAAAAGTACATATGTTTCATGAAAGTACTACAAAGTAACAAAAATGACTAAGTATAAGTGGCAGCTCAATTACTAAAAACATATACTTAAATCATATCACCCTGTAGGATTCCATTCACATATTCAAAAAAACTATCTGATCACTGCAATCAATATCACTAAGTTTGAAAAGTTCCAGTGCTGCAGAGTAATTCTTATCTGGACAAAAGTGGCAGCTCAATTGCTAAAAACAATTGTTCCAGACAAACCACACTGCAACACACTGAACCTATTTTTATTGAAGAGAAATCAAGTTCAAGTACATGTGGCAGCTCAATTGCTAAAAACATGCACGTAGAAATTGACAACACCTCATAAATTGCAATTTCAAACACTTATATAACACAAAACACTTAGTATGCAGACACCAAAAAATATTCACAAGTCTCTCTGTCAATGAAAATGCACAAGTACTGTACCTGAAAACATATTTAAAACTAGTAACAGTATTTGAAAATAACGGCTATAACTATACGCCGGATCCAATACTGTGACAGAGTCACACCAGGGTGGATACCATCTTTTAAAAGGCTATAAGAGACAGTTTTGGTGGGGTAACTCTTTTTCAATTTTCTTGTTTTGATCATGTCACAACTAAATCTAGGGGCCTGTACACCATAGATTGAGTTAAGCTCTTTGATATTTTGATTTAATTTATTGATCTTATGGTGTAAAATCAAATCGTTCTTGTCAAAAATACTGGGGTTAGGGTGACCTTGTACACTATTCCAAATTGAAATTGAGTAATAAGGACACTCTAAAATTATGTCTTTAACACTGTCACCATAAGAAGAGCAAATCTCAAAAAAACTTATTGTATTGGTGAACAATATCCTCAACTTGAACAGTATTTAAATCAACAATATTTTTTCTTCCATATCTATTTTGGCCAACTTTTAAAGTCAAATCACATGTGCCAGTCCACAAAATTAACAAAATGATGCCGTATTTCCGCCTATAATTCTGAACATTAGCAGATATTAGATCTACGGCTTGCTTAGAATGACGGCCACCCTTTGATTCAAATATGATATTTTTCTCTGGGTGAATACGGCTAATGTGACGTTTCAAATAATTCCCTTTACTAACACTAACTAAAATAACTATTCGTTTTTGTGGAGTGATAGGAGCAATAACAGGGCTCTCCCTTAAATATTTTTCTAACTGAGAAAGACTCATATGCACAAAATAATTGATCAAATTAAATTGTTGATGGTCAGAAAATTCACCAAAAAGGGAAAAATGAGAGGAAAATAGGGGGAAAAATTTAATGAGGAAAAAAAACAAATGAGGGAGAAATCAATCAAATGCGGGGGAAAAATTAAACTTCCTACCTTATCTCATCTTCTTACTGTAACTTAAGGTATCTGTGATTGCCCCAGTAAGGTCTTTAAATTTCACACCTTATTAATTCCCTGAATAACAAAAATTAGAAATTAGAAACTGACCCCTATGCTACATACATGATTAAAAGAAACACATATATTCATCTGCACCCATTCTGGAACCTGTAAACAAGTACTAGTAGGGAGCGAAGTGGCTCAGTGGTAAAGTGCTTGACTCGAGACCGAGGGGCCCCGGGTTCGAGCCTCACCGGCGTCACTGCGTTGTGTCCTTGAGCAAGAACTTAATCCTAGCTTAGTACTGGTTCAACCCAGGAAGACCCGTCCCTTTATAACTGAAAGATTGTTGATGGGACGTAAAGAATCAATCAAACAAACAAACAAGTACTAGTGGTTAGTTCTAGTGCACATGATTCACAAAACTATCACAGATGACAACATATAACCACTATGAATATCAGTAAAAATGTTTTCACTTTTGCTATAGCATTGTCAATATTATTTTGGCAAAGTTCACTGATTTTGCCAGTCAAATAGGCAATAAATACACAGAAATAATTTGGCTAAATTCACAAATCAAGCCAAACAGATTGCCAATATTAATAAATATGCAATTTCATTATAGGAGCAAGAATTACAACATTTACCAAAAACTAAATATGAAATATCACAGACTATTCTCAAATGAGAGTTTATATATGTATATGCAAATATATGAAATGGTATGGTCCGAAAATCAAATTTATCTTTTCGAATCAAACAATATTCACATATTAAGTTTACTCTGGCCTGCTGTGAGAAATAAATTAATTTTTCGTAGCAAGCAGAGTACAGGTGCACCTAGCAAATAAATACAGGATCCACACAATGTAAAATACACGGAAAAAAAATATCACAGTAACTTCACTGCAAGAACAGTGTCACATATATGGTACCAAATAGTGGAGGGATCCGGATCAGCTGGAGGCTATCTGATGATTCTCATTATTGCGGTTTACTTCATCTTTGAATATTTGTTGGTAGTTATCGACATAATTAATACTGATCAGATTTTAAAAAATGAATATGCAAGCTTGCAACACAAAATATGTCCATTTTCATATATGAAATTATAAACTCACAAACACAGCAGCTGATACGTAGATGAATACATGAAGACATAACGAAACATGGCTGGAGGTTTGATGATCTATTTAATATGATGAAGCATGGTTGTAGATGAAGGTCAGTCAGCAGAACACCCTTGTCGATGAGATGATAAAACCACGTTGGGCGCCAATTTGTCGCAGGGTATGGATTCGTGAGCCAGTGGTCTCAACGACAGATGTTGTAATAAAGGATTTATTTTACAGTTGTAAATAAAAAGGGTGTCCTAAATTACAAAACAAACAATGAAACAGTACAGACAACACAGACAGACAAATGAACAGACACGGACAATGGCATACATTGCACCAGTATGCAATACATATTTACAACACAGACAGACAGACAGACAATCGGACACGGACAACGGATATACTTGCAACTGACTCGCAAGTACGATATTGTGTGTACAATAACGCAATTTGGTTGGTACCTTAGCATGTCATGTCTATTTTTAGACATGGGTATTTTGCAGTGATAAAACTATATTCAAAGAGATTGAAATATAAAACCACACCTTTTGCATTTAACTTACATTTTATGCGTTAGCTTAATTTTTCTTAATTCCTCCATTTGCAATGTCCATAAAGATCAAAACGATAGCCATGCCTATTTCAGAAAGACAGAACACAAACCGAAAGCAATGTAATTTGCGTTAATACGTCATACAGAAATATTGTGAACTACGTCACAGGAAATGTACAGAATGTAGTTCCTGGCGAAAACCTCCCTTTGGTGTTTTCATCAGAAACGACAATCTGTGATCTGTATGATAAAAAGAATATAATTCACATACCTGCTAATAATATGAGTTCCATATTATTTCCGTGAAGGAATAATAAATAATATAGATGAAAATATATGTTCTACAGCCTGTAGATCGACTGAGTCGATCTAACTGCAAAAATGAGAATGCCTTTTCCCAATCTCGCGCGCATATGTAATTGTGAGGTTAGGCGCATGCGCAAAGTAAGTTAATAGAGGTTTGTTCATTAGCAACCAATCATCCATCATCTTACATCCGTATGTCTAACTTAAACAGCTACTGATTGGACGATAAAATAGACTAACTCAGTTTCAAGGTACCCCATTAGAAAACAATATGGAACAGGTAAAACCAGTTTTTCCCACGCTTGGTATGATTAACTTAATATCAACACTTCTCACTGTGACACTAAAAGAGAAAAGGTAATTTATGCGTTAAGCAAAATAATCACAAAGTTCACCTCTGTGACATATTTGTTTGTCTTTCTTACATTGAAAACTTTTTGAATGCCATTTTTTGGCTTCCCTGGTACCATTATATAATTCCAGTCAATTTTGCAAACTTTCTGCCATTTTCAGTACAACACTGTTGAGAATGTGAATAAATCTGCGATCCAAAAGTAGATCTAAATAATACCAATAGTAAAAAGTCGAGCCCCAATTCAAAATATATACCAACTAATTTATCCTATTGTTAATGCTCTTTGAGCAAACAATCAAATCAATCGCTACATCATACAAAACGGTTAAACGTAGGCCAAAAACCTTACCAGACTACTCAGCTTACCTAACAATCGAGTAAGCCAGGTAAAATATTTTGATATTTGTTTAAAAAAAGCAAAGTCCGACTCTTGGTCGATTTCTTTTTCGACTAGGTGTCGTACTTCAGATAAAAATAAAATCGACCAAGTGTCGGACTTGGCTGTTTTTTTTTTCGACCAGCAGTCGTATTCCACGAGTTGTCATGTTCGACGAAAGGGTTTTCGACGAGAAGTCGTGCATCAGACCTGACCTCGTAACCTAGTGGTTAGCGTGTCAGACGTTGGAACCAGAGGACCAGAGTCGATTGCCGGGTGGGCACCTATTATGCCTTGTTTTCTTTTTCTTCTTTTTTAGCGTTATAATGCTGAGTTTCTTCATACAAGTAATATATAAGTGACAAAAATATTCACTCTTAAACTTTTTATAATGAATTATCCTAGAAATCTGCGGGGGTGGAGTTAAATTTGGCCCTCCTAAAAGATAATTAGTAAATTGACCCCCAATTTTATTTTCTAAAAGGTAAAATGATAGTCCATGAATGAAAAACAAAAAAAATTAAGGTTTTCTATGTCAGATCTTTTAATATTTAATTTACTCAAAAAATCGAAATCCTATTTTGGGGGATTTACCAAAATATATCATGCAGTATCTTGTTATAGCTCGGGAAAACAGATAATTCGTCACGTTTTCTAAAAAGGTTGAGGTCATGAGCAGTAATTGAAATTAAAACAAAGAAGCTGGATGACGGTTACAACTATTTGACTTCACATTAAAGACTTGTGTTATGTCCAGAAAATTGGCCAAATGCTGAAAACTTTCATATGAGATAATGAAGAAATGAGCGTGGTGACATATCCTTTTTATTTCATAAATTGACAGTCCATTCATAAAACAAACTGTATACAAAGTATTGATAAGTTTTCAATATAGCATATATCCTGAAGTCCAAAACTTCTCTCCTTACATAACCTACGTCATAATGACTCCTATCTCATTTCGGAAAATGTAAAGAAAAACTCCTAATTACGCACAAATGATTTGTACTGGCGAGATACGGTTAACAATCCTCGCATTCGACCAATCATATTTTGCCACCATAAATGCATCGATTACATGTACGCTAATAGAGCAAGCATAAGGTACAAGCTGACACGGCGCCCATCGAAGCCTCAGATCAGCCTGCGCATCCACGCAGTCTGATCACAGTCTTCGATAGGCACTGTAAGGATAGCTAAGGGTACAACAATTCTTCAGGCAGAAAACTTAGACTCTGATCATTGAATCATCGCTGTGCGCACATGCAATCTTGTACACCATGCAGGATATCGGCTCACTTATACATGATAGTACAGTTTGGTTCTGGATGTCTGAATTTACGCATTGAAATAAAGCAAAACTCACTACAAAATGGCAAGGAGGAAGCTAGAACGGTGTTGTGTATGTACAATTTTATTTTAAAGATTGTTTTCATGATTTTTCCTTCGTCTGATATTTAAAAAAAACACTTCAAAACTATTTCTGTTATCTTATTATGAATTCCAATCGGGAAATTTTGTATATTGTTTGATTTCGCCAGATCTATTTATCAGTATTTGGTACTGAGACGATCATTAATAATAACGTGTCAATAGATATTTCGGACACATTTTAGTTACTTTATTTTGTCCAGAAATGCGGAAATATCCTTCAGACATATTAAAGTGTATCTGAAAACTGTATTGATTCGAATTTTGTAAATGGTCGGAATTACGGGACCCAGGCATCTTCCCCGTTTCCTGCTGCAGGAATGGTGCGCATCGGAAATATCCGAACTTTGTTCTTAAGTGGGACCAGCCATGTACCCGGACCGCCCTGTTCCTAACGAATCAAAAAGTGAGTATGATCAACAAATACCACAATCACACAATGCAGATCAACCTACGGCACCGCCACAGAACACTGGCTGCCACAAGACACCAGGAAGACAGTTAAAGCAAAGCAACCAGCTCTCTCATCCTCATCAACATGATTGGAAAAAAACGGACACAAAGTACTAAAAACACAAAACAATGACCAAACACAGAGCCCCCACAAACAATGGGAGGGACAATAAACAACAACAACAAAAACACCGCCTTAGAACGGACAGCAGACTAAGCAACTCGGGTGGGGGGGTTTAAACGCATTTTGCTGGTACCATCTATTCGCCCTAGATTCTGTTGTTGTTTAAACTCAAGCATTGTTTAGCTCGCATAGCTTCTTAACTATTGAAATGTATCGTCACAGAGATACACACTAATCAAATTAACACATTATGATGATACATAGAAAAGGGCTCATGACTCACAGATAGTTTGAGCTAAAGAAAACCTCAAGCTAAGCTGCGGTGGGCCCAGCCTAAGACATGCATCAGGCACCAACCAACCAATTAAAGCTTTACGTCAGGACAATCATTGAGTCTGAGGCCTGACCCACCGTCGTGCAATTAATGAGGAAACCATAGCTATAAACCTGGATTGGGTTTGACCTAGACTGTCGCATGACATTCATGTTATATCCGGCCATTTTTTTATATCGTTTGATTATCTTTTTGAATTGACCAAGTTTGTTTAACTATTGTTGTTGAAGGTCACCTAGGGATCATTTCTGTGGAATTGTTTACAATACTGACCATTGGTTTTAGAGGAGAGGTTTATTTGTTCCCTTGTACAGTTGAATTTATTAAAATCGATGCGAAAAAGCAATTTGCGAAATTGTTTACAATTCTGACCATTGGTTTCAGAGATTTTTTTTATATTTTCTGTTGTATTATTGTATTTATTTAACTCGTTGTGAAAAAGCAATTTACGAAATTATTTACAATTCTGACCATTGCTTTCAGAGAAGATAGTTGTTTGCTCTCCTATATCATTACATTTATTGTTTGTTCTCCTATATTATTACATTTATGAAAGTCGTTGCGAAAAAGAGCTAAAATGCTCAGCAAGCCTAGCATTTTATCTCTTTTCCTCAACTCGTTTAATAAATGCAATAGTGCATAAGCACTCAATTGAGATCCTCTGGTTCATGTAATTACAGAAGCTGAAGAAACTATGGTACAAAGTGATGATGTTCTGTGTTCTTGGTATGATCACGTTGTCTGGTGTTAGACTTTACACGATCACCAGCTACAGCACAGATCAAACTGCGACATATGAACGCACCAGCCAAGATTATATGAAGCCTAATAAATCGTCTGAAGGCATCAGTCATATAATTGGGTCTAGTTTTGAGGGATTCAATGACAACAAAACTACTCTGGCTTTGGAAATGAAGTTAAAGCATGAAGTTTTGAAGCCAAACGCATTGCACATTAGCAACGGGACTGGAAACAGTAGAGAATTGTATAGCAAAAACTTTGAAGCGAATAATCATTCTGGAAACGTACTTTATCTAAAGGAGAAAAAATATTTGATTGATACACCAACATGCAGAATTCCTAACTTTGATCCCTATGATGCTTCTATAGTAGATGCTCTTAGACAGTTGAAAACACTTCGTTGTCCACCGAGAGAGATATTGACATATGTCATCAAAGATGAACTGTTCATAAATTGGACAGTTGCATTTCTTTCGCCATATAAAGGTGCATTACACTACTGTAGTTATGTAGAAATATTCAGACCTAAACATAAGAAAACACATCACAATTTCGTGTCAACGAACGGTAAACGTTTTCCTTTTTATAACTCCATAAAAGTGCAGCACGATTTCATATTGGTTTCCTGCTTTGATAAAAATAACACGAAGGTTTATGATAATGTATATTTTCTCATCAGCAGAAAAAATATATCAAATGAAAAATTGAATAACTTTAGGAATTATATTTCAAGGAATAACATTACTGAAAGTTTGAGTGTAATTGTATTGGGATTAGACACTATGTCACGCTTGGCATTCACCAGACACATGAAAAAGACTCGCCATTATCTTCTTAACACATTGGAAGCTGTTGAAATGACAGGCTATAATAAGGTAGCTGATAACACATTTCCTAACATAGTTCCTATGACAACAGGTAAACATGCCTCTGAGTTAATGTGGAACAAGTATAAAGCATTTGATAACTTTGCTTTCATATGGAAACAATTTTCACACAGTGGCTATACAACATTGTATTCTGAGGACAGTCCTGAATTAGGAATATTTGACTTATTCAAACAAGGTTTCGCAGCACCACCAACTGACTACTTTGATCGGCCACTTATGCTAGCCATGCATCTATTAAGGTACTCATGGAGTGAAGAGGGAAGTTGTTTTTTCGACAAACTTCCAACAGAACTCCTTCTGGATTATTTATTAAAGTTTTTGGATGCTTACAAAAGAAGTCATTTCTTTGCCTTTATGTGGAACACTAGACTCGCTCATACAAATGTCTATAGTCCTGAAGCTGGCGATGTCTATTATTTTAATTTCCTGAAACAGATTAAAAAAGAAGGTGTGTTAAACAATTCTGTTTTATTCGCTGTAGGTGATCACGGACCACGATCTGGAAAAATAAGAGCACAATTAATGGGGAGGTATGAAGATCGACTCCCAGTACTGTTCTTGTACATCCCTAAGTGGCTTAAATTGAAATATCCATTTATAGAAGAGAGCTTACAAACAAATAAGAAAAGACTTACATCGCCTTTTGATATCTATGAAACATTCAAGGACATTCTATACTTTAATGGACAAAGGAATAAAACGAACCCATTTTCGAGGGGGATAAGTTTGTTTCAAACAATCCCTTTAAACAGGACCTGCGAAAACGCAGGGATCAGCCTTCACTGGTGTGCATGCCTTGATGGGTCGACAGTAACACCAAGTGACCCGATCGTCGTAAAAGCCGCAACCGTTTTAGTCGATGCTATCAATAAGTTTTTAGAACCAGTCTCTCCCCTGTGCGAAACATACACACTAAGCAAAGTCGTCGCTGCTGAAAGTTTTGACGACATAAACAATACTGGGAGAAAAACAACTAAAGCCTTACTGTTACGAATAGCAACGACTCCTGGGACTGCAATTTATGAAGCCACCATGAAAGATGACCAAGGTAATGACCACTATACGAAAGTGGGTAGTATACATGATATAAGCAGGCTGACAAAATATGGTCACGAGTCAGACTGTGTGCAGGATTCTAATTTAAGGCTAATTTGTCTGTGCAAATCTTTCATGATTCAGGAGGACACTACCACGATACATAGTCTTAAATAACATTTGAAAAAAAACAGCCAACCTACATAAAACTGACACTAAGCCCATTTAGCGTTATTTAATCATTCGTGCTGGAGCCGCCATTGTGTAATGGATAAACCATTTGCCTTGCATCCAGGACCCCCATGTAAGATCCCCAGCTTCTCCAGTTAGTCAGGTGAAACCTGATAGAACCATCTCTATATGTCATTAGCTGATTGAAGGGCGTTAAGCACAGACACATACATGCATTATTTGTGCCTCAAATCGAGAAATTTTTTATCAGTTACCTCTCATATTAACTGCATTGTTGCGCATTGCCTGATCAACGTTGTCTATCCCACCGCATGTGCCTTTATCAGGTCATGATGACGTTGCACTTTTTGAATGACGTCACTAATGACGCTGAGTCAACAAAAAACTCGAATTACGTCATAATCGCTAGTTGAAGAGTGAATCAGTGGGTAAACTGATAAATAGAATACCAGGTTCGTGTCTTTTGATATCAACTTTCCGAGGCTTGGCTTTGAGAACGCATGTTGACATCGCGGGGCTTGCCGCGGGATTCAACATGCGTTCTCAAAGCCTTGCCTGGTAAACTTGTTATCAAAAGTCACTCACCTAGTATTCTCTGTCTTTGTGTCTTGGAACAAAACCGGAAGCTACATTTAACCACCATGATCAGCTATACTAAAACCAACTGCTAATTGGTCACCTAACATTTTAACGCTAGTTCAGAAAGTGAAACGTAGGGTATAAAAAATTCATGCTTTTTAGTGTAGCAATACTTTGCCGAGACTCTGCAAATTATTTCATTTAAAAATGACGTGTACTTCTTGCACGGACGAAGTTTGAGAAAAGGTACCCTCATTTCAAAAAGTCACACTTTTTCTACGATATACACCATAACACAAATTAACGTTTGTGTTTGTTTGAAGATGCTACTGGCAAGCGTAATATAAGAAGAATAAACCTCAAAAGTTTTGATTCCATTGGACTCGTCGTTTTTGCTACTCAACAACATAAGACCAACACTTTTATCAGGTTAATCATTGAAATTCAGCTTTAAGCTTGCAATTTACATAGATACTTTGCACTGCTCTGTACGCTTTATTATCGGCAATACGGCATTGAAATTTTCAGCGATTATTCATTATCACTAGACGTCACCGTCCTTATTTATGAAAATGAAAGTAGAACTTCATCAGTCAATCATTCCATTTCAATCATAAACTGATTGTGTGAATGTCTTCCATAACCCCTAAACGGTACAATGATTTCGGCAAAACCTTGTATATTAATGAAAGTTACTTTTCTGAAACATTTTGCGTTGGAAGTGCGGTCAGTATATGTCGCCGAATTGTCTCAAAATCCGTGTCTCCGAATGGTTCTGTTGTCTTGTTTCCCTTCTCGATATATTGTGCCTTCCGGTATTCGTATACATACTCGGCATTAACCTTTGTCGCCGACCCCTAGTGCTCTATCACCCAATTACCTGTCACCTTTTGCTCGGAGCACTGTTGAACCGCTTTCACATTTCGTAAATTTCACACCATGTGAAGAATTGGTACCAAAACGTAACTTTTGGCAAATGTGAAATTTACGTATGGTCAAAGTCGATATTTTTGGGGGTCTAAAATCTGTGCTCAAATTTCACATTTTTATGTCTTTAACAAATGTTTAACGTGTTTCGTCTTACCTGTGACGATCTGGTACGAATTTTCTCAGATGTGAAGAAATGTTACCAAATTTTCACAAAATTTGAATAATTAGTACTTAATCTTCACTTGTGTCAGTGACATATTTTGCAACGTTTTATTTACCATATGACTTTGTCTGTACCCACCGTGTTTCTTTTACCGCTTACACGAGTGTTAACCTATGTAAACTAAGCGTCCTTTTCGTGGGTCAAAGGGAAACAGTGCAGGCCAGATCAGACGCCGCAAAACGTGTCGTCTGATCAGGGCCTCTACTGTTTGCTTACAGAATGATCTATTGAAATTTGAATTTAAATAAAAAATACAACCAAACAGCCCATAAAACAGAAGCCCACTGGTCCAATAGATAATAATGAGAAAATAATGGTTAATAATGAAAGTCATAAATTATCACAGGGCATAAGTTGATTTAGCCAGGTGTTTTTTCTTAAAGAAAAAAAAAATATTAATTTCGTACCAAAAGTTGATCAGTAATCCGTTCATCAATCCATGCGTCCTTCGCGTTTCTTGCAAATGCATCTCCTCCTAGACTGCTGGACGTAGCAACTTCAAACTAGGTACATATGTCACATAATGTAGATGGTACTGGGTGGCCTTTCGTGTGACTGACCCAAATGATAAGGGCCATATAATGCTAAACCTGTGGACGTAACATCTTTTGCAGGTGCGTATGCCACATTATGAAGGTAAAAATTGGTAGCCTTTGTGTGAATCCAAGGTCAAATAATGTGTATTTTCATGTAAATGCACAAGGCCTTGCAACTCCAGGTAAAGATCGTTTAAGCGTTTCCTTTATATTGACATAAGAAAAACTGACCATGCAACATGGCGGCCATATTTCCATCCAATCAAATAATGAGAATTATCCCAAATTTGTGCATCTACTCAGAAGGAAGAATCCATTTAGTGCATAAAGGGTTAAAACAAATAGAATTCCGCAAAAGGAAGAAACCTTTTAACTCTTTATCTGCTAGAGTTAAACCTGTCATTGGACAATCTCAACCAGTAGTACGAAATATCAGACAAGAATAAGTTGTTCTTGCTCGTTTACGTATTGGCCATACAAGGATCACACACTCATATCTTTTAAAACGAGAGGAGCCACCGTATTGTTTTGGATTTGATACACTCTTTACAGTCCGCCATTTTCTACTTGAATGTGGTGATTTTTCTCATATAAGAAACAAATATTTTCATGTTGATACAATCAAACAATTGTTTAATGATGTACCTATTGATAATGTCTTTTTATTCTTAAAAGAGATTAATCTTTTTAACAAATTGTAGCTATTTTCCTTTGAACTATTTATTTTTTTACCTTGCTTTTAGCATATCATTTCTTTTGTTTGCAGGAGAAGAACATGTATAGTCATCTGATTAGCCTATGTAGTTGTCAGATATTGTACATGGTCTTTGCTGTAAAATGGTTACTATTTTATCATCTTGGATATACTCATATGTTTAATGTGTTAAATTGTTAATATTTTAACTAATCTATTATAGTTTTAATGTTCAGTAACACTTCTCTTACCTAACCTTGATGACGCTAATGACCCAAAAGGGTTGATGCGTCGTTAAACTCCAACTCATCATCATCATATAATGAATACAACAAGAATATATAGAGGATCTTACATAAGTGCTCATGTTTTATTGAATTTATTAAACGAGTTTGTGAAAAGAGATAAAATGCTTACAACAAGTATGGAAAACGGAATCCATCACATCGGAATGTATTATACCCATTCCTTGACGGAGCCCAGTAGTTTACATTGCATTGTATAGGGACGTGCAAAGGTTTGGTGCTACCTTAAGTTTGATCCTCATTTTTTGTGTTTGATGGGACAATTCAAACCATTTTGGTGGCGTTTCAATGAAAACATCTAAGGCATGTACTGGCACTTTGCCCTCTGAAAATGACGATTTCAAATTCATAAAAAATTACATAAACAGCACGTGCATCAGGTGCACCATGGTTCCAGCGCTCGTGGAACTATTTTAACACTTCAAACCAGTATGTTGTTGCCCAGAAACATGAACGTAAAAGTAACCATAGCGCTGTATCATATATTTTCCAAAATATCGAAATTTAAATACTGGAAACGTTTCACTGACGCTGAGTTTATATTTCATCGATTGTGTTGAAAACATCAGATTTTTCACGAGTGCATAGCACGAGTGAGAATTTCGATGTTTTCAACTCACGAGATAACATATATTTGGTCTTTACCGACAAAAAGTAAATGTTCTTTTTATTTTATACTTTTTAGAAGATTTACGGTTAATCAACTAACAATGCTTCAAGCCAAATCACAATAATAAAAAAGACAAAGGAGTATTTCTGACAGAATACCTGGATCAATCTATTGTCATCCGGACTTACAGATAAAAAGAAATTTATTTATCCTCAAAGTGCGAGACAAGTGACTTCATAAGACGTCATAAATGTTTGACGACGTTACGTAACATAAGTTGCATGCATTGCCTCACTCACTGAAGCGGGATGTGCTGAAAATGCAAAATCGAAAAATTTCAGCAAATCTAAATTAGTTTGGTACCAAAATGATCCTCATGTTCCAGCTAAGAAAATGCCTACCCATACTTGATGTTATTGTTCACAAATAAGAAAGTTATAGGCATTTGAACTTTCTAAGTGAGCTGCATTAAGTGAATGGAAAAGTCAGAGGTAATCCCAAAAAGTGATATCAATCACTAGTGAAAATATAGGCTGATATCGATCACTAGATATCATATCGTTTCACTCTGTGAAAATACCAGTTTTATTTGTTTTAGATATGCATTGATATCACTGCTTAGTATGAAATAAAAGAATGTTCACACTGGCTTATTAAATCAAAATTAAGGATTTAAGAAAACGTGCTAATGAATATTGGATGAGTATATATACTCAGAAAAGCAATTGAATTATATTAAAATTCTTTTGAACATATAATAAGATACAAGATACACTTTATTTATTAGAAATTCCATAAATAGTATCAGAAATGCAATAGAGTAAACACAATAATGAATGAAAGAGAATGAACAACAAAGAGAAAAAATAAACTGCAAAAATAATATGCAAGACTAGATTAGTCTTGTAAACCATTGGAAACAACCAAAGTCCTTTTTACTAATATATGATAATTATGCTACGATGAATTATTACGCATGACTGAAAGGCAAATATGAGCCACGACATGAGATTTCCAATAATGCGGTATGTGCGACCAGCAAAGGCTCAGACCAGCCTGCGCATTCGCGCAGACTGATCAGAGCATTTGCTAGTCGCTTGATTATTCTATGACTGTTAAGCTACTGACCGAACAGCATTTGGAGTTTTTTAAGCTTAAAAGGAGGCTGCACAGGCTCGTCTGAGTCTACACTTGTCAAAATGCAACATTGTTGTAAATCACATGTCATGGCTCATATATATAATAACAGTCAGCACAGTGGTAAATGCAAAATTATCTTATTCTTCGGGGAAAAACATATTGTGACAAAACTAGCAATATCTTTACATACAGATTCGTCTTCATTACTCATAAGCCATTGGAATTTAGACATATAAGACTGAGATCAAATTTAAATTTCCAAACAGACTATTTTTAGAACTACCAATCTGCAATTCAGAAAGATGCAAAGTGAAATTTACGGGTAATTGGTTACGATACAGTACCACGTCGAATGTATCAAAGTAAAACCCTCTTTACCGAAAGATCAAAAGCAATAAAATTCGAGTTTATATTTTTTGCTGCAAACTTGACCTGGTCTTTGCTTGTTTTCTAATTCCGACCACAGAAAAGTTGATCACATATTTATCAAGTATTGCAACTGATAACGCAACAATATCAGCGCCAAAAATGAGCAGATATGGCATACCCGATGCAATATGACAACAGACTGGCAATAAAACATTGACAGCGATTACAAAGTTAGGTGTCATACTTTTGACTGAGAGTCAGCAATGATTTTGGTACCAATCACTATGGAACACAAACGATAAAAATGGGGTTTTATCATTTTTTAAAATGTGTGATTTTTTAGTATAGAGAGTTAAACCATTTGGAACTGCACTGTATTTTAACCATAGAAGCATGGCTCAATCTAAACATCAATTTTGATTGCAGATATCTGGAACTATGACTTTATTGTATTGAATGTTAGAAACAGCATCCTTCAATTGTTTTTCAGAGTATATATAAAAATTGCCTACGTCCTGAAACTTATGATCCCCAAAATTTCTATATTTTCTAAAGAATTTTGCAAGCGAAATTCGCAGCTTCCTATCCCTCCTCTGCTTTGTTGAATTTGATCCCCAAAGTCAAATGAAACCAGTTTTTTTATTTAAAATGTTTTCAGTGTAGATCCAGAATATGCCACAAAATTCGGCATATTATCAGGCTCTAACCTTTTTGCTAAAATACATTGATTATCTTATCTGGAAATATTTATAAACAGTGTAAATATAGAGGAGATGTCAGAAAATGCAGCCTCTCATCAGGCATTGGTCCTTGTTTTGTTGTTCTAGTTCTACAATCGTCTTGATGGGGAAGATAAAGCAGGTCGCATTCTTTAACCCAATACTGCCTAGTGGAATTTCCCACCCCTAAAAATCGGAAAAAATCCATTTAGAATTTAAGGGTTGATGAGTAGTAAGTTTCAATTTCATTCAATTCTTGAAAGTACAATCTGTAAACAAACAGTGCAGAAACGGATCAGACGCCACATTCTGTGGCGTCTGATCTGATTCTGCACTGTTTGCCACATTCTGTGGCGTCTAATCTGATTCTGCACTGTTTGCCGATGTCCCATAAAAAGGACGCTGGGCTTAAACTGATAATTTGTTATTTGTGACGGAGATTTTGTTCATTTAATCATAATAAATATACCCGCATTTTGATGGCACCAATATTTTTCCCCAAATTCAACAGGTCCCTAGCAAAAACTTCCGAAAGGTGGAAAATCCCTATACTGCGTCTCCAACACGACGTCATGCGCAGTGCGAGTGTCGTAGGAGCGCAGTGAATCGCCACGAGAACTCCGTAGGAAGGTGACAGAACGCCACGCGATCTCTGTAGCAATGCCATGGTCGCTGTAAGGGCGCTGTGATAGGCCAATTTCCGCTAAAATATGAAATTTTGCTTGCGATCTCACGGCGCTCTAGAAATTTAAACAACTCCATGCACACGCAGTAGAAACGCGGCTTGGTGTGACAGGGGCCTTAAACCGTTAAAAATGCATTCCTAGGAAACAATATAAAGGAAAGTAACTCCATATTTATACAGTGAATATATTCACGAATGCATTCTTAAAACACAATTTAAGGGAAACAACTCCTTATAAAGTGAATGTATTCGCAAATGCATTCTCGCAACACAATAAAAGAGAAGCAACTCAATATCTATACAGGTATACAGGTATTATTTTCATTAAGCTACCTTTTGTCTTTAAGACCTTTGTTTTTTTTTTCTATTTTTGAGTGGCCGCTTAAGACAGGTTTTACTGTAATTACAATGTAGCATACGTTCAACACCGGTCGCGTATATAACTGTCGGTACGACTGTTGACTGACTTAATGAGTCCTGCAGAAGCCCAAGGCTCACTGTATCACGTGGCCTATAATTATTTTAAATTCATGTATGATGCCTTAAAGCATTAAGCCGTCTAATGAATTAATAGTGATCTTTGGGGGAGTCGAAAGACAAGAACTTGAGGCAATATCGGTGCAAAATTGATTTTATATTGCCCTAGAGTACAATGAAATCCTAATTTGTAACTCATATTCCCACTGTTATCAATTGGACCAGTCCATTTCCGTTACTAGTAAGGGTTGTTGGGTGGCATTTTGCATTTTTATTCTAATTCCAAATCCCTTGATTAAGATCTGCACTGTTTGCCTATGTCCCACAAAAAGGATGCTAGGCATATATGGGTTAACTTTTCCAAGTTCTACAAAAAAAAATAAAGACCACAACACGCGAAACTTCTTTGCTAACACTTAAGGCAATTTTGCGACGTCAAATCAGCGCGTTTTTCACTGGAAAGTATAATAGCTAAACATACACTGTTAACATTTTCAAAACTATTTGCTAGTCTCTGTATCTGTACTTTCTCTTTCAACCTTGGCATTAACATAAATAGAATGCAGACTTACGACAGCAGTTTCCAATATTGGGTGGGTATTGTCCCTATGGCTGTGGTTTTACTGGATTCTAGTACATATGCACGTACATTGTGTAGTTAAAAAGCCTTTACTAGATTCTAGTAGCTTTTGTTTGTTTTGCTGCTTTACGTCCCAAGTCAACAGCTATGGTCATGGCGGGACGGTCAGTTCACCTAACCACACTTTTTCCTGGGCAAGCTAGAACAAGCAGTTAACCAGTACGCCGTGCACATGATATCGCTTGTAACTGACAAAAACCCTTCTTGAATGATTCAGCGCGAGTGTATCAGTACATTTGCTGCTCCCTGTCTCGATAGTACATGTTATATATATAGCTTAAAGCATATCCTGTGTAAAAGAATATAAAAATACTGCTGGTCTCTGTAGCTTAGTAGTATTTAGCATTGTCGTAGACAGAAACGAGTTTACGTGAATGTGAATCAGCATGCGAGAAAACATACCATAACCAACCTGCTCAACTACAGGGACTACTTAGAATAGTGAAATTCCGCTTGTAGCTAGTTGTCATATAATACTTTCCAATTAGCGGATAACAAAGGCGCTAATCAGTTTGCGCGGATGCGCAGGCTGGTCTTCGCCTTTGTTGTTCGCAAACCCACGAAGACAGGTTTACTCGCGTCGAGCCCAATTAACAATGTAATGATCTTGCGTCTTACAGAAAGGAAACCAAACATGTACACATGTAAATATACTGTAAAAACAAGTATATATAATTTTACACCTACTTTGGTGGCAGCTGAACTACGACTGGTCTTGGTGTAACATTTCGACTGCTTTAAAACCTATGTTCTGTTTTTTGTATTGATTCGCATAATAACTACAACAATAACAGGAAGATGTGTTTTATGTTCATTACTCGCAAAATGTTGGCCTAAAGCTTTTTTGTAAGTTAACACCAAAAGGGTTGGCAGCTCCGCTTAACTTACGCTTATTTTTACAGCGTACGGTAGCAAACAATTTTAGAGTACATGACATAAAAAAACGTGTCTCCTTCGTGAATTTGAAGAAAAAATATTGTGAAAAAAAAACAACAACCGCGGACCACGCTTCCCACCAAAACTCCGATTCTACTACAGGACAAAATACAATTTTAATAAATTCCAAGTCGGTGGTATCCGTTTTACGACACTTCTGTGTATAGCAAGATACATTTTCTCGTATTTTGATCACTTCATGCGTCTGTAATTAAGCAATCTTTGAAGGACAATCAATTGTCACTTTTTCTGCTAGTAAACAGTTCAAACATTTTAGAGGAGATCAGACCCAACAAAGGCCAACCTGATCTGTATCCCGGTGAAACTGTTTGAAACATGGTATTGCTAAAAGATTAAATTGATTAAAAATAGTTTGAAAACAAAAACAGTAGAAGTCAGAAGTTTGCAAACTGTCCTAGCATGCAAAGAGTTAAAGTAACCCATTGAATAGCAATGCGTTAATTGACTGGTCTAGTGAATGACAAGTGCTACCTTAAGTATAGAATGTAAGGAATGTTGTCATTGATTGCCATCCTCTTGAAGGATGACATTATTAAATACTATGATTGACTAAGTTTGCAACCTATATGGTAGCACCGGCTAAGTGGTGAAGCATGAGATAGCTATTTCTGTAAAAAAAAAATAACCTTTATGTAGTGTATCATGTTGTACCAACACCAAAATGACCCACCCAGCTCATCACCATCTCCGCTTGCGGAGATGGTGTTTAGGTGGGTGTGTCATTTAATAGATCATCACTTTTGTTTGAAACAGCTTTCAAATGGCTTCTGTTCTTTCAGTCAGTAGACGACAACCCACTTTAGTTAAGTGCTGAAATATGGCAAGCTTTTAGCTATTTTATAAAGCTTATACCCTTTTTTGAAAAACTTATACTTGTAACGTGTAATGATTGTACACGTTTAGACCCTAAATGATCCGAACCATATTAACCACAAAGGTAGGCCTAATTCATCATCACTTTAGAACATAGCATAAATGTGTATCAGGTACACTATCTGGTTGTTTATACCAAGGTCAATGTTTGTTTTTGCATCAAAATAACCGAGAGAAAAAATAGTGACTGAGTATGATCAGGAAATACCACAATCACAAACTGCAGACAAACCCATGGCATCGTGAGGAAAAGCCACACAACATTCACGAGACACCAGGAAGACAAAAAAAGCAAAGCAACCAGCTCTCTCTTCCCCATCAAGATGATTGCAAAACTAGAATGGACACAAAGTAACGCACAACAAAACATAGAACAATTACAGAATCCAACAATGGGAGTAACAATCAACAACGAATCAACAACAACAGAACCACTGCCTTAGAACGGACAGCAGCCAAAGCCACTGGGGGTTTATATGCATTTCACTGGTACCAAATCATCGCCCTAGATTCTGCTGTTGTTGAAGCACAAAAAAATGTTAAGCTTGCATGGAGGCTTCCTAACTATTGCAATGTATCATCATGGTACATTGCATTGTAAGTCTGTATCTGAGCCACATAGATCTCAAATGATTCGTTATACTAGAAATAACTTAAAGATAGTGTTACAACTCATTCAGTTGGTTCATGCATATACCGTGAACATCTGCACCATGGGTGGGGTGGGTGGAAGTTTTCCATAATCCGGTAGGAGATTCATGTACTACAGTAAAACCTGTCTTATTAAGCGGCCACTCAAAAATAGACAAAACAAACTGTCTTATTAAGCGGCCACTCAAACAAATCTTAATGGCAAATGGTGGCTTAATGCAGGTCGAACGTATTGCAGAATGCTCCCCTTGGAGCATTCTGCAATACTTTTGACCAGCATTAAGCGATAATTGGTCTTAAAAACATTTTGTGGTCTTTTTAGAGTGGCCGTTTTAGACAGGTTTTACTGTACATAGCAATACGGCATGACCTTGTTCTTTCAGTTTTTCTGATATAGTACATTAATCAACATTTCGCTAAGACAGAAAGAGCTGGATGCTAGCATTTAATTGAGTTCTCGCTTTTTAGTGGGTGACTTTGTCTGTCTTCTAATATACAGTCAGACATAAGTTAAGCATCGCCTCAATAGTTTACTAAAAAACGAAGAAAGCTTTCCAGACATGAACATTTTCTTGTTTTATTTATGAAAATAGATAAAGTGGTGACAATTTAGATAAAGTGGTGACAATTTACAGCAAATTTCGATTCGATTATCACAAAGTCAAAGTAAATGCACACTTACCCCTAAAAATGTCCCTATTCTCTAACCCATTATGGTATTTTTAAAGATTAGACATGTAAAGTGTTAGTGTCATATTGTTACAATATCAAAGACAAGTTCTGTCTGAAAGTTTCAGATTCACATCTCTAAAAGAATAAAAGTTATGGATATGTAAAGAATGGCATGTTATATAGTGATAATTCAAACATTATAAACACGCGATTAACTATATCTATGACCCTCTATAACTGACATGAAACCTTGAGTTCGACAGAATCAGTTTGGCACTAGTTTAAAAAAGATATGTCTAGATTATTTCTGCGTTTATTTTAATTCAAAATAAGCACTTTGGGTTAAGCTCTGACACTTTTAAGGGTACACCCAAAAATAGGGGTTGGTGTAAACAGGACACCGTAGAAATTCAGCAAAATGACCAAACGACATTCTGGTATGTTCAGCAGGCCAAAGGAAGATTAGGGTAACAAAATATTACAAACTTGTTGTTCTTCTGAAGAAATGTGCACACGAAAAAAACGGTTCTGAATAATGTTTGGGTAATGCTTAACTTATGGCAGACTGTATATATGAATGTGACCTGTGCCTATGACATTTCCTGGCTTAAGTTAATCCAGCTGGCCCTCATGTGCGGATCCAGAGGGGGGGGGCAGGTGGTCCCGACCCCCTGAAAAATCACAAAAATATAGGTTTTCTAGCGATACAGGTCCGGATCCCCTGAAAAATCGCAGCTACCAATCCAGCATTCAATGTTGGGCCATCATTGGCACGCCAGCGAAACGCCATTTAATGGCGTTTCGCTGGCGGGCCGATGATGGCCTCTTATAGTGGTATATGGATCCTCCCTACGCTCATCAACTAAAAAAAACGTTGTCAAAGTTGGACCCCCTCTGATACAACTCTCTGGATCCGCGCATGGCACTACTCATAATATGTCAGCTAGATTGGCGTGAAAGAGATTAGCTTCAGTCCAAGTTCCAGTGACCTGACCATCTCTGTTGGGAGACAATGAATGCACATATCAATTACTGGCCTCAGTTTGTTTTTACAGCTAAGAGAGATTATTGATTTGGTGAAATCAGAGTCACTGTATTAATTTCTCAACAGATAGGATGATGGAATAAACGAGACTGGTAAGTCGACATTTTTTCTACTTTCATATTTTAAGCTATGTTTGTACATGCAATCTATTTAAAGATGCATAGTCTGCAACTATGAACATTTTTCGATTTTTAAATCATTTGTAAAAATAGAATTAAGTTATGTTTTCACAATAAATATATTCAGTACATCTGAAAACTGCATGGAAAAGTGAATTATCTTATAAAAACAGGCGTTTTTCCCCTTGTTAGTAATTATTTGCGTCCGTCTAATAATTCTAGACAGTTGATTTTTAACATAAATGCTATTGTTTTGATAGTGATAATTTGTTAAGATTCACGAAAATGGTGAAGTGTTTACCTGAATTTCAGTATTTTGACTGTATTCTTGAAAAATTAAAAAAAAATATTTTTAATATTAAAAGATCAAAAGTTACAGACTATGCAGCTTTAAGAGATGCTGTTACATGTACGGGTAACCCATTAAAGCCGAATGGATTTGCCTACCCTTATCATTAGGACGGGCCCAGTTTCAATTTGAACAAGTGCATGGGATTTCCAAAAAAATGTGGCATTTTGATATGTGTAGACTTGGAGGAGTCTCTGCAGCCTCCTTTTAAGCTTAGTAACTCCAAATGGTGTTCAGTCAGTAGCTTAACAATCATAGAACACTCAAGCGACTAGCAAAGGCTCTGATCAGACTGCGCGTATGCGCAGGCTGATCTGAGGCTTTGCTGGTCGCACATACCTTTTTGTTGGAAATATCATGCATTGGCTCATTTTAGTGTTGGGTGGTATTTCTATTTTTTTCAAATCTTAATAGAGCATTAAAATGCAGCCATTTTATTATTTATGATATATTCCTTACCACAACTGTTACCGTGATTGTGTTATTCTCCCTTTTACATATACTGTGCATTCGGAAATTTCGCGAGACTTATTTTCGCTAAGGCATTAGAAGACATATTTGCCACGTTAAACATTCGCATTTTTTACCTACATCAGTAAACTACAGAGTGATTTCGCGAGGGTTTTATTTTCACAAATCGTTCGCGAAAATAAAACCCTCCCGAAAATTTCTCACCTGTGGGATGCAAAATAAATTCCTTTGCTCATAATCCTATTTTTGTGATATATTTTAGCTTGCTCAATTTATTCTTTAATTAATGCATTCAAACTAAACTCAAATTATAAACATTTCATGTTCTCAGTTTTAACCTATATAAGCCTAGCGTCCTTTTTACGTGACATATGCGAACAGTTCATACCCAGATCAGACGCCACAGAAAGCGGCGTCTGATCTTGGTCTCCACCGTTTGCTTACAGATTATACTATTGAAATTTGAACAAAAGTGAAAAAATAGCACCCAACAACCATTAAAACAGAAATGGACCGGTCCAATTGATAAGAGAGGGAAATTCCATTCGGCTTAAATGGGTTAATGTCAACAGGCACAGTAAAACCATAATAGCCTACAGTGATAAAGTTGTCAGATATACATGTATATTTTTGTTACAGCTTTAGGGGAAATGTGAAGTTCATTATACAAAAGGCCTTGAAAAGCTTGTTTGCCTCCTATTATAATCAACTGACTGTAATGTGCACGACCCGTAGTGAACGTAGATTAACCAGTATCATGTGTGGAAAGCAAATTGATTAGACAGACGGACTCACACAGTGATTATACTGCACACCTGTGGGTCGTGCAAATTTTCGATACCAAGTCTTTAAGATATTGTTGTTATTGATGATTTTGATTTGCATTCAATTTAAAAATAGATATTGTACTTTTCGGTAGATTTCTACATTTTAAATTATCCCAGCAGCTGCGAGCCTCGTCACGGTTTTGTATAAATTTCCATCACTAAATCTATAGTATATAATGATGTTCCTAATGATAAGATACATTCAATAACACTGACAGTCCCGTCTCATGGGCATTGGGGTGGTTTGGGAGACCTCCTAATCAGTAGATTACTATCATATATCCTGTTCCTCATGAAAATGCTTTAAAAATGTCAACTTTTGGAAAACTGGGTCTAATTGATAGTAGGAACAATTATCTATATTTCCTGGACATTTGCTGTCAAGGATTATTTAATTGCTGGTTTTTGTTTTAGTTTAAAAATATCAATACTTTTCTTGCAAATTAAAGTGAAGGAAATCACTTTTTCCTCCTGAAATTGCTCAAAGGTCAATATTCCGAAAACTAGTACCGCTTGATTATTAGAGCGTAAATGGCAATTTTTGATATTACACAGATAACAATCGTTTTATGATGACAACTGATAGAATAAATCATTTTACACAAACTTATCTTTTCTAAATAACTTAATTTCACATAAAGCTGCTTAAAATTCAATTTTCAGTTATTTGCTAGTCTCTGATTATTTGTACAATTATTGCTATTTTCTTGAAATTTTACAGCAATTTCTATCTTACTGGTGATTCTGACATTATAAATTAAATCCCTACTGAAAGCAATGGTTATCTTATTTTAATTTGGCCTAAAATGCACATAGTCCAGAATTCCAAAAACTGGAACTGTATAATCATAAGAACAAAAAAGTCATTTTTCGCATATTTCCAGGCAATGACTGATGATTGATGATAGAATGAATAACTTCTAATGAAATAGAATAATTTTGTAACACTTTAGATAATTTTTATTGTCTTATATTATGAAAATCATGTCAGTTAAGTCACATGTACAAAAGAGCTTTATTTAGAGAAATCAATTTGTTGGTCTGATTTAACCGGATTTACCCAAAAAACTTCAAAGAAGCCCAGAGATTTTATTGCAAATATTTTGTGACCCAGAATCTGTTGATATAAGTAAGGGTGCAAAGATCAGGAATCGATACAATCAAGTACCACACCTGACCCAGGATACCAATGGGAAAGTGAAAAACTCACAATTAGACACTACAAACGAGAGCCAAGAATATCTGAAGCTGAATACCTGCTGCATTGTTTTTTTTTTTTGTTTTTTTTTTTTTAAAAAAAAACATCCCTAAAATTGCCCAAAATGAATTTTTTCACATTTTGGAATATGCCAATTTTGGTATATTTGAGGACCCTACTGCTACCAGCACGTGCATGATAGAAACAAACTACATATATCAAGAGTTAAAGTTGATACAATATTGAAATTTGGTTACAGAATGTTTTTGGAATAAATACAAATACTTTCAAATTAGTGTTTTTTTCATAATTTTAAAATACAGAATCCATGAAATTGTTACACTAAGTTCTTACTGGGCAATTAAGTTTCTTATTCCAATGTTGAAGCTCATGGTCGAAAATGGCCAGACGTTTTGCTTGTAGCTACTATCAAGCTTCTGAAAAAGTATTCATTGTGTTTTGCATATTACCAAACACCCATCCATTTAATGTTCGCCTATTATCTTTTTTAAGATACTTTTTTATGTTATGTTCACGACCAAGCCTGTGTCACTATGTAAAAGTTTATATGATGTAATGACGTTCGGTTAGTAAAATACGATGAATCACCGAATGGTAAAATTGGATGGCGTGTAAGAAAAAGAATTGAAAAAAGGGTGTTCACAAGGATCCCAAAAAGATCAACCCTCGGACCCAATAAGCCTCGTTTCCCACAGTTTAGATGGACCCTCAGGTTAGTCCTTTCCCCATTAAACACACATGACGGATTCTATTTATCCTTAGCTACGTTGTGAGCGCACATGGAATATCTTACTTGAATAATGTCTGGCCTGACTCTCATTTAGGTTAACTAATCATTTTATTGACTATTTCATACCCTCATTTATATGTATAGGTTGACCGATCATTATGATGGTCGTTTCATTGACTCGTTCGGAATATTTTATCACTCCATTCCAATCTATTCCATTACGTCCTTTGTTTTACAGAATGCTGATGCCATTTAGACTACACAACCACAGTTGACAGTACCAATAAATTTATCACAAGAAGAAGGATATCAGTACCAATCAGTATAAAACTAGATGATAAGGCAATATGAGCTGGGTAACAGTAAATGGTACAACTCGGCATGTGCCCCCAGCGAAGACTTAGATCAGCCTGCGCATATGCGCAGGCTGATCAGAGTCTTAGCTAGGCATTCTATTGGTAGAACCATTCTTCATACGGACAGCAATGGGTCTGATCAGACTGCGTGGATGGGAATGTTGGTCCGAGTCTTCGGCAGTCAGACATGCATTGATGTACATTTCGTTGTGACCCTGCTCAATGCTTACACAACCAATGAATCCATAAATGAACTATGAAGCTTAGTTTTGATTAGTATATAACAGAGAATCAGGTGACTGACTATAACGTATTAAAGGAATATAAAAACCAATATAGAGTTCCTTTGTAACATGATTAAATGGATAATATTAACAATGAACATTGGCAAGAACGTGTGTAACAGTTCAGATACATTTGTAGCAAGAACATGGAGCAAACAGTGTATTATTATAAAAAAAGTTTGAGGATACAACATTATTAACAGACTAGTGATTATATCGGTATTGATACTCAAGAAATGTGAGAAAAATACTATAGAAAACATAACAATCATTAGGTTACACAATTAACAGTGTATCGCTGCCTATAATTTTTTATTGGTATCGATAGGTATATCCGAATATTGATTACAGTTAACTGTGCTAATAATCATATTTGTAACAAAAACACAGGAGGAAATATAGCCATGTAGCACAATTAGCTGAAATCATTATCAGGATTGATAGTTATATAAGAACATTGAAGACAATTAAATGGCTAATAAATATATTAGTAACAAGAACATGGAAAAATAAAAAAAATATCATAGAATATATGACAGTGTTACACAATTAGCTGAAATAATTATTGGTAATGATAGGAATATAGGAACATTTATTACAGTGTACGGTACCAATAATTATATTTGTAACAAGAACATGAAAAAAAGAAAAAAAGTACAATAGAATATATAACAGTGTTACACAATTAGCTGAAATCATTTTCGGTAATGATATTTACATAAGAACATTGATTACAGTGAACTGTGTAAATAATTATATTTGTAACAGGAACATGGAGAAATTCGTCATTGAATAAATAGCCGTGGTACACAATAAGCTGAAATTATTATCGATATTGATAGTTATATAAGAACATTGATGACAGTGAACTGTACCAATAATTACATTTGTAACACGAAAATGGAGGAAATCGTCCTAGAATGTACAACAGTGTTACACAAATTGTCAATTACCAGAAATTATTATTGGTATTGACAAGTATATAAGAACATGGAATACAGTGAAGTTTAATAATATATAAATAGAAATTGGTAACAGTATACTAATGAGGATCACATCAGAAACATGAATAACGAAACAATATTGTACCAGTTAAATGCTAATGAAACGCAAAGATTTATTCCTATTATGACATGTCTAGCTTTCATATCTGTTTGTGGAGTGTTTGGCAATGGAACATCTCTCTTCGTCTACTCTAAAGGATTTAAACTCTCTAACTCAAGATCTTTCTTTGTATTTCTGTCAAGTGTAGAATTGTTCACTTGTATAGTTATCGCCCCTTTAGAAATAACAATACTAACACGAGAGCTTATATTTAAGTCAGTTCCGTTTTGCAAGTGTTACATGTTCGTTG
Organism: Loripinus fragilis; assembly: GCA_964019695.1. NCBI lineage: Eukaryota > Metazoa > Mollusca > Bivalvia > Lucinida > Lucinidae > Loripinus > Loripinus fragilis. The sequence goes on along the minus strand of OZ026528.1, from coordinate 77,896,988 downwards.
TTGTTTGGGAAGTGAATGCATCTGCTGATATTTTGGTTGTTATAGGGCTAGACCGCTGGAGAAAGATATGTCATCCATTTGATTGGCAACTGTCCCATTCAGTATGTAGATACCTATGTCTGTTCACAGTTTGCAGCGGTGTTGTGGAAGCTTTACCAAGTTTCTGGGTGTTTGGACTTCACACAGTCCGTCTACGAGACGTCAATGTTACAGGACAAGAGTGCTCAATAAGCGATGAAATGAGAGAGAGTTTATTTCCAACATTTTATTACATGTTCTTCTGGTTTATAACATTTTTAAGAGTGGCTGTCCTAGTATGGTTTCATTACAAAATATTACTTGTTTTAAAACAACAACATGAACGGTTTGGTGGTAAAGCTCGATCAGAACTATTGTGTAACACAGGAGATGATAATATGAGCTGTAATACCTTGGATAGTATTGAAAGACAGTTGATATGTCATGGCCATGATTCTGAGAAGAATAGCGCAACCATATCTGACAATATACGTGAAGGGATGGATACGTCCACAACGAAATTTCACCAACGTGAATTGTACTCAGGCCATACACTGGGTGTTTCTAAAGGCAACTCAACTAGTCAAGCACAAACAGAAACAGGGTCAACAGCTGACTTCAGGGAGGAGACAAAAGAACTTGCACTAGATAAACCTGACAGTACGAAGCGTACAATCAGCTTTTCAGAACTACCTCAAGAAAACGCACAAGCTAATCAGGATATGACACGTCTTTTATTACACTCAATCGACAAGTGTCGCAATTGGAGCAAGAGTGAAAATGAAGGACATATGAACCAAAAGCCTAAAATAAATCAGCCTTATGACCAGAAGATACAAAATGATGATCATAGAAAATCAACGACATCAAAAACTCAGTATACCAAGAGGAAACGAAATGTAACAGTCGTGATTCTTGCTATAACCGTTTCTTCTATCATACTTTATTTCCCTACTTTGGTTCTAGGAACCTTAAGGTCAGTCAATAAAGGCTTAGAATCCTCATTTTCGGGTACACAACGAGTGCTATTCGAATTGTTCAGACGTTCTTACTTTCTGAAATCTGTTTTCTATCCAATCATTTATGGAGTTTTTGACACAAGATTTAGACGTGCTGTGAAATCGATTTTCTATCGAAAGCGCTCAAATTGACAATCTATTGTATATGTTAAAAAGTATTTATCATATGACGTCGCGTCTGGGAGTGATATAACTTCATGCATTAAAACCGATAAACCACTAGTGGTTTACAGATTTTTGGTAACGTTATGTATTGACGGCCGAAATAACGTCGCGTATCTGTGGCAAAATCGTAGCGTTTTTCACGTTCAAAGTAGTTTTAGGGTCATATGATAAAGAGAATCTAACACTCGTGCTCATGTATTATTGAAAATTATTAAGATCTTCTATTTATTTAAGGAGACAGCAACATTAAAAACAAATAAATCTATAATGTAATCTCCTATTAAAACATGTCATGTTATAAAGCCCCCAAAATCGAATGAAAAATATAAAAAAAAATATAACAGATGTTTGTATAGAAGATAATTGAAAGCTATAAAGGGCAGCACTTGTAGGCTTGTGACGCCACAGAGTCCTAATTCAATAGAGGATCTTACATGAGTGCTCATGTCTTATTGAATTTAATAAACAGGTTGGGGAAAAGAGATTAAATGCGATTATTGCCGAGCATTTATCTCCTTTTCGCAACGTGTTTATCATATGATATTAAGATTACTTTGAAATCTCATTTCTGCCCTAAAACATTACAATTTTGTCATTATGTACGCAACGTTGTTATGGACGTCATAACGTTGATTGATTAAAAGAAAAGCTTTACGAAGGCCTCTATTCCTTTTCAGAAGCTGTGCGTGGCATTTTGACAAGTGCAGACTCAGACGAGCCTGTGCCACCTCCTATTAAGCTTAGAAACTCCAAATGATGTTCAGTCAGTAGCTTAACAGTCATAGAATAATTCAAGTGACTAGCAAAGGCTCTGATCAGACTGCGCGAATGCGCAGGCTGGTCAGAGCCTGCGCTGGTCGCACATACAACATTGTTGGAATTATCATGTTGCGGCTTAAATGGTTTACGAAGGCCTCTTTCTCTATTTGGTAACTGAACATGCATGTTTAAAATACATAATGATTTTACGAAGGCCTCTATCCCCTATTTGGTATGTGCATACATGTTTAAAATGGTTTTATGAAGGCCCCCATTCCTAAAAGGAGGCTATGCATGCATGTTTAATAATGGCTTTATGAAGGTCTCTATCCGTAGTTGCTGGCTTTGAATGCATGTTTAAAATATGATTTTATGAAGGCATCATCTTTGACGCATGTTTAAAATGGCTTTACCAAGGCCCCTATCCCAATTTGGTGGCTATGCATGCATGTTTAAAAATGGCGTTACGGAGGCCTCTATCCCTTTTTGGTGGCTGCGCATGCATGTTTAAAAATGTTTTACGAATGCATCTACCCCTGTTTTGTGGCAGTGCATGCATGTTTAAACATGTCTTTACGAAGGCCTATATTCCTATTTGGAAGTTGCGTGTGCATGTTTAAAGGAATGGCTTTAGGAATACATCTGTCCACATTTGGTGGCCGTGAATGCATGATTAAACATGGTTTTACGAAAGCCTCTATCCCTATTTGGAAGTTGTGCATGCTTCTTTAGAGGAATGGCTTTACGAAGACGTCAATCCATATTTGTATCTGTACATGCATGTGTAAAAATGGTTTTACGAACGTCGCTGTCCCTATTTGGTAGCTATGCATCCATATTTGAAAGAATGACTTTACGAATAGTGCAGACCAAGTTTTACGAATGCATCTACCCCTGTTAGGTGGCAGTGCATGTATGTTTAAAAATTGCTTTACGAAGGCCTCTATCCATATTTGAAAAGTGTGCATGTTTCTTTGAAAGAATGTCTTTACGAAGGCCTCTATCCCTATTTGGAAGTTGCGCATGATTCTTTAAAAGAATGGCTTTACGAAGAGGTCAATTCATATTTGTATCTGAACATGCATGTTTAAAATGGTTTTACGAACGTCGCTGTCCCTATTGGGTAGCCATGCATCGATGTTTAAAAGAATGGCTTTACGAAAGCCTCTATCCATATTCGGTTGCTATGAATACCTGCTTAACCTAAATAAGGCTAGCGTCCTTTTTTGGGACATAGGCAAATGGTGCAGACCCAGATCAGACGCCGCAGAACGCGGCGTCTGATCAGGGTCTCCACTGTTTGCTAACAGAATGGTCTATTAAAATTTGAATAAAAATGAAAAAAATACCACCCTACATCCCTTAAAATGGAAATGGACTGGCCCAATTGATAACAGTGGGATATTCCATTCTGCATAAATGGGTTAAAATAATGGCTTTACAGGAATACGATTAGTACAAATATCTAATGAACTGACATCAATACTATTCAGACTATAGCTGGCATTGACAATATGAGCTGCGACACAAGCTTTCCAACAATGTGGTATGTGCGATCAGCAAAATCTCAGATCAGCCTGCGCATATGCGCAGTCTGACCAGAGTCTTTACTACTCTCTTGAATATTCTATGACTGTTAAGCTACTGACTGAACATCACTTGTAGTTTCTAAGCTTAAAAGGAGGCTGCACAGGCTTGTCTGAGTCTACATTTGTCAAAATACCACATTGTTGGAAGTCACATGTCGCGGCTCAACATTTCCATCTAGTTAATGCTTTACTGAAGCATATACGGATTCTCTCCATATTTATTTGAGTCACTTCAGAAGAAATCGCCATTCATGATATATGCGAACAGTAAATGCTCAAGTTTCGTACCCGCGGGCGTCTTATCGCTGAATTCTTCGCAGTCACGCACGCTTTGTATGGAAAACAATACAATATGCCAAGCAACAACGGATGTTTGCGCATGCGCGTTTACAGAATTTTACTCTTGAGTACGAAATGTATACTTTTGTCTCGAGGCATGGCTATCGTGTCATTAATAGTTAAAATAACCGCTGAAAGACATCAACAAAATCAATTTGAAAGAAATTAACCAGGCCTCTCTAAGTTGAATATATTCTTCAATGCCTCTTGGGATTACTGAATTAACTCCTACTTTGGTACTGCAGAACTCCAGATAAGAGTGCGTTATTCAAAATTATTTGTCTTATTTATCAACCAAAACATGAGTAGTAATGGGCGTCACTATGGCCCCATTTTTTTAAAAAAAAATGGGGCCATAGTGAAGTCCATTACTGCTAACATGTATGTTGTGGTTCAAAAAACCTTCTCAATGATACCTTTTAGCAACCAATACAAATGTTCAAACTGGTACAATGTAGACAAAAAATAAAAAGTTTATGTATCTTTACTGATCTGGATCAACTGAAGGACAAATAGGCTTCATCTTAGCGCAAACATTGATATATACCATTTGGGCCTCGTCGAGTGAAACACTGACTATAACTATCATGCCCAGCAGCCAGCTACATAGACTAGCTAGAGATGTGCCAAGGCACTGAATTAAAAAGGTATTAACAAAGGCGTTGGTCAGACTGCGCGGGTTTGCGGGCTCGCCTGTGTCTTTATTGTTCGCATTCAACAAAGGTAGGTTTTAATGCGACGAGGGCCATTTCATCATCTTTAATACATGTAGGTGAGCATGGGCCATTTCATCTTTTTAATAGGTGAGCATAACGATCATTCTGGGAGCATATAGTCGCTGGTTTGCCCGTCCATCTATTCCGTTAATCTGTCAGGGGAATCTTCAATTTAACCCATTTATGCCCAATTGTGGATTTCCCACCCTTATCAATTAGACGAATCCATTTCGAATTTAAGAGTGTTGGGTAGTAACATTCAATGACATTCAAATTTTAAAAGTGCATCGATGTAGAACCTAATCAGACGCTCAGACGCCGCGTTTTGCGTCGTCTGAGCTGGTTCTTCACTAAATGTCCCACAAAAAGGACAGTAAACTTACTTGGGTTAAAAAGAAGATGTTCGTATCGCCAGCATATAACGGTTGTATGCTTTTTTTGAAGTTGGGGTGTAACGTCATTTTTTTGCAACTCAAAACGTACGTACAAATTTGCGTTTCCGTCCAAACGAGATGTAAGGGAAATTCTAATGCGCTGTTTAATATACTCAGAAAAACAATTGAAGGATATTAAAATTATTTTGACTATATAACATTTGAGAAAATAATTTCCAAACAAAGTATTTTCGTATCTGATAGAACTACCCATATGCAATTCAGTAAAATGCAAACTCAAATTTACGCGTCATTGGTTACGTTACAGTACCGCACCAAATGTACCAACCCACTTTACCCAAACTTCACATGCAAAAATTTTAGCGTTCATATTTTTTGTTGCAACCTTTACCTGGTAATTGCTGTTGTTCTTATTCTGACCACAGAGAAGTGTTCACACCCGTTTGTCAGTAATTGCACCTAATAACGTGACAACTTCTTCAACAAAAATGCACAGATATGGCATACCCCAGCCAATATGGCCACAAATTGAAAGTAAATCACTGACAGCAACTACAAAAATAGGTGTTATTCGTTTTACTGAGGGCCAGCATTGATTTTGGAGCCAGTAATTGTGGAATACAAACGATAAAAATGGGTTTCAATCATTTTTGAATGTGTGTGACTTTTCAGTATAGAGAGTTGCACCATTTGGACATGTACTGTACTTTAATCATTGAAGTGTGGCTTAAATCAAACATTCAGTTTGATTGCAGATATCCGGAACTATGAAATGCATGCATAATTGGTTTCATTTTTATTGTAAAGAATGTTAGAGATGGAACTGAATCTAAATATCCTTCAATTGTTTTTCTGAGTATAGATTCTAAAGGAATCCTTCATATTTTCAATCTTTTTGTACATGTATGTTAGAATCGAAATTTATCATTATGACGTCGCGTCTGAGAGTGTAATAACACCATGCAATAAAATCGATAAACAACTAGTGGTTAATAGATTTACGGGAAACGTTATGACGTCCATAACAACGTTGCGTACATAATGACAAAAGAATAATGTTTTACGACAGAAATGAGATTTCTATGTAATCTTAACGTCATAATTATGATAAATAGAATCTAACATTCGTGCTCTTGTATTATTGAATTTATAACACTCGTTGCGAAAAAGAGATAAAATGCTCGGCAAGCCTCGCATTTTATCTCTTTTCCCCAACTCGTTTAATAAATTCAATAAAACATGAGCACTCATGTAAGATCCTCTATATATTCGTTCTTGTAGTGATTTGTTGCTAAATATATCACTGTCTATCGGTAAGTCGTAAGTGATTTATCTACTTTTAATGACTTGCCTCCGGTCAGCGACATACATGTATTACACGACAAATCACTGCGAGTCTGAATGTATTTCTCAAACTCTGATTGTGGCAATTCCTGGTCGTATTTTAAAACTACTGATTATCCAAAATGTACATGGTTTCCCGTGGAATATGGGTTAAATAGGATCGACTGCTCATTGGATTAATGGACAGCAAAACTCTAGATTACCCATGTGCAGATTCTGATCTGAGATTTTGCTGTTCAATTTATTCTGGATTAGGAGTTGTGTAAAACGTCTTGACAACTTGCAATAAGAAAAGACAATATTATTTCCATGGCAACGCGGTCTCACAGTTAATTAAATTCTTTAAACGAATTCTATCCAACAATATCGACACTGGGTTGCGTTTTTGTCCATGACGCTGTTTATGCGCGGATCCAGAAAATTCCGTCAGAAGGGGAGTCTACAACTTTTCTTCCTTTTTATTTTTTTTTTATTTTTAGTCAACATTGTATTTCACAGAGAGCCACACAGACCTCCTTCGATAAGCCATTGGACCCAAGGGGGTCCAATCGCTTCTCGAGTCGGGTCCCTACCAGTATTTCTATGGAAACATATAGCAACTTGTCTCCCCTGTTTCTCTCTGGATCCGCACATGATGCTTATGGTTAGTCTGGTTGAATCAAAAGGACATTAATTTTGTTTGGGCAAAATAAATGAATGCCATTAAAACCCATATAAGTGTATATAGAAAAGGACACATTAAATCAATGCACTTTTACAGGAACGAAAGTACAGGGCCTCGTCGGGAGAAGTCTTGTCTTCGAGGTGACCAGTAAGGCTCAAACCAGTCTGATCAGCTACAAAGACTAGCTAGAGTGCTGAAATTTTGCATGAAGCAAGTTAAGATATCATACTTTGAAAGAAATAAATTAACAAATGCGCTGATCAGGCTGCGCGGATGGTCAGCGCCTTTGTTGTGCTCATACACTACAGTTTATAGTTGGCCACTTGACTGTTCATGTGTACACTATTATGGATTCTGTCCATATTGTTTTGTATTGTAACACTGGGTGATTACAGTTTTGTGAACATGGCCTTATTTTCAATGTCACAACCCTAAAGTTGTTCACAATTAGCTGTGTCTGCATCCTATCTTCTTTTATGGATTCAGGTCAAACGAACACAAAACGAGCCATACAACATAAAAAGGGGTGATAAGACACTATTACGAGCTTTGGAAAATTTTCAACATTCAACATTTCAAACATATCCCAAAAAAGGCATGTCATTGCACCCTATCGTTGAAATCGACATATTTATAGCATTGTAGCAATGGGACAGTACTGTGATTTGATTAGATATTGGTGACCTTGACTTATTTTTCAAGGTCACAACCCAATACCAATACCACACATTGTGTGTGTGTGTCAGCTGTGTCTGCAATCTATGTCCTTAATCAATGGGTGGATTTTGACCAAACTTGCACATAGACAGCAATGGCACATGGAACAACGAGAGATGGTGACCACACCGGGTAGGCGGCGATCGAAAACGCAAATACTATCGAGGAACGTAGATAAAAACAATTGAAACAGTGTTTTCGATTGCCATTTGTCGCCCCACTGGCGACAGATGGCAATAAAAAACACTGTTTCTATCGATTTTTGATCCGCGTACGTCGACTGTTGATAACGTTTTCGATTGTCGCCTACCCGGTGTGGTGATAATGTCCAAATTTTGAAACGTAAGAAAATCCTATTAAGAATATAAATGCCAGCCTTGCTTGCACTTTATCTCTTTAAACATTGGGTGGGTTTGTTTTGTTCTTGATTCAGTGTTTATTGTCGCTCCCATTGCTTGGGGGTGTTTTGGACCTTGTTTTGTTGAGCAGTAATCGATCAGTGTCCTGTCTTATTTTCCAATCAACTAGTTGCGGAAGAGCAGATTGGTTGCTTGACTTTAATTGTCTTCTTGATGCCAAGTGGCTGTTGGTGTTCTGTGTCTCTTCCTCACGGTGCCGTGGGTTGATTGTGACATTTCCTGGACATTGACAAACATCTTTTATTTTGGTATGCTTGTTACTTTAGTTCTGAGATTTTCTCAAGGACCTGAAACCTTACATTGTGCCTCATGGGGCCACTTTTGGCAGAATTTTCATTCAGAGGTCACTTATTAGACCCATTTTTCTAAGTAAAACCCAAATGGCCGCGTAGGGCAGTCCGTAACGTGTCTGACTGCAGATACGTCTCTGACTGCAGATCCAGAGGTCGCGATACCCGTCCCATACCTTCGTGGAGATTGATCATTAAATAATCTCTACGGTCATTCTCATCCCTCCCGCTGATCCCAGAAGGGTTGTTGACAGTTACAAGTGAAAGTATGTGCACGAACTACTGGTTAACCGCTAAGTCAAGCTTGTACATGAAAAATGTGTGGTTAGGTGTGAACTGATCGTCCCGACATGACCATAGTTATTGACTGGGAAGTAAAGAAACAAACCAACAAAAAATCAGTCTCTTTGCTGGTATTACCAGACTTTACATAGTTGTAAGCATTTTACCCGCACTTCTTTCTGTCTTCTGTATATGCTTTCAGATAGCCTGTATTGCAAACAATATGGACCCAGATTAGATTGCTCCAAGTAAGGCAGTCTGGTCAGTGTCAATGGTGTTTGTTTCCATGAAAGTCTGAATTACACCTGAATATATGCAGACGTAAAAGTTGCTAACTTTTGAGGAAATAAAACTGTTGGCGGGAGAAGGGTAAACCTTATAAACTTGTGAGTTTATTGGTAGGCAAGTTTTCGGTCCAGTCACTGGACTGGTTGTTCATTCCGAATTTTTAGTAATGGTATAGGGCCAGTTTAGCATAAAATAAGCGTAAAAATGCGATTATTTCGACACCATCAAGTTAAACATGTGTTTTGGGTGCTCAAAAGAACCGTCTCATCGAGACGGTTCTTTTGAGTACCAACAACATATGTTTTGATTGAGAAATAAGAAAAAATGTTCAGTGCGCACTCTTATCGGGGGCCTCGCAATGGGAGTTGAAACGAAGTCGGTATATATTCAACATATCAAAACCATGCGATCAAAACATGTGTTGTGGGCACTCAAAACCGTTTTAAAGAGACGGTTCTTTTTAGTACCCACAACCCAGTTTGACATCAGTAAAAATAAAGCTATTCAAACATGCATCCTCTGACACGAAGGGTGTGCACTGGCCCAATGGTAGAGTGTTTGTCTCGGGATTGAAGGTTGCGGGTTCGAGCCTTACCGGCATCTCTGCAATGTTTTTTTGACGATGACTCAATTCCTTTCTAATTACTGGTTCAACCAAGGAAGACCCGTGCCTACATAGCTGAAAAATTGCTGACTGGGACGTAAAGAATCAAATTAAACAAAATCAATGGGACGAGCTAAGGTGCTTGGTAACCTTTTTTATATTACATGTAAATCTTTGGTCTAATTGTTATTTTGTCACTTTCCTTTTGGCATCCTGAGTCAGGTGTGGTACTTGATTGTATCGATTCCTGATCTTTGCACCCTTACTTACTTTTAGTAGAACATTTCATAAGCAACGTGTAAAGGCACTGCTGAGGCGCCTCGCCCTGTGGAGTTAATCTGGGTCTGCCCTATAAAATGCTTAAGGAGCATTTCAAGGTAGCAGAGAGCTCAGCTTCTTGCCTACATTGTACTAGTGTCGTCTGCTATTAATCTTTACAAACAGGTTGGAACCAGATCAAGCCCGACAAATCGTCGGGCTTGATCTGAATCCAAAACTGTTTGACACTCAGATGGTATTCATGAAAGAATTTTTCGAAAAGTTGATTTTGAAAAAACAACCAGAAGATACAAAAGCCTTCAAAATTACCCAGTAGGCAAAAAGTTAGGCTGTCACGTGTGAAAAACAACGTCAACAAAATACATGAAGATCAAAATGGATTTTCTTTCATTCATATTATGTGCACAGCCATGCAAATCTCTCAAGCATAACTACATACTACAGAACTGAATTCAAAAAAAAAAATAAACAAGCATTTTTCGAAAGTTTGACCTTTTCACAACAATGTGTAAAATACGATCATTTCAAGCAAAGCCATTCATATGCATAGTAATGGTTTTTCAATGAAAATGACATTCATTCTCAGTTCAAGTAACTCAATTTGAGTAATTCTCATTTGGATTGGTGTGCGTTCAGTTTGAGCAGCTTTCATTCACCCACTGTGCGCTCAATTCTTGAAAAGTCAATTACATGTACTCATAGAGCGCTCGAACACTCCGTTCGAGCATCTATCTATATATGTACAGGTATGAAGTGTTCAGTTCGTGGTATATGTCAATCTTTCATTGAGCAACTACAATGTAGTCATTGAGCGCTCAATAGAAGCAAATGCCACGTTTTCTTTGAGTGCCCAGTTCAAGCAAATTTCATTCATGCATTCATTAGCACTGAGTTCGAGCAAATTTCATTCGTTCATTCATTCATTAGCGCGGGGTTCGAGCAAATGTCATTTATTCGGTGAGAATATATTAGTATCCATAACGAGCATTCAATGCTTAGTTATTTGCCTAAGTTCGGTAACTACATTGTATATATTAGCAATTCATGAGATTGTGGTACATGTACTTATCAAATATGCGCAAACGCCCACTTTAATCCATATAAACCTAGCGTCCTTTTATGTCTTCAGACAAAATTTTAAGCCTCTATCCCAGGTGGATCCTTGTACCTCAGCATGAATTTTAACCCATTTATGCCTAGTGGTATTTCCCACCCTTATCATTTGAACGAATCAATTTCCGTTTTAAGGGTTGTTGGGTGATATGTTATCTTATTCAAATTTTGATAGAACATGCTGTCAGCAAACAGCGGAGACCCTGATCAGACGCCGCGTCCTGCGGCGTCTGATCTGGGCCTGCACGGTTTACGTATGTCCCACAAAAGTTACTATAATAAAAAAAATGTATGTATGCGAACAGCGAAGGCCCTGGTGAGTCTGCCCATTTGCACATGCTCACCTGGGTATTCGTTGCTCAACAATGCGGTAAATACTAAATCGTGAGCTGGCTCCTCGTATCAAAAGAATAATGTCGCTGAAAGAATATTTATATGTCAGCATAAAATATGCGTCATACCTTCAGCAAAGACGATAATTCGAAATTTAGAAATGGACCTCTGATATGTACACGTACCATATTAGACTATATAAGAAGGGCCATCAAAAGCTTATTTGCTAGGCCTATGTGACACGTTCGAACTGCTCGATAGCATATAAAGATCAAAGTGTCAGCCCACTGTCTCTGCAAATCGTCATTCAGACAAAACAGAGCCAATGTTTTGACATCACAATTCGGCTGCTAATCGCGACTAAATATCGTCTGCGTGTCCATTTGAAAACGCATATGTGTCAAACGGTGTGGACCCAGATCAGACTACTCCCAGAGGAGTAGTCTGATCTGGACCCATACTGTTTGTCTGTATGAAGATATTAATCCTTGACGTTAGCATATACATAAAGCTGACAACTTCGGCAGGCGATATTTTCAGTCAGGCTTTAGATGAAATTGTCAGGTAGAGTCCTTTCTGACTTTACCTATGTATTCACGAGGTGTCCTCTGTATTTTGAATCGTGATGCTGGGGCAATAACCCTACCTAGGCATGTGACCCCACGCAATAAAGTATCGACACTACATTTACTTTTGGAGTCAAGTAAATAAAATTGCTCAAATTGATGAGCTTTTCAGTTTATTTGAGTAAAAATCAATGATGAAATAACTTTGTGAAATACATTTTCAAGGATATATCACGCATATGCAAGCAGAATACTGATATGATAGAGAACGTTATTCCGATTGCTATGATCGAAAGATGCAAAGCCTGCATATGAAAATTGAGTGTAAGTTAATATTTTTTCAATTTTGAAATTGTTCTTTTTCGCTGATTTAGTGGCTGTTATCATATAACGAGTCCAACCATTGTAGTACAGTAGGGGTGGAAGAATTCATTGTCCGTATCGTAGCCAAGGATCCGTTGTTCACTTGTCGCTGCGTCCTCCTTACTTCTGAAATTAATAAAGAATAACAAGGGTAACCAGGGCCCATAATTACAAATGCCTCCTAAAAGTTCAGGATGACCTAAGTTAAGTATTGATTTTTAGGGTGCGAAAAGTAATGTTTCGAACTTATTGAAATCAAAATAGTTTCGGTTTTTTTCTGTAGATCACAACTATATCTTTGACCATAAGTACTGCATCGATCCCGGCAATTTATAAACATTTAATGTAACATGTTGAAATGTCAATACTTAACTTAAGTCGTCCTTAGCTTTTAGGAAATACTGTTAATTTTAGGCCCAGAACAATAAAATGTACTGGGCAAAAATTATAGTTTACACCTGTTGTTATTTTGTCAATCATACAACCTTTGTGAAAGCACTTATAATACTTTATCATTCATAGCACAATTTGAACGTTTGGTCATTTTCTGTATAACTGGTAATTCAAGTCTAAAGTTTTACGGCTAAGGCAATGTCCATGATGCTTTAAAGGTTTGAGGGGTAGTTTTCTAAAATCACAGATAAGAGGTTAAAATTCAATGCTTTTCGCAGCAGCAAATTTGAATCAAAAATTGGGCCAGTGCATGAGATTTCCTACAATAAGGCATTTTGACATGTGTAGACTCGGAGGAGCCTCTGCAACATCCTTTTAAGCTTAGAAACTCCAAATGGTGTTCAGTCAGTAGCTTAACAATCATAGAATACTCAAGCGACTAGCAAAGGTTCTGATCAGACTGCGCGTATGCGCAGGCTGATCTGAGACTTTGCTGGTCGCACATACCACATTGTTGGAAATCTCATGCACTGGCTCAATTGACGGAATCACCAAAGACTCGCTGTAATTTGTTCTTTTGGGCACTTTCAAATTTATCATGCACCAACCACTTTTGATGTACAAATTCAAGTTGTATGAAAAGTGCTTTCCAGTGCCAATATTCACGGGAATTCAGATTAAAGTTGGAATGGCATACAAAACACTTTCCAGTAAAACTAGTGGAAAACAGAATATCTTCAAACTACTGCCTTCCAAACAACAGAGTGTAGAGACAATCCACACAATATTACAGAAACGGCAACATTTCATGCATGGGTAAAGAAGAAATGGTGCATTGAAAAGCACTTCTGTCCTGCCAGCCAAGAGTGACAGTGACGTCATGTTTTGTTTACAAAGTTACCAGGGACTTATAATCGATAGACCACTTGTGTAATCCTATCCACAGGATAGGATTAATACACAAGTGTTCTATCGGTTCGCGTTACCTCAAATGGATTTTACAAGTTAATGTTTAACTTAACAATAATTATTGTCAACAGAACATTAGGTAACTGTCACTCTTGGTTGGCACGACAGAATGGACTTCAAAAGGTAGATAATTAGCTACAGCATCAATTTTAAGCTCAAATTTTGAACCAGAATCCCCTTATACAACGGGACCAAATGTATCCATTTTCTATCGTTACGCACATGCAAATGTGTAAGTAAAGTGCAATTTCTAGATTATTCTTAAGATTCTTAAAAGGGTTTCCTTTGGAAGCAAAGAATGCACCATAGAACTGAAACTAGAATGCGCATATTTTTTGGGACAGACTAGCTAGTTTCTGCCATTTAGGCCTCATCAGTAACCCTCTAATAGTTCAAAGTTCCACGATGAAACCCATGATACCAAAGGACAAGAAAATAAAATCTACACTATAGTGAAGGGCAGGGACACGTTCTACCGCCGCCACACAGTCCCAGTCACCAGCTGTAGTGAAGTCAAATATGTTCTTAAACCATTTCAAGAAGTCACAATGCTATTGAGTCAATTTGTAATAGACGATACCGAAGTGACTCGTCTGCTGGGGGATAGCTCATAGGAAATCCTATTTTCCTTTGTTGAGAAATGCCTGTATATAGTTTTAATCTGGGTGTTTTAGAACCTTTATTGCCCGCATACAGCTAACATCTCACGGCATGACCTACATATATGTAACAATTGAGGTTTTAGCAAAACATTTTTTTTTCATTTGCCATATTTTGACCAATAACAATTTATTTCCAATCATCTACTTTAAATGGTCGACAATGTCAGTTTCAAGATAAAATTGCAAACAAAATTGTATCACATGATCGGATTGCATCTTCCAAAAGAATAGTGTATTGTTACTTTCTAGGCGCTCTGAAATCTAAAAAATGACCTTCAATATTTACCTGTTTGGAGGCTAGACTTCTGACATAATTGAGCAATCTTTGAGCGAGCCTGCGGGTTTCATCACCAGATTCATTGGGGCTTTCACCAGCTCCTTCACCGGCTCCTGCACCACCAGCTCCTTCACCGGCTCCTGCACCACCAGCTCCGGCACCACCAGCTCCTGCACCACCGGCTCCTGCACCACCTGCTCCGGCACCACCGGCTCCTGCACCACCGGCTCCTGCACCACCAGCTCCTGCACCACCAGCTCCTTCACCAGCTCCTGCACCAGCTCCTGCACCAGCTTCTTCGCCAGCTCCTTCTTCGCCTCCTGCGCCACCAGGTCCTGCATCACCAGGTCCTGCACCACCAGCTCCTTTTTCACCTCCTTCACCACCTTCTCCTTCACCACCAGGTTTTCTTTCACTTTCACCAGCTCCAGGGCCACCAGCTCCTGCACCACCAGCTCCCTTTTCTCCTTTTTCACCTCCTTCACCATCAGGTCTTTGTCCACCTTTACCACCCTCACCTTCACCTCCTTCTGGACCTGGTCTTGAACCACCTTCACCTTCACCAGCTCCTACACCATCAGATTCTTCTTCACCATGGTCTTGACCAGCTTGTTCTGCATCAGATTTATGAAAACAATTTTGCAAGGATTAGTACATTTGCATCATAGACTTCCAGCTGAAAAGGTCCTGCCCCCCCCCCCCCCCCAGAGAATTTTGCAGACACCTGCAATCTTAAAGAGAATTTTAAAAAATTGGTCTTTTCAGAGATGTCTGCACTCTGTACGCTGGGGCGTTCGCCTGTAACAGCCTGTTATATATGTTACTATAACAAACTAAGAATAAAAGTAACATGAAAATTTGAGCTGCAGAAAGGAGACATTAATCTATCTAATCATTCAAATTACTTATGGTGTCTGCTAGCTGGATGCCTAAGCTGCATAAAAAGGCATTTGAAAAAAAACAGCTTCCACTTTCTAATCGTTTCAAATCTCAGTTGACTATTATACTTATTTGACTAATTGAAAAAGAAAAGTTTGGCTTTCTACCTTTAATATGTTGTCGTTAATGAGCTATTAAACAACCCTACCCCCCCCCCCCCCCCCCCCAATTTTAAGTAGCCAATTTAGTTGTCTTATTATTGAAGAAAAAATATTTCATAATATTTGACACTGGTGGATATCTTACATTTTTACATTTGTCTTGCTTATATAATAGAGAATCATAAATTTGCAAGTTTGACACCAGGATCAGAGCACTTATTAAAGGATGTAACATATGCTATATGGCATGATAAATGAGCGAAGAAATTGTCTTGATGTAACAGATAATTGTTTTGAAAATATACTATTTTTGCACATGTTTTCAAATAAATCTATAGCCTCTAGTGCCCTAATCTTAGCATTTATAGTCATTTCTGATTACAGGCCCATAGACTGGCGTTACAGGTGTTATAAGTAATCTTTTTATCGTATATATCCTAATGCGTATAATACTAAAATATATAGAGGTACAAATAGAAAATAAGACCTTTACATTTAAATGAGACAACTTGATAAACGTTCATATTAGATATAAATTCTCAAAACAAATCTTCATTCACGTCAGCCTCACATACAATGTTTATCATTGTGTCTGCATCTGCGGCAAAATTATCACCCATTTCACCACAATCAGTAGACTCATCGCAAAAAATTAGGACTGCAAACTGAGTAGGGTCCAGTTCCATCCACCCCCCTTGAGAATTGTGCATACATATTCTATCTTACAGAACAATTCAAGCTGTGTCAAATAAGAGATGTTTGCAGTCTATAAACCAGCGGGTAAGCCTGGAACAGCCTATTACATATGTAACCATATCAAATTAAGAATCAATCAGTAAAATGAAAGTCTGAGCTACAGAAAGAAGATATATAATTATCTATTGATTTGAATTATTCATGTAGTTTGCATGCTGAATGCCTTTACTACATATGAATGCTTTTTAAACAAAAATAGAACTTCCTTAGGTGTTTAGTGTGTAACATTGATTAAAATAACCTTTTTAAATTGGTAACTATGACAAACATCACTTATAAGCGCTTCTTGTGTTCCTCATCTTTTGCCCTCAAAGGACTTTATTGAACTTTTTTTACTTCTTTTGTGGATCTTTTATGTTTTGTTCTGTCTTGTGTTTGCTATGTCTTTGTGCGCGTCTGTTTATATGTGCTTTGTGGTCACCTGCTGGGAAAGGGCTGACCTCTTGGCTCTCGTTTGTGGTGTCTAACTGTGAGTTTTTCACTTTCCCATTGGTATCCTGGGTCAGGTGTGGTACTTAATTGTATCGATTCCTGATCTTTGCACCCTTACTTACTTTCTTTGTATGAATCACATATGCCAGAATCAAACAAACCACTGAGCTAAAACTTGAATGCTTAGCATTCTTGAAAAGCAGAAACAGCCTGTCAATGTCATCGGATTAAACATTAAATGGAATATGCGTAGTGTTTGGTGTTGTTTCACATATATGCATACTATGGAGTATGACTCTGGAATATGTCACTTTCTGTGAAGTGGCAAGAGCAATCTTACTGCTTTTGCATATGTGCTAGTCAAATGATAAATTAAGATTTCTGACATTGTTCAAACAGAAATTTGATAGGCTGCTTTTTCATTGTGTCATTTGCCATAGAACCTTTCGAGTCCTTTGGTGCTTGAGTCATCAGGTCTTAGATCAAAATATCTTGATGCGCCCAAAGAACTTAATTTAGTTTTCTTAAGACGTATATGTTACCATGTTGACTCTTGATGGCTTTGCCAAACACACAAAAACCATTTCTGTTATACCTTGAAAGTTATCTGGTATATGGGAAAGAACATGAAGTTGGACATTGCCATCAATTATGTTTGCTACTGGTTGTTTTTTGCTGTGAGTACATTGAAGCAAGCCTTAGAAGAATGTAAAACCTTTGATTTCTCAGTTTTTGCAGGCATACCATAATCTGTTGCATTCAAAAGAAGGAAACTGGACTATGAGTAGATAAGGATAATCAGGTAGTCTATATAATGCTCAACGGAAGATATATAAAGAGCAAACAAGTTGATAAGGCTGCCCCATTTTATAATCCATTGAAAACGCTGAGATTGAAAATACTTGCCTCTGACTGTGTTATCAAAAAGGATGTCGAGACAATTTCCTTGCTCATTTATTACGTCAAGTTATATATGTTACATCCTGAAATAGGTGCTCTTATCTTAGAAACTTATTGATTCATTGAAGTGAAAGTGTCTAATTTATGCAATGTTTATCATGCATTGCATTGCTTTACCTGCTGTGATAAATATAGCTCTTTTATCTGAAGGGTAAGAGTTACCTCTGTTTCAGCACTTCAGAAGTACTAAGACTTCATAGATGTTTTGGAACGATTGGGGAAAGATAATAAATGCAGAGACATTATTAGGTAAAAATGTATGGAAAGGCAACATTAATCAAAGTTAACCAGCTAAAATATATTCCTTTCTCAGAAATATCAAGGTACCTCAGTCCAGGTACTCATTGCTTTTAATGGCATATTTCTCTCCTTGTAAAGCTTTAGTCTTTCTCCTACTTGCAGAAAATCACTTGAAACGCATACTCAAAGAGCCAACTATCAGGAATTTATATCAGTATTGGAGTATTCCAAGCCATGAGTGGCATACTTGGAAAGTTGATGATAGCTCATCAATTTTGAGTGGACTGGTGGACAAATTATATAGCAGGAAATGATTGAAATTCTGTATGATGCTTCTACTAGTTGCGCGAAGGCGGGTAATAATAAAATTATTACCACTGAAGCAGACAAAGACACATGTTTAACATGAGAGTTAAATCGATGAGAATTAGTTTGGACCATTTACAATAGACAGGATCAATTATTGTATTGTCTTGTATAAATATTTAACTATCTTTTCTGTGTGTGGCTCCATAGTTAGCATTATATGCACAGTATAAGGAAATGTGTAAAAAAGTTCATTGATACCATCTGTAATAACAGCCCATGGGCTTGATAATTAGAAATGATTATTATTCCGAGTGTTTTGGCACCAAAGACTTATAAGTCCTGATCTTAAGAAAATATAAAATATCCACACTGCAATTGTTTTATGTGTGTTTTACATAAACGGTTATAACAAAAAAAATTTCTCTGTAAAACTTGGGGTAGGCTGTGTATTAGCCCCTAGGAGACAATAAATTTATGATAGAAAAGTAAACTTTATTTTTCTTATTTGTCAAATGAGTATATGTTTTAACCCTAATCTTAGACAGTGTGAATCCTTAACTATATGACGATAGCCACAATTGCTACTTTTATACTATAATTAGGTTCATGTAACGCACATATCACCACATGTAGCCATATTTGTGATTGAACAGATTTCATATGTAGTAAAAGCATCCAATACACAGGCTATAAGAATTTCCATTTATTAGATAATTTAAATGTCCTATAGCTGTAGCTAAAACATTCAAATTTCTTATGCTAAATTTGATATAGTAACATATACAACAAGCTGTTACAGGCTAACACCCCAACTTACAGAGTGCAAACATCTTTTATTCTATGCACCTTGAATTGTTATATAAGATGTCTATGTGTCTGCATAATTCCAATGGAATGGGGATGGAGCAGGCCCTTATTCGGCTTGAAGTCAAAATACTATTGATGAGTCTACTTTTTACGATGATGATGATGCCGCAGAAGCAGACACAATGATGGATGTATGAAGAAAACTCAGATGATGATTGATTTTTAAATGTTTACCTTTAACAGGAATACTTATAAACTTCCCTGTGTAAATCCCTATATGTTTTAGCATTTTACATTTAAGCAATATGTGAAAGTAGGCTTATTTATATCATGTGTAATAAATATCTATTGGTTTGATAGCAATTGCTGAATGTAACTTTTAAGGTTCAGGCACCAATGACTATTTATAGCGAAACATGTAAAATATTTTCATTCTTTCTGAAACACTATCTCTTACGTAAAGACAAGAGTCTTGCTCACTCATTATGTCATGTAACATATGCAACGCTCTCTGATCTTTTAAACTTGGTGACAGTTTGCAGATCTATGAGCCTTTATCATACGCACCAGCCTTAAGACCCCAAACAATGTAAGATATAAAGCAACTGCAAGTATTCTCACATTTTCAGCTCAAACTTTCAAACTACATTTTCTATTTTTGAATGATAACGCATGTAACAGGTTGTTTCAGATTAAGTAAGTAGGTTTGCAAAGATCAGGAATCGATACAATCAAGTACCACACCTGACCCAGGATACCAATGGGAAAGTAACACATTCACAGTTAGACACCACACAAACGAGAGCCAAGAGGTCAGCCCTTTCCCTTATTCTATGCAGCTTAAGTTGTTATTTAAGAAGGAATATGTCTGCGAAATTCCCTCGAGGAGTTTAAAACAGTTTAGGCATATCTTACTTAAAGGCAATGGCCTTGTCCATTTATTATGTCAGGTAACAGATGTTACAGCCTCTGATATTAGAAATTTTGTAACAAACTTGCAGATTTATAAGCCTTATCATGTAAGCAATAAAATTCCAAACAATGAAACATATTCATCAGCTGCAAATAGTTTTAACCATTTTGTTTAATTTTAATACTAAACTTTTCTCCTTAAAACTGGGATAGGGTAGGGTTGTTTAATTGTTTATTCCATACAAAATGTTATAGATAGGGAAACAAAACGTTGTTCTTTCTGTAAGCCAATAACACCAGCTAGTCAGAAATGGTAAAAACAATTTGCAATACACACAGACAGGTTGTGAGCGTAAAAGATGTTAACGACACTTGCAGATTTTAATGGTTAATCTGATTTATGTTACGCATTATGACACCTTAGGAAGCCGCACTTTAAGTTCAAAAAGCTGCCATACGTAGCTAAGATATCCAATGTATCGATAATATGTATGACTTTTAAAAATGAATATTTTAATGCCTTCATTTGTAGCCCAAACTTTCGATTTGCTTTATCTTAATTTGATACAGTTACTGTATTGCAGGCTCTTACAGACTAACGCCGCAACACACAGAGTGCAAACATCTCTTAAAATACATAGCTTTAAATTATCTACAAGATATGATATGTCTGTAAAATTCCCTACGGGGGGGGGGGGCAAACCCATTCTCAACCATCCTTCGGAAGAAGCGGAAAAACAAGCTCGCATTCATACATGTATGATTATACTGTAAAACCTTGAAAATTTAAACTCCGGAGAATCCTATTTATGAACTATTTTTATGTACTCTTTAAATAACTACGTATTAAAGAACGTTTGGGTGACGGCAAAGGCGGTACCTCATGAATGCATGGTCTGCCTTAGACATAGGTAAAAGTTAGGGCGTGATTTTAATCACAGGTAATTGTATTACCTTGCCCCATACAAAATATTAAGTGAGTATGATCAGGAAATACCTCAACCACA
Organism: Loripinus fragilis; assembly: GCA_964019695.1. Lineage (NCBI taxonomy): Eukaryota > Metazoa > Mollusca > Bivalvia > Lucinida > Lucinidae > Loripinus > Loripinus fragilis. The sequence continues at coordinate 77,875,962 of OZ026528.1, read as the reverse complement.
AACTGCAGACAAACCCATGACACCGCGGCTAGGAAGAGACACACTGCAATCACGAGACACCAGGAAGACAAACTAAGCAAAGCAACCAGCTCTCTCTTCTCCTTCAAGATGATTGCAAAACTAGGATGGACATAAAGTAACGTACAACAAAACATAGAACAATTACAGACTCCCGCAATTGGGGTAACAATAAACAACAAGTCAACAACAACAGAACCACCGCCTTAGAACGGACAGCAGCCTAAGCCGCTAGGGGAGGGGCTTAAATGCATTTGACTGGTACCAAATCTTCGCCCTAGAGTCGTCTGTTGTTGAAGTACAAGAAATGTTCAGCTCGCATAGGAAAAAAGTAAGTAAGGGTGCAAAGATCAGGAATCGATACAATCAAGTACCTTCCTTCTAACTATTGCAAAGTATGATCATGGAGAAACACTCTAATCAAATTAACACACTATGATGAAACAAAGAAAATGGCTCACAACTCAAAGATAGTCAGAACTCAAGAGAACCTCAAGTTGAGCCACGGTGGGCCCAGCTATAGATAAGCATCAGGCACCAACCCACCGATTGAAGCTTTACATCAGAGTCGTCATAAAGTCTGAGGCCTGACCCACTGTCGTGCAATTAAAGAGGAAACCATAGCTATAAACCGTGATTGGGTTTAAAACCAGGCATGCAGACTGTCGCATGACATCCAAGTTATATCCAACCTTTATATAACGTTTGATTATCTTTTTGAATTGATCACTAAAATTAGGTTTCCCAATAATTCTTTTGAATTTATAAACTAAATCACCATAAAATATAGGTTCTGACATGCCTTGTTGCAGAAGAGTTTTTAACCCAATGTTGTATTTAACAATTAACTCTGAGTGTCTTTGGTAGAATTAAAAAAAAATGCTTTTTCGAATTTTATTATATCTATAACCTTGTTTTAATAACTTAGCAGATAGAAATAAGTTTCTGTTGTTGAACTCATCAACATTAGAAGACACTCTTGCAAAACGAATAAGCTGAGAAATATATACACCATAAGAAGGGGATCAAGGAACATCTCAATTAAGAAATGGGAATTTTACTATTTGAAAATAACCTCAGTACAGACACAAAACATTATTTGGTCCTGATCTACACTGTTTCTCAAAGAGGCTTTAAAACATTTCTGCAGACGACGAAAGCAGACGACTTGTTTTGATTAACTTATGGCTATCTTCAATTAATATTCCCAAAATGCATATACGTGTTTATAGCACTCTGCCACTCCTCAAACAAATACGAAAGATAGTATTATTAAATTTCTTGAGAGTTTGGGTCTTAGCGCATAGGCAACTTGGCTGTTTCTCTTGCATTAGATTTTTCTTGTGTTTTGTCACTTTCCCATAAGTTGTGGTTTTTGTATCTTTGTACTGATACCAAATATTTACCTTCTTCTTTACTTCTAAGTTGAAGGCTTAATCTGTACTCACCGTTTCCAAAACAGCTAACTGGCTCAGGATCGCTGTCTTTCTTAAGCTTATCGCACATGTCGTATAACTGAAAACAATATCATCATTAGCACTTAACTGTTAAGTAATTAATTCTCTAAGAAAGTAATAGTAATACAAGGGATGATCTGAAAGTTCTGATCCTGGTGTTATATATCTGTAACAAGAAATGCAACATGCCTGGAAATTGTACCAAACAATAATACATTCTTTGTCTATACACTGCTCTGACATGATTTATGTAACTTGAAGGAGCGACCGAAAATCTACCCCAAAACAGCCATACCCTCAATGCACTGACATATCAAGCAGACTGTGCATGTTGCAGACCTTACAATTTAGACAAGAGCAGTCTCAGCAATTTAATTTGATGACTGCCCAATGTTCCTCCGTAAGCCAATATGTTCTGAAGATATGGCGAACTTTCTATATGATTTGGATTTCCTAGGCTCTTGAATGTATGGCTGTGCAACTGTCAGCTATACTCAAAATTTTGGACCACTTTAAGTGCTGGCTGGCCCTTACTGCCGTTACAACAGCTGTATAAAAGTTAAAAATATTTAGGCAAACAAAGATGAACTGACTTTTGTCTGAAGCAATTATGAATTATCGGTATCGTCGGAGACTGATAGTAACCCACATAAGAAAATTTAAACGAGTCCACAAATTAGGTTGATATTCGGAGGTACACAAATTGGTATGTGTATATCTAAAGATAAAACCAAACCAATTGTTCAAATGTGCACTATTTCATACAATGATGCAATATAGGATTTAACTGAGCATAAAGCATCCATCTGAGACCAATGCCACTATTGAAAATTCTTATTTAAAATCAATCAGTTTTTGGTAGAACTTTTTACAATACTACAATTAAGATTAAGATACATGTATTGTGCAATCAAATCAATACTAGTCTTAAGCATTGATACTGATGCATTGATAAGTTAGGGGTCTTTCTTGCAAACCAAACATCTGTGTCTTGATCCACATCTGAACTAAGGGTGAAGGTTGCGCCGTGAAACCGGTTTAAGCCCTTCAGTAAAGTATTTTTACTGACCGTTCCAAGGCCGTACTTCTTTTGTGGATCATTCATGTTAGTTCTGTCTCTTGTTTGTTTTGCTTTCATGCGCGTTTGTTAATTGATGTCTTGTGGTCACCTGCTGGGAAAGGGCGGACCTCTTGGCTCTCGTTTGTGACGTCTAATTGTGAGTTTGTTACTTCTGGGTCAGGTGTGGTACTTGATTGTATTCACTACTGATCTTTGCTCTCTTTCTTACTTAAAATGTTCGTCGATATTTGGTTCGGCATGTTTTATTCATAATTGATAGACAAATTAAAATATTCTCGGAAATGATAATTCTGCAATGTATTCAAAATAACGTATTTGTCAATTTCAATGACGTAATAAGAATTTCACAATTAAGCTTTTAATATTGAATCGACACAGCATGTCGCCATTCTAACATTTGAAGGGACATTATAAGTAACAAAAAGTAAAAATGCATTTCAGTTTTATTGTGTAGTTTTAAAGATGCTGGGCTTGCTTGAAAGATTCAGATTCAAATATTATCATTATTCTATAATATGAACATAGGCCAGTGGTATGGAGTTGACCATATATAATGTGCTGTAATTATAAATCAAAACAATACAGCGAGAAAATATTAGCATCATTATAAAGGTGCAAATTAGTTCTTTTGAGTGGTGCATAGTACCCTCAAAAATGTCTCAGAACAAAGCTACAAGATAACGCTCAGAACTTTTGGATCATCCCTCGTACTATAGTACGATTTTGACCTAAGGTGGATCAAATATAAAACGAGTCTACTCAGTATAAATAAAAGAGTAATAAAAAATGAAAGCAACGTTCTAAGCAGTGGGTGATATAGTACAGTGCGTACACACTCGTTGGGGGCATGAAATACACGTGACCCCATGTACCGATCTGTATTTGGCCAAATCGTTGTGCCAATACGTCGAGTAAGTTTCAGCATTGTTTATTTTTATGTTTTGAAATTATTTATTATGAGAATTTCAACTTCATACCAACAATTTGGGAAGTATAACTAAAGATCATTTCACTATGCTACGTGTACCACGTGCTTCTGTTTATTGCTGGGGTTGCTTTTAGACCTATATTTTTAGAAAATAATTGTTTTACTACACCAGAACCATTCCATCAAAGCTTGCCATATACCTTATATGAAATGTAAACTTTAAAAATATTCCATGATGTATTTCGTTTCAGTCGTGTAGGTGCAATTATTTTCTATGAAAACGACAGAGGGGTCAAAAACTGTTTTGTATCGCTTGTCGCCAATAAAAACCACAGGCCTGTATGCCGTGTCCCAGACATGCTATATATCGTGTCCTGATAAAAGGGGGGCTTCGATATTTTAGTAGGATAACATTCAAATATGTTAGAAATTTGCTTCTGAAATGTGAAAACTTGGCATATCAGTCATCCCTCTTTACAGCGACTCTGTTTGTTCCCAAATAATTTGACATTAAACTGAATTTCTGTTGTAATGAATTCAAATGCAAGCTAAACTGGTACATTTGTGCAAATACAAATGGCGTTGTAAAGAATTCTGCTGTTATAAAGAATGACACTATAAACAGTTTTCACTTCTTTTAGACCAAACTGTCCAGTTCGTCGTTTACACAAAAACTGGCTGCGTTTACAAACGCTGTTTACGCTGTAAAGATAGACTCAGAATCCGTAACACTATCATTACTATTTTCATTTCTATCGTCTGAGGCTTGATTGTATCGATTCCTGATCTTTGCTGACTTTCTTACTTTGTTTGCACTTTGGGTACCATGGATTGAAAGCTGTGCATTGGAACGACAGTGGTCGCCCACCATATACTCCCCACCCAACCATCACCCATTTCTTTATAGGGCCCAATTTTGATGTGAAAAAAACGCATATTGGATTATTATATTTGTTCACTGTTACATCAAGAAATTTTGCAATAAACATTTAGAGAACATGTCGGCGCCCAGTATTGAGGCAATCAAAAATTGTGCATGTGGACGCCATATTGAAAGTACAATGCGAAACACTTCCAAGGCACTTCCTCTTGTTGTGCTTATTTTAAGACAGTGTCTAGGGGTACGGATCTGTACCTCTAGTCTGGCAGGCTGGTGATATGGATCTCTTTCTCTAGCATGCTTCAATAGCAGGGACGGATCCAGGATTTCTGGAAAGCAGGTTCAGATATGTGAAGGAGGGGGACGTTTTGCTCACTTTTGGTAAATATCCCATGAAAGTTAAATAACTTGGCCTAAGTGAGACTAAATTATTTCATTTTCATGGGGCAGTAGGGAGTTCCACTGAACCCTCTTAACCGCCTCTGGACCCGCCACTGAATAGGTCAGACTAGAGGTACAGTTTGGTAACGTAATAATAAGTGTTAAGAAATGTGATTCAGAAATGTCTCCTTCTAAATGGAAAAGTCTAAAAGCCCTTAACCCTAGGAAGCCATTGTATCTTAGGGCGTCATCAGTATCGGTGTATTACTGGTGTTGGTTATCCCACTGTTTCATGCGATGATGCCGCTCATTTTGTTAAATATTTCGTGCCCGAAGACGTCTTCCAAGTATCAGGCCCACTAAATACTTACACGTAGCTTTGCTAAATGCCTAAGCATAGTTATTTTATTATATAAAAAATTGCAACTTACCTTTGAATAACTACCACACATTAATAGAGACACCCCATACAATCAAAGCAAAGTATTACGACAAGCTATACCGTATAAATTTGAGACATACCATACAGTCAGGAAATTTAGGGATGGCTCGCTCATCGTGTGATTCCATACGATATTCTGAAGACATTTATTTTGAGCACAAGCCATTATAGATTATTACCCTATCTCAACATACTCAAAAAGGTCTTAAAAATTAAAAGCGCTCAATCGGTTGATTTTCTGTTAACGGGTGAGGTGTGATTCTTACAAGCAATGGTGATTTCCGGATGATTGAAAAGAATATTCAGAAATGCATTAAAAACTAGAGCAAATCATGTCACCACCTGATGTCTTCTTCTTTATGGGAGCGCAGTGGCTCAGTGGTAGAGTGCTTGACTCGAGACCGACGGGCCGCGGGTTCGAGCCTCACCGGCGTCACTGCGTTGTGGTCCTTGAGCAAGACACATTTATCCTAGCTTAGTACTGGTTCAACCCAGGAAGAACCGTCCCGCATAACTGAAAGACTGTTGAGTGGACGTAAAGAATCAAATCAAACAAAAACAAAACCTGATGTCTTCAGAGTCCAGAATATAATATTATGAATTATGCAAACGCAACAATTACAAATGTAGCACACCTACCTTATTATATTCCTGGTCCACACTGTAATGTAGCATGTCGCGGTGTTTATCTAACTGTTTCTCTATTTCCTTCATAACGATTTCAACATATCTGTCAAGAAGTCCCATGGCCGAATTAAGTTTCTGCGCCGCCATGTCATAATAACCCTCTTCAGAAAGAATTTTTATTCCCTCATTTAGACGTATATATTCCGCACCCATTGCCGCTAGCTTCCTTTCAAATTCACTTTGAGGTCCTCTGGCTCCTTGTTCTCCTTGTCCGCCTTGCTCATTTCCGTGATTTCCTCCGGCATTCCCACCTTTATCATTTCCGGCCTGTTCTGGTTGTTCTTCTGGAGGATCATTTGGGTTTCCCTGGCCAGGTTGATCTTCACCATCTCTGGTTACCAACGAGAGTTTCCTCTTAACAAGGGCTTTCTCCAGATTGATCAGATCCGAGAGAATTTCATCACTGAGAGCTGGCTTAGCCTCGATCTGGTAGAGAAATATCAGGCAAAGCGCCACAGCAAAGGTAAGCCGAATATACATGGTGACACTTTCAGGTAGTTCCCTCGATAGTAACTTAACCAGGACTGATGTGAATCGGGTATGCTAGATTTATATATACCCCAAAAGCAAGCGATACGTTGGATGAATATTAATGAGCCTGGGTATGATTAAAGCTTGTGAAAATCGGTACTTATTGCTAAACAGAACATAATGAAGGCCCGAGCGTTCCTGTGCGTTTGCACAGTCTCGCGACAGCCTTCACAGTTCCATTGTGTTTCGAATGTGCCTCAGGAAATGCTCAGGCTGCGAAACGAGATGTGGTCTAGCGAATTAGACTGCAGGTTAAGAGTTTAAAAACGTTAGTGTTTGGGTCTTGTGTTTACTATGTAGCGAAGTGATGCCAGGAGTACAGTCACTTCATCAACTAAAGATAAACCAAAAGCTTTGAAGCGTGACTCTATTTACAAAATTTATATGTTGTTCTAGAAAAAATGGTTTCAGGCATTTATTTACATTTACATACTCCAGCTTTGACAAACATATATGTTCCAGTCGGACTGGCTCATTCTACGCATTCTGCATAAATCGTTTGAAATAGAAAGACCCAAAGGTCATTGGTCAGAGGTCGTGGTACATCTGTAACTCGTATCTCATCTCCGAACCATCTCCGTGTAAAAGTGACCAATGTATGCGCCTTAAAGTAGATTATAGTTTACTCTGCCCCTTCCTGTGCTTCATAATCAATCAGCTTGCACAGAAATTAAAGTTTTTGGCCAACTTAATCGCATATTTTGTCGATATTTGTAATATATGTTATTATCTGAACAGGATGGTAAATCATTTAAAATCCGTGAAGTGGTCAATGCGACAATTTCCGACTGCACAGCCATGAAAAAGGAGGAGAAAACTATAAGTAGGTCATAGATTATATATTATCAATTATAAAGAAATTAAGTGGTTCACTCGCTGCGCTCGTTCCCACTTAATTCCTTTATAATTGCAATATATGATCTAAACCTATCTAATACTTATCAGTTACCTACATTGCATAAATTTCTTTATCACATAACGTCGCGTCTGGGAGTGATATAACGTCATGCATTAAAAGTGATAAAGCACTAGTTGTCTACAGATTTTCGGGAAACGTTATGAAATGACGCTATTAACGTCTTGCATATGGCTAAACCCTAACCTTTTCACGCCAAAAATATGATTTCAAAATAATTATAATGTCATATGATAATTAGAATCAAACATTCGTGCTCTTGTATTATTGTATTTATTAAACTCGTTGCAAAAGAGATAAAATGTTCGGCAAGCCTCGCATTTAACACTTTTCCTCAACTCGTTTAATAAATTCAATAAAACATAAACACTCATGTAAGATCCCTTTGTATTTATCGAAGGTCAATCAATATCTACTTGAGGTCAACAGTATTTGTATCAGGTCAGCTGTATTAAGTTGAGGTCAAATCAACTATGAAACAGACACATTTGCCTGTAAAAGTTAATCAATAAAAATGACATTATACAAGTGATTTCGTATTGGCCCAGTTACAGGTGTGAGATCAACTACCAATACAGCAGACATTGGACCTGTAATTTGGCCAATACGAAGACACTTTATAAATAACAATTGAAACAGTGCATGAGATTCCCAACAATGTGGCATTTTGACATGTGTAGACTCGGACGAGCCTGCGCAGCCTCCTTTTACGCTTAGAAACTCAAAATGGTGTTCAGTCAGTAGCTTAACAATTATAGAATACTCAAGCGACTAGCAAAGGCTCTGATCAGACTGCGCGTATGCGCAGGCTGATCTGGGGCTTTGCTGGTCGCACTTACCACATTGTTGGAAATCTCATGCACTGGTTCAGTCATAATAGTATGACGAATGTTTTTCCTTCTAAATGTAAAGCAAATAAACACATCATTAAAATAAAATGAGCAAATTGTTTCCTATATAGCTAGCATTTCTATTATAATTGACAAGACTTAACAGAGGCTCGTAATTAAATGGATTTGTACAAAGTGGTAACTAACGACATCAGTTACATAAACCAATTACTGAGCGCCGGCGGAGTCACTGTGTTGTGCTCTTGAGCAAGACACAATATCCGCTGTTTGGTACTGTTTCAACCCAGGAAGACCCGTTCCGACATGACTGATAAATTGTTGACTCGGACGTAAAAATCAAAACAAACTAACAAACAAACAGACAGACAGACAGACAGACAGACAAAACAAGTACTGAATTATAGGTATTGTAGGTAAACATCTGGGCCCGGAACTACAATGCCTCCTTAAAGTTAAGCAAGACTTAAGCTAAGTATTGATATTTCAACATGCTTTATCAAATGCTAAATAAATTCCCTGGATCGATGTGGTATTTGCTGTCAAAGATATCATTCTAATCTTCAGAAAAATTAAAACTATTTTGATTTTAATCAGTTTTAAATGTTATTTTTCGCATCCTGAAAATCAATACTTAACTTAAGTCTTCCTTAACTCTAAGGAGGCATTGTAATTCCGGGCCCTGGGCATTAAACAAGCATACTATGAAAAAGTAATTCAATTATATGTAATGCTGATGATAAAAACATTACAACTTACACGGCCTCCAATCTCGGCCTCCTTCTCCAAAAAGAGCAGAACGTAATGTGAGGCGAAGGCCCTTCCGGGAAGCAGGCAGTGGGCAAAACAATGGAACACGGTAAGTTGTGTTGACACATTTTCAATCATAAGTAAATTTTCAGCGCAAAACTCGAAAATCTAAGAATGCTATGCTTCGGGCAATTGTTCAAGCTATCCGTAGAGCATGCTGTTTGCACATTTGAACTTAGTTTGTAAGCGTGAGAGTTTTTCTCCCGTTGCACAGTTGTCCAAGAAACGGTGGTTCCCGCATGGTTTTGCCTTCTAACCAAACGTATAGTAGCGTTTGGACCCTTATTCATACTACCGAGGCCCCTCCACACCCATGTTGTCCCAAATGCAATTTTTCGAGATATTTCAATGATAATTGAGTGATTTAGAGCCATATTTCTTTAGGAGCAGGAGGCGAAGGGCAGGAGAAGCAGGCTGGGAGAGGAGGAGCAGGCGGCGATGAAATCAAAATTTGCATTGATTTTGCTTATTTTTAATAATATACTTATCCAATCTATATCAAACTTGCATGTATGAATATTTCAAACCACTTAAATAAATCGAAATTATTTCGCTTTAAATGCCACCACCAACGTAATTTGTGGTTCACTTTTTTTCTCATTGACATCATGTAATGCTCACAGATTAGTGATACTTGTGAATTTCTCCCCAAGTTCTTGGGAAAAGGATTATCAAAAATCTCAGACTGGGTCGAACCTCTGTTTTATACCCACCCCCTCTCAAGCTTTGATTAAGAGCAACAATTACTGATGGTGCGAAAGACTTAGACGCAGAAAAAAGAGGAATTCAAACCAAACCTAACCATCATATAACTGATATAACAACTCGTGTATAAGAGCAGTCTCAAAAGATTAAACTTAATTATTGCAAATCTGATAATGTCCGTACACGCATTATAAAGGAAACAAAAGCGTTTCGCTTATTCTCCCATTGTGTTGTTTGTTTAACCCAGAATGTCATGAGCTTGCTAGAGGTATATATATTATAAGAGAGGTATATATAGCAATGTTTGTGATCAGAATAATTCAGTTAACAATAGCGTTGAATCATTCGTATCATACATGCAAGTTTGATATAGATTGGATAAGTATATTATTAAAAATAAGCAAAATCAATGCAAATTTTGATTTCATCGCTGCCTGCTCCTCCTCTCCCAGCCTGCTTCTCCTGCCCTTCGCCTCCTGCTCCTAAAGAAATATGGCTCTAAATCACTCAATTATCATTGAAATATCTCGAAAAATTGCATTTGGGACAACATGGGTGTGGAGGGGCCTCGGTAGTATGAATAAGGGTCCAAACGCTACTATACGTTTGGTTAGAAGGCAAAACCATGCGGGAACCACCGTTTCTTGGACAACTGTGCAACGGGAGAAAAACTCTTACGCTTACAAACTAAGTTCAAATGTGCAAACAGCATGCTCTACGGATAGCTTGAACAATTGCCCGAAGCATAGCATTCTTAGATTTTCGAGTTTTGCGCTGAAAATTTACTTATGATTGAAAATGTGTCAACACAACTTACCGTGTTCCATTGTTTTGCCCACTGCCTGCTTCCCGGAAGGGCCTTCGCCTCACTTTACGTTCTGCTCTTTTTGGAGAAGGAGGCCGAGATTGGAGGCCGTGAACTTAGTTATGTACAGATAATTCCCAGTTGCAGATTGGTGGGCTGATTGTAGTGTAGTTTGGCACATCGATTGGTAAAATAATAACAGCGTGATGGTGTTCCCTTTGGTCCGTTTTAAGCTAAATTTTAAGACGATAAACATGTACATGCATCAGGCCCCCAGACAAGAGTGCGTAACTGCAAATTATTTTCTTATTTCAACCAAAACATATGTTGTGGGTACTCCAAAGAACCGTTCTTTTGAGCACCCAAAACACATGAAAAAAACTGATGGATAAGAAAAGAATCGCACTTTTACGTTGAAAATGTTTGCTTAACTGGTCCTTTGATGTATATACAACATTAACACCTGAAATTTTCAGTGCTGACTGCGAGACGTTATAGATATATATATTTTTTCAACTTCAAAAGAGTCGCTCAGCATGTAGAGTATTTCCTAATATATAAAATATATTTATTCATTTTTAATATTTACACCAAACATGTTTTGGATGCTAAGTTTGTTTACATTCATATTCATGAAGGTTTTGAACATCTTTTGGTTGAATCAACTAAAAAGGTAAATACAGTATATGTCTACGCACAATCTAGAGTACTTGGTTATAGGTCGATTGGTCGCTGGTCCAAGCCCTACCTATATCCATGAGCAAGATGCTTAATATTGGTTCAACCTAGGAATATAAGAAAATATCATGAGTGTGAGGTTAGGATATAAACATCCGTACCGAGGATCGCCGTTTAGCATCACGAGGCGTGCCGAGTGATGACAAACGCTGATCCCGAGGGACGGATTTTTCCATCCTACCCTCACACGAATAATGGATTCTTTTTCTTGCTCACCACTATTTTACATGTATTTATTTATTTGTTTATTTATTTATTCATTTATTTATTTGTTTGTTTACTTATTTATTTTAAAATCCCTGAATATGCTAAGATTCAATTTCACATGATGACGTATAACTTGACGTCCTGGGTAAGATAAAAAAATCTCTGATATCCTTATCCGGTGTGCAAGAAACGTCCTTACATGTGTAAATGACTAGAATCTTAAGCATTAGCACAAACACGTCGTATCACTGAACAGCCTATCTTCAGTATTTGATTGCTTTTAATAAATGCCTCAAACCAGGTCTAGAAAGGGACTTCAGTTGTATGTTACTCAACTTGAGATCAACATCAAGAGGTCCCAGATTCGATCCTCACTAGATACACTGCGTTGTGTTCTTGAGCACTGTATTTTATCCTCATTCCTAAATACTTGTAATACAAATGTTCTTGAAAAACGGATCGTTCAGAAATGAAGAAAACCTACAAATTTACAAAACAACATATTCGGCTTTATTGAGTCGGTTCATGAGTTCTTATTGAAAGTATAACAACTCTTACACCCATTTACACCCCAAGCACAAGCTTATGCGGTATTCCGCTATACATTAGAATCCAATATTCATAAAGGTCAATTCTACAATTATCACAACTGGTTGCAAAGTTATAAAACTGTTTTTTCGGCTCAACTAAACTGAGCTTGAGAATTACCATGCTCATAAAGTTAAAAATGCCAACATTGTTGGCATTTGAACATTTATTAGCATGATAATTGCAACATCCAAGAGTTTGAAAGCAAAACAAGTATTTATTTAACAGCATTTATATTTTACGATTAGTTAAAATTCCATGCTCAATTGAGTCGGGCATGAAAAACGTTTAATAACCTTGGGGCCAGGTGAACTGGATCGTCAAGAGCACGTGTGCCCGCTCTAGCTTAGCAATTTATTTGTAGCAAATATATTTTAATCGGCTTTTGGGTCACTGTCTAGCCACGCCCCAACTGGTTTCCTATCTCCGTTAGCATTACACGAGACCGGGACATTGCATACCACGTGGCGATACAGTGACCGAATAGCTGTATAATACCGCTTTTCTGTATTAGTTTCGTCAAGCTCGACATCTTCCTGATTCAAACACGAACAACTATTGCATCCTATGCCAAAAGTTCCATAAATTATTGCATTTATGTATACGGTCGTAATGGCTCCCGTTGTGTTAGGGGTCCTCAATTTGTGATGTGGTTCTTAGCTTTCTTTATAGTTTACACCGCCCCTTCCTGTGCTTCATATCCAATCGGATTGCACAGAATTATTTTTTTTTGCCAATCTAGTCCGGTAGAACACCAGAATGACCTGGAACTTGATTTTAAAGGTTTTTTCTTTGTTGATTCTGGTTGTTGAGGCATTGAACTTGATGAATCCAACGGTTGCCACCCTGGCATCATTGAGCGTTTTGAAATATTCAAGAAGGCGTCCAAGATGGCCGTCAGTTAGGCTCCTAAGACCTGTATGTCCAACATACTCTATCAAAAGCACTTTATTTTTTACTTTTCATGGCTGTTTCAGAGGCTAAGTGTTACAACCAATTAAAATGGAACATTATTTTGATTTAGAAGGTTGAAATATTAAAGATGGCGTCCAAAATAGCCGTCAGTTAGGATTCTTAGACCTATATGACCAACATACTCGATAAAAACACTTAAATTTAGACTTTTAATGGATGTTTAGAGGCTAAATGATACAAAATATCAAAAAAGAACAGCCGTCAGTTAGGATTCTAAGACCTATATGACCAACATACTCGATAAAAACACTTAAATTTCGACGTTTTATGGATGTTTAGAGGCTAAATGATACAAAATATCAAATAAGAACATGGTTTTGATTCAGAAATTTGAAAATTAAAGATGGCGTCGAAGATGACCGCCAGTTAAGTTCCTAAGAAGACCTATCTGACTAAAAAAACTCATTAAAAAGCATTTCAAATTTGACTTTTTATCGATGTTTATAGGCCTGATAATACAAACAATCAAAATAAAGCATTCACAGGTTTGTTCCGACTTAAAGACTTATCTATTGATGAGATGGTAGGGGCCTGATGCTTTGGCTGTTTGTCGGGCCCACTGGGGTTTACCTGTTGGATTTCTTTTGCTCCGGTATTCAGTTTTATTTACTGTTGAGTCCTTATCTTTGCTTTATATCCTTGTTATATCTTGATTTATATGTTTTAGGAGATGATGCATTGATAAGTTAGGGGTCTTTCATGCAAACCAAATATCTATGTGTCTTGATCCACATCTGAATTAAGGGTGGGGTTGGTGCCGTAAAACCGGTTTAATCCCTCCAGTTAAATATTTTACTGAGCGTTCCAAGGCGGTACTTCTTTTGTGGATCTTTTATGTTTTTGTTCTGTCTTGTGTTTGCTATGTCTTTGTGCACGCCTCTTTATATGTGATTTGTGGTCACCTGCTGGGAAAGGGCTAACCTCTTGGCTCTCGTTTGTGGTGTCTGCTGTGAGCTTGTCACTTTCCCATTGGTATCCTGGGTCAGGTGTGGTACTTGATTGTATCGATTCCTGATCTTTGCACCCTTACTTACTTTGATTCACAAGGTTGAAATATTAACGATGGCGTCGAAGATGGCCGCCATTTAAAGCAAAATTCAACCTGAAATCAAACTCACAGTTAGTCACTATTTTTTGATAACTTTCATTTGTATTTGGAAAATTTGATTAGCATGCTATTGATGTTTTTCAGCGTTGTTTGTTTTGTTTTGTTTTGTTTTTGTTGCTTTACGTCCCAAGTCAACAGCTATGGTCATTGCGGGACGGTCAGTTCATCTAATCACACTTTTTCCTGGGCAGGCTTGAACAAGCGGTTAACCAGTAATTCGTGCACATACTTTCGCTTGTAACTGACAAAAACCCTTCTTGAATGAATCAGCGGAAGGGAGGAGAATAATCGTAGAAATTATTTCATGATCAATTTCCACGAAAGTATGGGACCGGGCCGGGATCGAACTCGCGACCCCTGGATCTGCAGTCAGACACGCATCTGTAGCCAGACACGTTACCGACTGCGCTACGCGGCCCGGTATTCAGCGTTGTAAAATATTTAAGATGACATCCAAGATGGCAGCGATAACACGGTGGGGAATCGCATGGGTTTTGCTATGATACACTGCACAGAAAAGATAACAGACTCTTATTTTTCGTAATGGTTTGTTTTTGTCTTTGTCCTGGGAATCGTATCCATCAATCTATGCACCATGCACTTTTCAGACCACTTTTGGCCGGATCTGATAATACCATAATATCATATTATTCTCATAAAAAATCCTACTTTGGGAAAAACATTTCTTTAAAAAATGAAGTGATGAATGACAGGGTATACTGAACGAACGATATCACTGAAAACTTTGTGACAGTGTTTGATCAAAGTACAAACCTTTTTTTTTAATCAATATGCGGAAAAATTCAGCTAAATGGATGAATACATTAAAAAAATATAAATGGACTGTTGTGTATCAACACAAAAACAACCCTTGAGTAAGATATCTGCATGCTGCAGATGTTCGTTACCATCTTGACTGCTGGTTTGTATGAGTCTGCTTGACTGGTGCAATTGTAACAAACATTACTACTTTTCTGGTCTGTTGCAAGTGCAACAGACAGCAAAGATGGTTGGATATTGCTATAACAAGTATAAATGCTGGTCCCGTGCAAGTGTATCAGACATGCATGCTTATATGCACAAGTTTACAGATATGACTGTTGGTTAGATGCAACTGTTAAAGATATAGAAATTTGCCAGATGCAATCGTTACAGACATGGCTGATTGTCGGGTGCAAATATAATATACATGGATCCTGATAGGATGAAACTGTAACGGACATACATACTGATAGTAAGCAACTTATAAAGACATGGTTGCTAGGCAGGTGCAACTGTAAAATACATGCATGATGGTCTGGTTCAATTGTGCTTACCAGCCAGTTAGTTGGGTACGAGCTGCGGGTCTGAGGCAAGTGTAACATATATACCTGCTGGTTTAGCCACACAACTACAGATGTGCTTGTAAGTCAGTTGCAACTGATTCAAACATATCAGCTGGTAGATGCAAATCTAACAGACATGCATGCCGGTCGAGTTTAATTGTAACGGACGTGCCAGGTGGTCGGAAGCAACTACAACAAACATGTCTGTTGGTTCAAAGCAACGTTTGAAACATCGGTACTGCAACATGCCTGCTAGTCTTGTGAAGCTGTTGCAGACATAACTGCTTGTTTTCAGACATGTGTGCTGGTCCAGTGCCGCATAATCAAACAAGCATAATGGTAAATATGGTCGGTTGGTCGGTAGAAAGTAGAACAGACATGTGCACTGGCCGGATAATACTTGAACAGACATGCCCGCTGATCCAGTGCAACAGTACCCAGCATTCCTGTTAGTTTGGTTCAATTGTAACATACATTTTTGCTGGTGCGATGTAACTAACACGCATGACTGCTGGTCCTTATTCTCAATATATGACATGTGTACTGGTTCAGTACCACATTATTAAACATGTGTGATGTTAAGGATGTCGGATATGATGAGCTGGTGGCATGACATGGCCGCTGTTCAGTGAAACTTCAACAGATATGCCTGCGGACTTGGTACTAATCAATCAAACATGCCTCCTGGTCCATTGGAAATCAAAGGGAAAAGCTACTCCATCTGACATGCCAAATAACACTGTGAAACTTTATCAGCCAAGACTGCTACATTGTCAATACAACATACATGCCGTGTAGAAAGGTATTATGTCGCTGCAGCTGCAACATATATGCCTGCTGGCCTTGTGTAACTTTCACAAACACCGCTGCTGTTAGAACATGCCTACTGGTTGAGTGCTGCTGCAAACCGAATGCTTGCTGGACTGTGGCCACTCAACCAGCATGCCTGCTGACCTTTTGTCACTCAATATTGCATGTCTCCTGGCGAGGTGCTTCTCTATCTGCTATACATGCAGGTATGGTGTCTCACTATCAGCCCTACCTGTGGGTGTGGTGAATCATTATAGGTCATGCCTTTTGGTTTGGTACATTTATATAAGCCATGCCTGTTGGGGTGGTGCCTAACTATAAGTCTTGTCTTTTGGTGTGGTGCCTCACTGTATATCTTGTCTTCTGTTGTGGTGCCTCACTATATGCCATGCCTGTTGGCGTGGTACTTCACTATAGGCCAAGCCTGCTGGTCCGTTTGCACTTCAACCAACATTTTGACTAGTTGAGTACAGACCGAAGGGGGTAGCTACAAGTCTGGTGCTAGTCTTACAGATGTGCAATTACATCAGACATGTTTGCTGATCCGACGCCACTCTCAGATATGCCTGCTTGTACAGTGCAACTCTATCAGACATGCATGCTGGGTTCATTTATTCAGATACACGTGTCTGTAAAGTGCTTTTCCATCAGGCAAGAAATGTTACAAATCCACCACACATGGCTACAGGTTAGGTGCCGCTCCCACGGGTTTGTAAAAGTTATCAGTTACTATCCTGGACGCCATCTTGAATATATCTAATTTGAGTGATGCATTAGCTGCATCACTGGGATGTTACAAGGATGGTGTCTGTAACCCTAGAATCAGTAAAATCAGCATTTTACATGCGAATCCGTGGAGTTTGTCGGTCTCAGGGAAAATTTCTCATATTTTTTTTAATAAACTGCCATTTTTGCGGCCATTTTGACCAAATTTTTATTTTATTTCTATATTTTTGTTATGAGCTAAGTGCCTTCAACTAGATTCTAATGTCATAGCTAACAATCTAAGGGAAAAATGGGGTTGAGACATTTTTCCATATCACACAATTTTTAACTTATAATTGGCCTCCATCTTGGACGCCATCTTGAATATAGCGAAATGCTCAATGATGCCAGAGTGGCATCACTCGGATTTTTCAAGGACAATATATGCACTACCAGAATCCATAAAGAAAAAAAGTTTAAAATCAAGTTCCAGGTCCTCCTAAAATTCGCCCAAATTCTGCCGGACTACATATTTCTTTCAATATGTGTAATATCTATTAAGTAAAATCATGAAGTAAAATCTTGAAGTGGTCAATGCGGCTATTTTCAAAGGGAGGGGAGGAGAAAACTATAAGTAGGTCATAGATCATATATTACAATTATAAAGAAATTAAGTGGTTCACTCGCTGCGCTCGTTCCAATATAATTCCTTTAAAATTGTTATATATGATCTATAACCTATACTTCTTTCTGATTTCTAATAAATTTACTTTATATAATAATAGTATTGCTATCGTGTGGAAACATAACATATTATTAACGTTATCATTTATATTATATTAAGGACAAAAGAGATCCCAAGATATACCCCTGAGGAACCCCAGCTTTTATGTACATACATTTGTGAAGCTAATGACTGTTTATAGCTATGCTTTTTCATTTCATGCACGGCTTTGGGTTCGGCGTTAGACTCAATGACGGCCCTGGCTTAAATCGGTCGGTTGGGGCCTGATGCTTGTCTTCGGCTGGGCCCATCGTGTTTTCATTAGCTCTGGCTATCTTTGAGTCGTGAGCTATGTTCATTTTTTAATCAAAGTGTGTTTATTTGATTAGATTGTTTCTCTCTGATGATACATGTATTTTGTAATGGTTAAGAACCCATCATGCGAACTTAACAATGTTTAAGATTTAACATCAGGTACCAGAATGAGTAAATGTTAAGCCCCAACCCCGCCCAGTGGCTTAGGCTGCTGTTTATTCTAAAGTGCGTTCTGTTGTTGTTGATTCGTTGTTTAGTGTTGTTCCCATCGTTGGGTTCAGTGTTTGCTCCATGTTGTGCTGTACATTGCTATGTGTCCTTTCTAGTTTTGCAATCATCTTGATGGGGAGGAGAGAGAGCTAGTTACTTTACATTCTTTGTCTTCCTAGTATCTTGTGATTGTTGTTGTTCTGAACTTCTGCGGCTGTTCCTCATTGTGCCGTGGGTTAGTCTGCATTGTGTGATTGCGGTATTTCCGGGTCATACTCAATTGCTTTTTTGAATCCACACTGTTTAGAACAACCTTTTGGTTACGTCCAGCTATATAGTCTTTAAGCCAGTTAACAAGAATAACCCGTATGCCCATTTTTTGTAATTGAAAGAACAACCCCCTGGTAGGGGTACTCCCATTTTTTCTTCATACGTAAGCTTGAATACAGCATCTACTGTTTACCTAAAGAATATCTGGAATTTCAGGCATACCCAAAAAATATTTAAATTTTTAGCAACCCAAAAAGGTATCCCCATTCGGTACATTGACGTTAAGGGGATATATCTTTCAAAAGCTCTTACTTGCAAGAAAATATTCCTGTATTAACAAAAATTGCTTTTTTGTCAAGGAGACGGATACCTTTGGCCACATTGTTGTATGAACAACTATTACATCTTAAATAGATCACTTTACGCCCCAACATAAGCTTTTTAGCAATCCGCAGCATGCTTATCAGCCTTTTTAGAGTTACTTCCTGGTTTGATACCGTTTACAATGTTGTGACACGCTGAAGGAACTTTAGAAAAAAAAAACAATTGCTTGAACATGAACTACAATTATCCGACTACAATATTTAGAAGTATTTTCGCCTAAAATATACAAATTTCTGGTAGAACAATATATATTTTCAATTTTTGCTAATGAATTTTTCAAGGTCAAATTTAAAAATGTAAATAATACCAGAAATACATAATATTCGCTTTTTCTTTCGGCTACAAACTAGAACAAAACCTTACAGAGACCTTGCGGATATCGTGCAACAACCGCAAGGTTATCGTGCAGTCATTGTGCTATCTTCACGACCTCCCTATATAAATCGTACGATGCTCGTACGATGGCCTTGCGGCAGTCGCAAGGAGTCGGTACGCTGACTGTGCAAGTGTCGTGTAATTATGTGCATGGATTTAAACGGCCATCGATGTTCATTTTTGGGTGCACATTTTGAACCGTGTTTCAAAGTCAAGTGATGACAAATCGTGCTTTGAAAAGAATAGTGTTTTTGTTGAACATGGTCCCACGGTATGGGGTTGATGATACCATACAGCGTGTTACGTTTGTGTATATTTTACCTGTAATAAAGTTTAAGTCACAGAACATAACAACAAACCCTTATTTATAGTACACTTTAATAATTCAAAAAGGGTCTCTTTAATTGAAAATATAAAGATGCTTTAATTGTATCTCCTCGTAGACTCGGTGTGGACTAAAACGCTTATTATGTTATATTTAGTTTAATCATCCTAAGGCACTCTACGGCCAGCAACACAAAATCCTCGTCATGAGCAAAAATGAAGTCGTTGCATGCGAACAACAAAGGTACTGACCAGACTGCGCTTCCTTCCACTCAGCCTGGTCAGCACATTTGCCATTCGTTTTCAGTAAAGTACATTTTGTATAACATTTAGACATTCAAAGTTCACCCTAGTCACATATTCTCACTACGAGACCCATGTTTTTTTTCCTGTAGTAATACTCAATTTCAAATCCAAGAGTTATAAATTACAAAAAAATCTTGACTTTTTATTAATCTTATCTAATTTCCAACCAGCATTTTATGTACTGAAAATGCACATCCATTTCACGTTAGGTGCATATTTTCAATTGCACTTCAGACAATTTTATCATGAAAGCATACTCTATGGGCCCTGATAAGACTGCTTCTATCAGCAAACTGATCTGGGTCCTTATTGAGTCTCTCTAAGTGGAGCTATTAGACATCGTCTAAAGACAAACATTGAAATGAAACAAACAGTTGATGATAACCAACATATACCCGTCTGAAAATTGTTGACGCGTCGAAAGGCGACCGCAGGATCATTGTGCCATCGCCTTGGGGTTACCGCAGGATGACCGTCCGATGTCCATACTATTTTATGGGCCCTGCAAGGGCATCGTGTTGCGAGCTTGCGAGCTCCCTACGACTATCGCAAGAGTCAACGATCATTTTTGGGGCAAAAATGACAATCTAAAATCGTGCGTTGTCCTCGCGATCACCGCGCGGTGTCCGTACGGGGATCGCACGATGCTACTGCGATGTGTCTACGGGCTACGAGCTTACGATTTTTTTTTCAAATTTGTCATTGTGCGGAGTTAAACAAAATCGTAGAGGCCATGATGCCCGTAAATCCGTACGATTATCGCAAGGTCTCCCTGCGGAGGCCGCATTTGGACATCGTACGGGCATCGTATACTCGTCGTAAGGCAAATGTAACCGAGGCATAAGCTACTAACTGAGCATCATTTGGAGTGTCTAAGCTTGAGAGGAGGCTGCACAGGCTCGTCTGAGTCTACACTTGTCAAAATACCACATTGTTGGAAATCACATGTCAAGGCTGAAATTTTAAAAAATCAAATAAACTGGAGGCATTTCCTTAAAGGTGAGATTTTTTAAATTATTTTTTTTACATTTAATGTATTCATATCGAATGTGATGACTAAAACAGCATGCTTTGCAAAATTTAGTTCTGAAGATCCACATGGATCGACATTCGAAAATGTACAGAATAAAACGCGCCCGATCGGCATGTTCCTCAAAATTTCACCCAGCAGCTTTTTATCAGATATATGTATAGCTACATGTATTGTCAACACTGTGGGTCCATTTTTGGTCAGCAACATACAATGCACAGATAGGACTGTGTGGCTGTTCATTGCATTACTGTTCGCTGATAATTTAATGACGTTTTGTGCAGTGATGGCACGACGTATATAGTGCATAAAGCTTTTAGATAAGTAAAAAGTAAGCCAGTACATGTTAAGAGGGAATCTTTCACAAGATCAACAGCGAGTGCTCAAGCGGGACTGTGCGTACGCGCAGTCTCGCATGAGCTGTCTCTGCTTGCACACACAGCGAATGTAGGCATGATCGAACTAAATTATCGCAAAGACACAAAACACAAATGAATAGCTGCGTATACAAGTTTTAATAATGGCTTTAAAAATGGAAAAAGGATGGTTTGCATTTGAACTGGCTATAATTAATCCTGCATAACAAGTAGGATTTAGTAAGCCATTGGACATGATCTTGGTGCGCGCATTCAAAATACACCATGCAGATATAAAATCATCTTTTCAAGTCGGATCCCACTTGGAGGCGTAATGCAATAGGAAAAGTCTATAAAAAAGAAAGAGAAAAATGATATCACCCGATCATACCTACCAGGGGAAAACATGGAATTGGTAAGATCCTGAAGATCTGCCTCCCAACCCCTCGCTCCACCAATTTGCATGGAACGCCACGTTGTATTTTTAGATGGAGATACTCTGTAGAATGAAGGAAATATTTTGGTTACCATTTTATCATCTTATTTCCAGTCTCAGCATAGACTCAGCATAAACTATCAGATGTGCTATCCTTTTAATACATTTTACCAAAAGCTTCTTCAATCTGGTTTGATACACTATAAATTGGGCTATATTGCTGAACTTTTTGCTCACTGTAAAGGCGGCACCTCATGAATGCGTAATTAGGATGGGTCTACTTTAGACATAGGTAAAGCTGAAAATAAGGGGTGATTCTATTCGAAAGTAACTATCATCTCGCCCCATAACACTGAGCAGTACGGACACAAGCCGTACTATTTATACCTTAAAACGCCGGCAAAATATCTGCTTATTGGTTAAAGTAAGTATGAAAACAGCGTGGGCCCCAACCCAGAATGCTCGCAGAAGCAATCTGATCTGGATGTTGAAGCTTCAAAAACATTTCTGCAGATGACATAAGCAGACGACTGGTTGTGGTTGGTGCTTTTTAAAAGCAGAGCCACGCCCAGATATGAATATTAAAGTTGCCACCGTTACAATAAGCCAAAAGTCATATACATGTAATATATTTGTATCTGGGCCCGGAATTACAATGCCTCCTTAAAGTTAAGCAAGACTTAAGTTAAGAATTGCTATTTCAAAATGCTATATCAAATGCTAAATGAATTGCTTGGATCGATGTGGTATTTGTGGTCAAAGATATCATTGTGATTATCAGAAACTTTGAAACTATATTGATTTTAATCAGTTTTAAACGTTATTTTTCGCATCCTGAAAAATCAATACTTAAATGTAACTTAAGTCTTCCTTAACTCTAAGGAGGCATTGTAATTCCGAGCCCTGGTGTCACAGGTGATAAATTATGATTTATTACGTCTCTGAAGATCGTTTTAACAAACAGTACAGACCTTGATAAAATGCCACGTTATGTGGCATTTCATCAGGGTCTGTGCTGTTCATCAAATTACTAGGGTTACATTTTGTAAATCATACAGAGGGTTAGGGAATGGCTTAATCCTCAGCGGTGGATCCAGGATTTCTGGAAAGGGGGTTCATATGTATAATGGTGTGGGGTTCGCTTTGCAGATTTTATCTCATTTTTCTTAAATATCCCATGAAAATGAAATAATTTGGTCTCAGTGAGACCAAATTATTTCATTTTCACAGGATATTAAAAAAAAACCTCTGGATCTGCCGCTGACCCTTTGTAGACTGAAAATCCACAAGCGGGTACTTTGGCAATTAGTTAAAACCCAGATGAAATGCTATACAGAACGTCACGAACCCTATATTGGTAATTTAACCCATTTATGCCAAATTGAATATCCCACCCTTATCAATTGGACGAATCCATTTCGAATTTAAGAGCTGCTGCATAGTAAGTTTAATTTCATTCAAATTTTAAAAGTTCATTATTTATGCAGATAGTAAAGATCTTGATCAGATGCCGCATCATGCTGAAAAGGACGCTTGATCCGTAAGAACACGAATTTTAGTGAGGACTGTGTGCGAAGATTAAGTCGATCTTCGGAGAAAGACATACAATCATATACATGTATTTGCTGGAAATTATAACATGCGAGGACCATCCTGACTTAACTATACTCGGAACCCAAAAAGTAACCATTATATTTCTCCAAGAACTTGGTGCTGCACTTCAGGGGGAATGGCAGCAGATTCCGGTAGGGGCGATAGGCTGTAACATCTCCAGTATGCCCCACAGCTACATGTAGTTGTCTTGACCGGCAATCGTCCAAACAGTAGAAACAATTGTCTTTTATAAAATCAACACCTCTTACTAAGAAGAAATTTTCCTCTCTAATACATGTAGCACTTTAACTCTTTCGAGCTGTTTGGTCCATTCAATTCTGCCAGATACTTTGAAAATTCAGTTAGATGGGTATATGAGGGAATAGTAGTTACATGAATACATGAAAATATAAAACCTAATTGAATGAACTGCACAAGTCTACTAGTTGTCGTGTATTTGTTTCTGCACTCGGAGGGCACATCCCATAATGACTTGGACTCTATATATTTTATGTTTTTAGGTAAAATTAAAAAAATACAATGGTTCCCTTATTTTTGGTTCTGCGTATATGTATATCAACCTTTTGTGGAAAAGGCACATTGGTCCACATATAAATACGCTATCAGCTCTTCAGTAATGGCTCATCGAATGTAATCAAAAGCGGATTTGAAGAGCATTCTAATTGGACTTTGTTGAAAATGTTTACTGGAAATAAATATGCGGATCCAGATCCAAATACCACTAAAAGCGAGCCAACATCGGCCCTCAAGCGAAATGCCATTTAAATGGCGTTTCGCTGGAGTGCCGATGATGGCCCAACATTGAGTGCTGGCCTAGTAGCTTTGAGAATTTTGAAAATTACAGTGAAGCCCGGACCAGTATTGCTAATAAACCCTATATTTTGTGATTTTTCAGGGGGCGGACTCCCTGCCCCCCCCCCCCCCCCTCTGGATCCACGCATGAGAAAGCGAGTACCTGAATGTGGCTGACAATCGGCACAAACTGACCAGGGCCCTCATCTCATGTCTAGATCGATGTAAACTTAATCTCATTATATGACGTACATCAATAGCATATTCACTCATATAGAGCGTGGTGCTTTTCAATAATCTTGAGTTATATTTTATAGCCCGCTTGTTAAATGCTACAAGTTCCAATCGCAAAATCATGGTAAGAATTTAGTTATGTGGTGTATGATGCTTTCAGTTTCTCCTTCCATTCGCGCGACCGTCCGTCACACCTTTGGAACCTTGACGCTACATTTTGATATTTTTCATCCGGTTCTTGATTCATGTCCCTTTGATTAAAGTGACAATTTAGCACTAATCGTTTGTTCTAAGGTGGTGGTTCTGTTTTTATTGATACATTGTTTATTTTTGCTCCCATTGGTGTTCAGTCCTTGTTTTGTTACCCAGTACTATGTACAACCATACTGGTGGGAAAGAAAGAGCTTAATTCCATTATATATTTCAGCGAGACTTTATTCTTGTGGAAGAGAGAGCTAGTTCCTCTTCTTGATACATGTAGCAAATGAGCCGCGACACGTGATTTCAACAATGTGGCATTGTGACAAGTGTAGACTCGGGCGAGCCTGTGTGAATTCCTCTTAAGCTTATAAGTTCAAATCAAATCAAATCAAATAAACTTTATTTCACTCAGTCCATTTACATGGCAACATGAGGCAAAACACATGGTACATTATCGATTGAGGCGTGAATGTTTGACAATCAATTGTATCCGTTTGTTGGGCGGAGTCGCAGGTTGCCACTCCGCGACGACAATGGACGGTGTGTTAATCAGGAGGGCAAGCACGAACTTCACATGATCATAAATTTCGGACAGGTAAATACAAGCTATTTATCATCATTTACAGCTATCGTTAAGTGCAAGATCATGTGTATTTGTGAGGGGGATTCGATTTACTGTTGGCCATTCAGTCGCCACAGTGGATTATTTATATGAGAATGTCTAATAAAGGTATTTTGAACTGCTCGACAAGACTACCCCATGGGCGGATCCAGAGGGAGGGGGGACAGGGGATCCAGACCCCCCCCCCCTGAAAAATTACAAAAATACAGGGTTTCATAGCAATTCTGGCCCGGATCCTCTGAAAAATCACAAGGCTGCCAAGCCGGGATTCATTGTTGGGCAATCATCGGCACGCCAGTTAAACGCCATTTAAAATGACGTTTCGCTGACGGGCCGATGTGGGCCTGCTTATGATAGTATTTGGATCCTCTCTCCTCTCATCCTCTGTCTGAACTTTCTGGATCCGCGCATGGCCCCTTTGCCGTCCGATTCAAACCAGCCTTTCCGAACAATTCTCTTAATCAGTGTTATCATTAGCTTACATATATATGAATTTCCTGGCGTTATTTAGATTGACACTGTCAAACAGAAGGACCCAGATGAGGCGACACAAAATGTTATATCTCATCTGAGTATTTACTGTTTGACCAAACAAACTAAAGTGCTGTACAAATAAGATTTGTTATTGTGACTTAATATATGACAACATAAGTATATGTATTGTTTAACGTCAGAAAGTGAATTAATGATACCTAAGCGCAATTAGACAGATAGATAGATAGATAGATAGATAGATACATAGATACAAAGGTAGATAGATACATAGATACATACGTACGTACACATACATACATATACATACATTAATTTAAAATGCTAAACATGTCATGATTGTATTTGGTGCGAGGCACGGATAAACCGAAATGCGGCATTGGCGGTTCATACTCCTTTTTTTACATTCAGTCGACTTGTGTCGTGCAATGTAATAGATCTATAGACCATATAATTTTACATTGAGCCTTCTTATATTGCAGGAGTGAAGACTCAGATGAAACGTACGCGTTGGCGGTGTCTCATTCGTGTCTTCACTGCTGCTATTATCGCAGGTCTGTTGGTTTCGCAGGCTTATATTTGATAAGCCCTCGATTCAACAGGCATGCGTTATATTAGGACCGGTCCCTTATCAGGAGCCTTTTCGAAACGAAACAAAAGGCCCTTTGATAGGACAAATGTGAACAATAAATGCACCTGTAGCATAAAAGAGCCCACCGCCTGGAAAATAGTAAGAATAACGAGGCCCAGGCTGCGTTGGTGTTTAACTCAATGTTTCCTAGTGTCTAACTTAATCAAACTGGTTGGGTCCAGATCAGTTCCGACGTTTTGTGGTACCTGATCTGGATCCAAACTGTTTGGCACTTCAATGGTATTTATTCTACTAGAAGAAATTTGATAAGTATATTTTAAAAATGGGTGTACAGATTCAGTACCATACCAGCGTCGTTATATTTATTACCTTTTCATCTCCAAAAGATAAAGACTCAGATAGGAGTTTACCATTTTGAGTGAGCATATATATGACTTATACGACATGCTTAAGTATTACAATAGAGTTATAAACATTCATTCATGAAAAGCTGAACCTTGAATTTTGAATTAAGTTTCCTTAATAATTCCAAAAATGGTTTTAATAAAATTTGATAAAGATGATAGAATTTGTTTGTTTCTGGAATTCATGAGTTGTTGGTACTTGAAAGTGTTTGGTCTGCTATAATAATATGATTTTAAGAATCTCTTTCTTTTCTGCTTCAGCTTTTCACACGAAAACAGGTAATGGTATTCATCACCAATATCGATGTTACATAAATTACATTTTCTATTATTATGTTCTATTCCATGCCATCTTCCAGTTTCCACTGGTAACCTGTGATTTCTTGTTCTGAAGCTGATAAGTGCGTGTTAACACTGATTACTCAACTCAGAGGTCAGGTAGTGTTCAAACTCGAACTTTTGCTTAAATATTTTGTAGTTTGTGTCGTTTTCGACTTTACTATACCATTCATTTAGGAAAATATCTTTTAATTTTTGCTTTATTGTTTTTGTTAGCCATAATTTATTTAAGAAGGTGTGGCTATCCCAAATGCCACTATAGCCGGTGTTGTATAAAATATTTTTAATGTTGTGGATTCATTTGAAATACAAAGATCTGCTATTAATTTGGCAATTTATATAGAAGCTTTTGATTGCAGAATATACTAGAGTTGAGAGGGTCCCAAAATTTTCAGGGCAGTTTAGTTTCCCCCAATACGATATTATTCTAGATTCTATCTCTATTTTTAACGGATAAATACCAGTTTCCCCATAGACAATATAGTTTGGAGTACTTCTTTTTACCTTTAAGACACGTTTTATAAAATTTAACTGAACTCTTTCTAAGACATCAATGTTTCCAAATCCCCATATTTCACATCCATATAACAAGATAGGTTTTACTAGTTTTTCAAATAATTCTAATTGCAAATCAATTGGTAAGTGCAAGTTTCTGGCTTTGGCGAGAAGGCTATATGCAGCTTTTGTACCTTGTTCTGCTATATGTTTTTTAGTGGTGAAGAATGAATTGTTTTTTCTGAATAATATTCCAAGATACTTGTACTCGGACACAGTTTCTAAAGCAATATTGTCTAAGGTAAATGTGTGCTTTGTATCTTGATTTCGTTTTGCAAAAATAACAATTTTTGATTTTGATTGGTTAACTTGTAGTTTCCATGTATTACAATAGTCTGCATAAACATTTAAAGCATGCTGGAGGCCTTCTATAGAACTGCTAAGTATTACTGTATCGTCAGCATAGAGAAGAATGAAAACTTTTAGATATAGTACTAACGAATCGTCTGCAGGATGTTATTTGCAAGTGATACCTTCAACATTATTGGTTCTAAAAAAATGTTCAAGATCATTCAGAAAAATTATGAACAGGAACGGTGAGAGATTTTCACCTTGGCGTACCCCGATGTTGCTTATAAAGTAGTCTGTTTTTCTATTGTTGACCAGTATACAAGATTTGATATTGTTGTACATATTCTGTATTATGCGAAGGCATTTGCCATTTATATAAGACTGGTAAAGTTTCAATCAAAGTCCAAATGATGTTCGGTCAGTAGCTTAACACTCAAAAAGTTAATGCGCAGGCAGATCTGAGGCTTTGTTGGTTGCACATACCGCATTTTTTTGAAATCTCATGTCACAGCTCATATGTGGCTGTTGACGTTCTGTCTCTTATCTCACGGTGCTGTTAGGTTGTCTGAAGTGTGTGCTTGGCATTTCTCGTATACTTTTAATGCATATTTTGATAACACGTTAAGTCATACATCGTAAAATAACTGAATTGTAGCTAAGATTTTGTGCTGATGAAGATGGTATAGCAGCATTGGCGTAGCTCCAAATTGCACATACGCACGCGCGTATTAAAAATAGTTAGATTCAAGGGAGGTCATCTAATGTGATAAAAGTGATTTTCCAAAGCATAAGGAACTGCTCTTAAAGGAAAGAATTCGCTCCCTATTGGAGCAAATTATTTCCTTTAAGAGAAGTTCCCATTATGAAAAGGGACGCAATTGAATTGAATCACTGCTTAATACAGTAGTCTCCCTTTGATGTGCGTACTTTTTTCAGCGTTCTGGCTATGCCATTGAACAGTAAACTGAATTGAACATTGTTCTTATGTTTGTTTCTTAGTTTGATTTGATTCTTAACGTCCCAGTCAACAATTTTGCAGTTATTTTGGGGCGGGTCTTCCTGAGTTGAACCAGTACTAAGCAAAGATAAATGTGTCTTGCTCAAGGACACAACGCAGTGACGCCAGTGAGACTCGAACCCGCAACCAAATTAAGCATGGAATGTGGACAGAAGGTAATTTTACCTAATTAACTAGTATTAAATAAATGTGGCTAAATATTGCATTCAGATTCGGGGCCGAGAAGCAAAATGCATCACAAAGGACTATAACCTAATTGAATAGACTGTTCAAGTCTAGTACAAATGCAGGGAAATAAAAGGACATTTTCTTGTG
Source organism: Loripinus fragilis (assembly GCA_964019695.1). Lineage (NCBI taxonomy): Eukaryota > Metazoa > Mollusca > Bivalvia > Lucinida > Lucinidae > Loripinus > Loripinus fragilis. Next base: position 77,846,818 of record OZ026528.1, on the reverse strand, counting down.
AAACAAAAATCATATTTTCTAAGCATCTGAGTAAAATTAATCATATACTTAAAGCCAAAGTAACTTTACACTGTTATTATATATACCTTTTCTGGGTATTGGTGAGTGGTATTTTAAATGTGTTTAATTCATTTAATTTGGTTAAATCAAAAACAGTAAAGATATATTCAGTAGACCAATGTGTAAAGTTACTTTTGGCTTTAAGTATATTTCATCTATCGTATTGTTTTGCTATTCAAACACAATCAATCAATGACGTGTCCCCGTGTGTAATGCTTTAAAATAACCTGAGTGTACAGTGCTATTCCATGCGCGGATCCAGAAATGTTTGTCAGAGGGGGTCCAACATTGACAAAGTTTTTTGGGTTTTTTAGAGGGGAGAGAGGATCCAAACAATTACCACTATAAACGGACGTAAATCGGCCCGCCAGCGAAACGCCATTTAAATGGCGTTTAATATCTACAAACAACTTGGACCCAGATCAGATTCGACACATAACCGGTCCTGATCTTGATCCAAACTGTTGGACATCAGATAGTGTTTCCAAGTTATTTCTTTTAAAGTTGAGTTTGAAAAAGGTCAGTAGTGTAAAATTACCCACCATGCAAAAATTAAATCTGCCATTCAGATAAATGTTTTAAATTCTAGAAAAACAAGTTGCAAACATGTTAAAATGCATTACATATAAATTGTCTATCAAATAAGCATCAAAATTCTATGGGCGGACCAAGAGGAAATGACAGGGGGGTCCGGATCCCCCTGAAAAATCACAGAAATATAGGGTTTCTTAGCAATACCTGTCCCGATCCCCTGAAAAATCACGAAGCTATGGGCTTCGCTTGCGTGCCGATGATGGCTGACTTGGTAGCTTTGTTATTTTGTGCTGCTGTGTAGCAAGTACAACAGTAACAGGCAGTTTCTTGTCCACTGAAACAATGTGGCTGTAAGGAGTATAACAATGTGAACTAATAAAAATAGCTGCAGAGAATAATGCAGGCATGCATGCAGTGACTTCATTATTCTTCTTTGATTCCCAGAAAAAGATTAACATCAATTCTCTGTAACTACTGAACCTGTTATAATAGAGGTTGTTCACGCTCGGTCTCGGATTTTATTAAAAAATGCTGACAATGATTCTTTCTTGGTAAAACCAAAAAAATTAATGCTAGTTCACTCATTTGTCTTTCCGTTGCCATGGCAACAGCATCCAAATATTTTGGCCAAAAATCAGCCAAAATTACCTTAAAATTCAATAATTTCACTGCAAAACTGCCATTTATACTGCCTTTCTTTCACAATATTTTTCATTTTGTCTGGTAATTCTAACTTAAACTTATCTAAATCATACCTCATACCATCCAGAAAGAAAAGTTTTGTTGACTACATTAACACAGAATGTGGGTGGGGTAACACAACCCCGAAATGTGTCGTGTTTTGCACTTTTTGACAGCTTATATCATTAAGGGCTCGACAGCCAGACACATTACAGGACTAACCTGAAAATCAATATTACCCCATCTTTCAAAAATTAGAATAAAAATTTTGGGAAGTTACCATCTTCTATGTGTTACCATGGAAACAAGAGGTACACCGTTCCAAAATGCATGTTTTGATTTTAACAAATATTTATGAGGTGTGCAATTCACACAACCGCCAGACTGTAACACTGAACACAAGAAAGTGTTAAGCTACCATTTTTCTGCCAATATCTATAAAAAATATTATCAGAGGCCCCAATTGGGGTTTGATATAGTCATTTTAGGGGCGCAACGGGGGCAAAAATTAAGAAATTATTTGAAAAAAAGTCAAAGCTCTTTTACATAATAGAATTAATTGTATCAAAGTTGTTTTGAAAAGTCATATCTACATTATACAATTGTAATTAAAGAAAAAAAACAATTGTAAATCTCAGGAGGGGCTCCCGAAGGGGCTCAAATCGATTGAATGTGGGTCGGGTAACACAACCCCAAAATGTGTCGTTTTTTGCACTTTTTGACAGCTTATATCATTAAGGGCACGAAGGCTGGACACATTATAGGACTGAAATGAAATTAAATATAATCCCATCTTTCAAAAATTCAAATAAAAGTTTTGGGAAGTTACCATCTTCTATGTGTTTCCATGGAAACAAGAGGTACACCGTTCCGAAATGCATGTTTTGAATTTAACAAATATTTATGAAGTGTTTATTTCACACAGCTGCCAGACTGTAACAATGAATAAAAGAAAGTGTAACACTACCATTTCTTTACCAATATCTGTAAAACATATTATCAGAGGCCCCTATGGGGGTTTGAGTTTGGTCATTTTAAGGGCACAAGGGGGGCAAAAATTTAGATTTTTTTTTGAAAAAAAATCAAAGCCTTTTTACAAATCAAAATTAACTGTACCAAATTTGTTTTGAAATGTCATATCTACATTATACAATTGTAGTTAAAGAATATAAACAGTTTGAAATCTCATTAGGGGCTCCCTAAGGGGCTCAAAACGGATTAAAAGGGTTAAATTTCTTTGGCATCTAGAGAATAAATGCAATTGACCAACTTTGTTCAGTAATAAGTGCAAAATAGTAAAACAGAGGCAATATAAGTCCAATATTTTTCTGCCAATATCTATACAAATTATCATCAAAGGTCCCAATGGGGGCTTGATTTTGGTCATTGTAGGGGCGCAAGGGGGCAAAAATTAAGAAATTACTTAAAGTCAAAGCTCTCTAATAAATTAAAACTATAGTTGTATCAAAGGTGTTTTGAAAAATAATATTTCCATTATACAATTATAGCCTAGTTTTAAATTTATCTAATATTTACGAAGTGTCTCATCACTGAAATTAAGAGCAGATATGAATGTTATCCTTGCATTTTGCTGTGTCATTTAGCTAAAAAAATATTACCAGAGGCCCAAATTAGACGGCCCCTGCGAAAATTTAAATAAAGGTCTAAGAAAAGTTCTTTCATTTTTCAAGAACTGGACATGAACTGCTCTTAAAGTGTTCAAGATCAGCTCAAATACAATTTATGAATGTAAAATTGGACAAATATTTAAGAGCAATTGTTCTTAAAAACTGTTCTTGAAAAGTTCAAGAATGTACTGTTCTTGAATAGATATAACGATATCCCTTGCTTTTTACCGCGGTAAATATTGACAATCAGAAGTGTTGCAGATTTACCAAATCTGCTCTCAGGATATCTCCCAAATGAGCTAGAAGGGCAAGGCAGTTATGGTATCGCTTACCATAGGACAAAAGAAGAGTAGAACAATGAAGAATGTTTCAGGTTTGTATGTACCGGTATGTATATTTCTGTCACTAGATGTCAGATAGCTGTAATGATAATGACATAGATACTGAAAAGTAGCAACCCACATTTATCCTAGCTTAGTACTGGTTCAACCCAGGAAGAACGTCCCGCATAACTGAAAGATTGTTGAGTGGACGTAAAGAATCAAATCAAACAAAATACTGAAAAGTAGCATTTGAATAATGATAAATATGAACAATATATATAATAAAGAACATAATAGATGTAAGCATTCCTGGACAATTCAGGAAAAGATAAAAGCAGGGTTTACCCTGCCATTAGCTTTTGGAACCATTTGCTACTAAAATTGTAGAGTGGCTACAGCTAAAAGTGCAGTCTAAATTAGCACTCCCTGTAAGTATGAGCGAGGACAGTGAAGAGAAAAAGAAAGAAAGGGTGTCAAACAGTTTGGATCCAGATCAGGCACAAAATTTTGTCGGGCCTGATGTGGGTCCAAACTGTTTGCAAAGGTAATCAGCAGACAACAAAAATCGCACCTAGCGGGCAAAGAGTTTTACAAAACAACTTGTTGATTTTCTACTTTCTGGCTAAAACCTTGGCTGAAATTAGTTTCATTTGGCTCCAACGTTTTCCATTTGGCTAAAGTGCTGGCTGCAACAAATTCTGAGCCAGGGTAAACCCTGAAAAATTTTCAGAGTGTATTACCTCAATGTCTAGGCTATGATGTTCCATTTCCCCCACCTCTAATAGCGAGATCAGCTGGCTAACCTGCATTCTATTACACTTTGGTACCTCGATCGTTGCACTCCACTATGTTACATTACATGTGGAAGTGCAACCAGGGATCCATGTTCTAATATACGTCACTGGTGCATCGAAGCACCCATGGACACAAGCGCAGATCCAGGAAGTTTTGTCAGGAGGAGTGGGGTGGGTGTTCCAGGATCAACGGCCCAAAAAAAAACAGCCTGGACAACGTTTTTCTAGTCCTCGGCTTATTTTACAGTTTACAGAGGTGGTCCAATGGTTTTATTGCAGAGAGAACTATACTTTCCAAAGGATCGAGAGGGGGGCCAACATTTTCCAGTGGGGTCCAACTTTTTCCAGGGGGGGGGGGGGGGGGGGATCCAAATGCTAATTTCTATATAAACCCATATAACTTGTGATTTTCAAGGGGGGTCCGGACCCCCTATACCCCACTCTGGATCTGGGAGATACTCCAGAGATAATGAACTTATAACGTAAACATAAATACTTTATTCCTTTAAACATCTACTGGCTCGATCGAGCTCGATCATTACGCCAGGGAGTGCGAATTTTAAACTAAAAGTTGAAGAAACACATGCCCATAAAATACCGTATTCGCACTTTTAGCTCTCAATTCGCGTACTGTTCAAAAGGCTCGGTAAACTTGTATCCCAAATAGCACCACCTGGTGCCAAAAAAGAACAGCTTATTTTTGGATGTCTCAGTTGATGCCATTTTAGGCAGCGTCAATTGATTGGATAAATGCGACAAGCGCTGATCCAGGAATTCTTGTCAGGGTGGGAGGGGGTCCAGGCCCAAGTGCCAGAAACAGCTCTGACATAGTTTTTTTTAGTCCTCAACTTATTTTACAGATTTACAGTGGTTTATCAATGGTTAATTTCAAAGAAAACTATACTTTTCGGGTCCAACATTTTCCAGGGGCCCTTACGGAAAAGCTGTTTTCGTACGAATATCTGACGAAAATGCTGTGAATATTCTGCGAACTGCATTGTTTACAGTAATTGTTCGCTATATATTCACTTCTTGTCGCGAATACCTAGCAAACAATGTTGGTCTGACAAAAAAGTGGTCGCTGAATGTTTGCAGTTTGTCATATAATCGCTGCATATTCGCAGCAAAAACTTAACTTTTTTTCAAGCACAAGGTACTATTCGCCCAGTATTCGCAATAAGAACTTAGTTCTGGATACTGTTCGTTGTATATTCGTTACAGTGACTTTAACTTTTTATGTATTCGTGGAGAGTTCATCTAAGGAACTTCAACTCATATAGCTCTCAGTCTAAAGATCAGGTTTTCATTCAAGACAAGACCCCTAGCTGGGGTATATGTCAAACAACAACATATACACATGTCAAAAATACATAAAACAGCAAAAACAATTAGAAGAAAGCTTTATTGTAGTTTTTGAAAGATGGGGTAATATAGATTTTCATGTTAATCCTAAAATGTGTCCGGCTTTCGTGCCCTTAATGATATAAACTGTCAAAAATTGCAAAAAACGACACATTTCGGGGTTGTGTTACCCCACCCACATTCAATCGATTTGAGCCCCTTCGGGAGCCCCTCCTGAGATTTACAATTGTTTTTATTCTTTAATTACAATTTTATAATGTAGACATGGCTTTTCAAAACAACTTTGATACAATTAATTCTATTATGTAAGAGAGCTTTGACTTTTTTTTCAAATAATTTCTTAATTTTTGCCCCCATTGTGCCCCTCAAATGACTAAATCAAACCCCCATTGGGGCCTCTGATAATATTTTTTATAGGTATTGGCAGAAAAATGGTAGCTTAACACTTTCTTTTGTTCAGTGTTACAGTTACCCACATTCAGTGTTAATTTAGTCAACAAAAACTTTTCTTTCTGGACCAAAATCAAGCCCCCATTGGGACCTCTGATGATAATTTGTATAGATATTGGCAGAAAAATATTGGACTTATATTGCCTCTGTTTTACTATTTTGCACTTATTACTGAACAAAGTTGGTCAATTGCATTTATTCTCTAGATGCCAAAGAAATTTAACCCTTTTAATCCGTTTTGAGCCCCTTAGGGAGCCCCTAATGAGATTTCAAACTGTTTATATTCTTTAACTTCAATTGTATAATGTAGATATGACATTTCAAAACAAATTTGGTACAGTTAATTTTGATTTGTAAAAAGGCTTTGATTTTTTTTCAAAAAAAAATCTAAATTTTTGCCCCCCTTGTGCCCTTAAAATGACCAAACTCAAACCCCCATAGGGGCCTCTGATAATATGTTTTACAGATATTGGTAAAGAAATGGTAGTGTTACACTTTCTTTTATTCATTGTTACAGTCTGGCAGCTGTGTGAAATATACACTTCATAAATATTTGTTAAATTCAAAACATGCATTTCGGAACGGTGTACCTCTTGTTTCCATGGAAACACATAGAAGATGGTAACTTCCCAAAACTTTTATTTGAATTTTTGAAAGATGGGATTATATTTAATTTCATTTCAGTCCTATAATGTGCCCAGCCTTCGTGCCCTTAATGATATAAGCTGTCAAAAAGTGCAAAAAACGACACATTTTGGGGTTGTGTTACCCCACCCACATTCAATCGATTTGAGCCCCTTCGGGAGCCCCTCCTGAGATTTACAATTGTTTTTATTCTTTAATTACAATTGTATAATGTAGATATGACTTTTCAAAACAACTTTGATACAATTAATTCTATTATGTAAAAGAGCTTTGACTTTTTTTCAAATAATTTCTTAATTTTTGCCCCCGTTGCGCCCCTAAAATGACTTTATCAAACCCCAATTGGGGCCTCTGATAATATTTTTTATAGATATTGGCAGAAAAATGGTAGTTTAACACTTTCTTGTGTTCAGTGTTACAGTCTGGCGGTTGTGTGAATTTCACACCTCATAAATATTTGTTAAAATCAAAACATGCATTTTGGAACGGTGTACCTCTTGTTTCCATGGTAACACATAGAAGATGGTAACTTCCCAAAATTTTTATTCTAATTTTTGAAAGATGGGGTAATATTGATTTTCATGTTAGTCCTGTAATGTGTCCGGCTGTCGAGCCCTTAATGATATAAGCTGTCAAAAAGTGCAAAAAACAGCAAATTTCGGGGTTGTGTTACCCCACCCACCTTTCAGATAGAACTTCGATATGAAAGAGACCAGAAATTCTTTAAACATTAACGTTCGGATACTAACCAAGGGCAATTCTCCAATTAATAAACAGCTTTATAGCTAACATGTTTGTATTAAAGAAGATATAACAGTCCGAAATTCGCCAAATTTCATTGATTTTCTGACAAATTTTAGCCAAAAACTATTGACCCCGTTACCATGGCAACGGATATGAAAATGAAGGAATGATGCATGATTTGCGTGTTTTGGCATGAAAACAAACAATCATGGAAAGTTTCATCAAAATCTGTGACTATGCGTGAACAACTAGGTTCGATGGTTACAGAGAATTGGTGTTAATAATTAAGTGTACTAAAAGATTCTTTGTAAAAATAAGACACATTACACATACTTTTATACAAAATGTACATACGTACTTGTTGGCATATTTCTGACTGGAATCTAATTGGCCGCGAAAATTCACGTTTTTGACTGATTTTTGCTGGGGGTAGAGTTAATTAAAGATGCAGTATGCATCTTTGGAAAGTTATATTAGTGGTTGGTGATGTTGTCTGAATGCACAATTGACCCATAAAATCAAATACTACAATGAAATTAACGTAGTTGCTCTGAACGTTTTTGGTTGCTAGGCAACAACAGAAAATTAGATTTTTGCCTCACTTTAAGCGCTAATTATAAAATAGTATATTTTGAAGACTTATATAAGCAATAACCAGATATTTGCATATTAATAGACACATGTTTCGATAAATATGTTCTATAGTCTTCTTAAACACATTGAAAATATTCACTTTCAATAAATGCTTTAAACCAAATATAATACACTATTAGTAAAACCAACTTCAAGGAAAATATTTCTTGCAAAATCGGTGATATATCATAATCAAAACCCTGCTGACACCATAGTTGTAACCTAAATCATTATCTACGACGTTCAAAATCAACACACATAATGTCTTTATCTATCTTTACAAAAAGTTTTAAAAAGGAGTCTGTAATTTCTTAGTAATTTGGGCATGTGTACCGCATATAGTGTCCCGTCCATGACCCTTTACCCTGTGTACCTTAGTTGCCTAGCAACCGTTGCGATTACAACATGGAACATATATGAACTTGTGATTCAATTCCCTATACTCTAAATAATATGTGAAGATTAATGAAACACATCCTAGAGAAAAGGGTTTTATTTTATGGGGTCATTGTCAGAACATTTTGGATGACCCTCGAACCAATCCTTTAATGTGCACAAAGTTTGAAATCTGAGTTGGAATTAAGCTTGTCGAGTGTCTAATAAAATCAATATGAATCAGTCAACAAACCGACCACTGGGCCAGAACACCCTATATACAGAACTATGCGTACAGTATGAAAAGCTTGAATAACTTTCAAAATGCTCCAGTCTCAGACTTTGAACTTTTTTCACGTTAAAGTACGGTTATCTTGCATTTTGGCTTAAGTAAGCATAAATTCCAGATCATAAGCTAAAAAATTTCTTTCGTCCTCTTTTTTCAATAAAAAATCGCATTTTTTGCATAACTCTGGTGCTGAAGCGACTATCACTCAACCCACAAAAAATGTTAAGCAGATACATAGCTGGATTTATAAATGACAATAATTCGGGATGCTTATTGTCAGAAGTAAAATATTGACAAAAATATCATCCTTCTAAACAGCTAGGTACACGATTTTGTGCACTCGTCGACTGCAACCATCACGCGATGACAGAGTACAGAGGTTCTCTAGCGTGAATCATTCTTGCCAAGTTTGAGCACCTTTGGGTCATAAATATGATCCATAGAGTGCAAACAAGATTTTACTAAATTTGACCGTGAACCGCACTTAACCCATATTCGAACTTTTATTGATCCAAATTTCATCAAGGCAAACATTCAAAGCATTTTTGCGGTATATTGGGCCAAAAATATGACCCATAGTGAGTGAAAAAGATTTAACTAAGTTTTGACCTTGTGACATACTTTTAAACCCTATCAGTTCCATATTGGAACTTGTCCAAAATATCATCAAGGCAAATATTTTGATAAAGTTTGAGGATGATTTGACCAAAAATGTGGCACCTATATTGTGAACAATAATTTACTAAGATTTGACCTTCTGACCCACTTTTGACTCCACCTGACCGATATTCAAATTTGATCAAGATATCATCAAGGCAAACATTCTGAGCAAGTCTGAGGAATACTGGGTTAAAATAAGATCTCAAGGGCACACTGGTTAATGTATTCGTCGATTTGGTGGTATTTAGGCGTATTGCCGGTACTTCATAGACCGGAAGTGGTAGATATTGGTGTAAATTCTATATAGAAAAACATGCCATATGCCTAAAGGACTATATAATTAGATCATTTTTAAATATTTGGCGTGCACATGGCGATTTATGTAAGCATTTAGGAATAGATTCGAGTACCGATCTGGATGGTACTCGAATCTATTCCTAAATGCTTACATAAATCGCCATGCACATACTGAATACTTAAAAATGATTGAAGTCTATAGTCCTTTAGGCACATGGCATGTTTTTCTATATAGTATTAACACTAATATCTATCACTTCCGGTCTATGAAGTACCGGCAATACGCGTAAATACCACCAAATCGACGTATACATTTACCAGTGTGAAGGGTTTAAACAAGACTTAACTAAGATTTGATCTTGTGACCTATTTTTTACCCCACCTGACCCATATTCAAACGCGATCGAGATATCATCAAGACAAACATTCTGTGCACGATTAAGTAAGGTGGGTCAAAACTGTGGCCTTCAGAGCGTAAACACTAGAATTGTAGTCGACGGACGACAGATACTTCTATCCAACGATCACAAAAGTCGGCACAAAAGTTCATCCTGAGCAAGCTTACATAAGCTGAAAAGGGAAGCCAAAAGTAGCCTACTAAAAAGTAACTTTGCAAGTAGTATAGAAAATTAAATTTGAACAAGCAAATTTCGCGAAATTGATATCCCCCACTTTCCGCCATTTGGAATCAGTGGCCATTTTAAACCTTGAATCTTATCCCCTTTGAGCCATGCACTATTTATTTGTGGAGTTTGATTGAGACTGATCAATCCATATCTGAGAAATCTATTTCAGGCATTTCTTTTTACTCTATTGTGAATATCGTATATAATAAGTTATCAATGGCCATAACCTCTAAAAGTCCTTAAGAAATCGAGATACAACTGGCAGGGTCACAATGTCATCATATCATAATATCAAACACTTATTCAAGTTTCAGATAAACATTGTCAATGATTTTGCCGAATGTAAATATTGTCAAAATATGACTGTATATAAGTTATCAAGGGCCATAACTTCTGATATTCCATAGCAATGTGGGTTAGACTTTTAGAGCCGCATTATGACATGGTACTAAATATTCATACATAACTTCAGTGAAATGTTACCAACAGATACTATGATACCACTCCAGACACACAAGCAGCCAATGTCTTTCTATATATCTTACTTGAGTTCTTACTTGAGTATAAGGGACTAGTGAATCCTTAAACTGGTTCTTCTTCCCTTTCTCTCTGTCATTTTCTCAGCTACAATTGTCTGACTTCCGGTGTCATTTCTCAATAATACTTCATGGAAGATTTAGAGTGGCATAATTATATACAATTATAACAATGTAAAATAAAAAGTTTTTCAATAAATTTCCGAGCCATCAAATCTCCTGAGTATCCACATTTTATCAAGTCTAGTTTTGAACTGAAGAACTGTTTTAACAGATACCACCTCTTCTGGCAATGAATTCCAATCTTCAACTATTCGAACCGAAAATGAATTTTCACGTATTGATTTCTGACTCCGAGGTTTAAATATCTTATGACTGTGACCTCTAGTTGTAGATTCTGATATTTGGAAGAAATCATCTATAGGAAAGTCATCAATGCCTTTAATTATTTTGAAAACTTGTATCAAATCAGCACGCCTAAGTCTATATAGTAGTTTGGGTAAGTTTAATTATTGTAGTCTTTCACTATATGGCAAATGTCTCAGAGTTGAAAGTATTCTTGTAGCTCTTCTTTGCACGTTTTCAATCATACGTATATGTTTCTTAAGGGGATATATCTTTCAAAAGCTCTAACTTGCATGAAAACTTTCCTGTATAAACATGAATTGCTTTTTTGTCAAGGAGACGGATACCTTTGGTCACATTTTTGTATGAACAACTTAAACATCTCACATAGATCACTTTACGCCCCAATATACAGCTTTTGAGCAATCGGCAGCATGCTTATCAGTCTTTTTAGAGTTACTTCCTGGTTTGATACCATTAACAATGCTGTGACACGCTGGATGAACTTTAGAGAAAACGATTTGCATGAACATGACCAACAATTATTCGACTACAATATTTAGAAGTATTTTCGCCCAAAATGTACAAATTTCTGGTAGAAAAATATAAATTTTCAATTTTTGCTTATGAATTTTTCAAGGTCAAATTGAAAATTGTAAGTAATACCAGGAAATACATAATATTTGGGTCAAAATACTTCTAAATATTGTAGTCGAATAATTGTTGGTCATGTTCATGCAAATGGTTTTCTTTAAAGTTCATCCAGCGTGTCACAGCATTGTTAACGGTATCAAACCAGGAAGTAACTGTAAAAAGACTGATAAGCATGCTGCCGATTGCTCAAAAGCTGTATGTTGGGGCGTAAAGTGATCTATGTGAGATGTATAAGTTGTTCATACAACAATGTGACCAAAGGTATACGTCTCCTTGACAAAAAAGCAATTCTTGTTTATACAAGAAAATTTTCATGCAAGTAAGAGCTTTTGAAAGATATATCCCCTTAAGCACAGGAAACCAAATCAAGTCACCATAGTCCAGGTGTGATCTCACCAATGATTTATACAGGCATAAAAAAGTACTTTTATCTATAAAAACAAAGGATCTTTTAATAAGTCCAAGTATTCTGTTAGCTTTATTCACCACGAAACTTATATGAAGATCAAATTTAAGGTTTTCTTGAAAAATAACACCAAGGTCTTTCTCATGATCAACAATTTTTATATTAACTTTATTATAATTTTTATCGGTCATTTCATAATCAAATCTGGGATTGTTGTTTCCTATATGGAGAACTTTACATTTATTGGCATTGAAAAACAGTAACCATTTGGTAGTCCATCTACACAACTCATATATAACATCTTGAAGGTCTCCATAGTCTTTCAAATTATTTATTTCCTTATACAATTTTGTACCGTCAGCAAATATCTTACAGTAAGATTTAACTTTATCAGGCAAGTCATTAACGTATAGGATAAACAGGATTTGGCCTAAAACCGAGCCCTGGGGAACTCCAGAAATCACATCTGTCCAGTCGGAAGATATACCATTTAATACAACTCTTTGTTTTCTTTCAGATAAAAAGATTTTAATCCATCTTAATAGATTACCCATTTCTTTAGTTGTACTGCGTATAAAAACGCACATTTTCGTACGCGTTTCTCCAGTTTTCACGATACGTTTCCACGCTCAATGTCCCGTCGTTAAAGACTTCCCTAAGAAACGTGTTGTGTGTTCCTCGCGAATCCTGCCCAAAAATGTATGCCCGATTGCCATGGGTGTAAGAGGACAGGGTTGCGTACGAATGGTCCATATGACCATTGCTCGTCTCACTCCCCAGTATCCCACCTTCATCAATACGCTGCAGGAACCAGTAGCGGGTGTACTGATTCTGGCCGAACAAGAATGGCTTACTCTGTACATTGACAATAACCAGTACGTAAGGGTTGTTCCATCTTTGTACTGGAGACGTCTGCTCCCATCCGCTCCCATCTGCTAACAATCGTACAACCCGACACTTGTGCTCCCACGTGCAGAAGAACAACAAATACGTCAGACCATCACGAGAAAATGGGATAACTTGATCATACTTAAAGTTGCTTTCATTGTATGTTTCATTTCCGAGGAGGCCGCCATCGAGTAGTTCAGAAATGAAGAGATACCTATCCCTGGTTGAGAGCCCGATCAAGTACGTCTTTCCTAGAATTTGTGTCGTAGTCATGACGTCATAAGTATTTCTCCAATAGCCATTATAAGTCTCGCTGCCCACTTTCCCACCAGGCAGGATTTCGCAAAGGAAGCAATATCTGATACTTTTCGACCAGCCAACCATATACGTGCGTCCTCTAATCTTATATGTAGCCAGAGCATTGTACTCATTACGCCATCTTCCTTTATCAGTTTCTGGACCAAGTGTACCCCTCCCAGTAACCCTTGAGATGAAGAACCATCTGTCTCCCATGCTATACCCAATCATATAATCGGCACCTGGGACAGGAATTGTTTTCTTTGAATAATTATAAACAGATGATCCCAATGAATCAAATTCACTCCAGCTCTCCCATTCGACGTACGTGTCTAGATGATCAGCTAAAGTCTGTATGTCTTTGTTAAATGTATCAGCAACCCATAGTCCAATTTCACCCCCAGGTCGGATACAGCGAGCAAATTCTGATATATTCTTCGGCGTTAGTGGAGCTCCCTGCATGGTCATGTAGTCAGCAAAGTGACCAGCAAAGGGAAATGAAGGATTATTGTCCCAGCGTTTCACTAAAACAAGGTGGGGTATGTATGCATTTGGTGGTTGGGAGTCATTTAGCTGTGCATTTACATTGATTGCGCTGTTGAAGCCAGATTTGATCCCGTCAGATTCATGATAACCTTCTCCTCCAATATCAAGCTGAATGTAATCGGAATCTTTAAATCCAGCCTTTTCTCTCGTGATATATTTGTCCTGTGTGGCAGGCCACCCAACCTCTCGCTGTATATTCGTTATATTGTTGTCAAACGAAGGTCCCATGACATTCAGTTTAGGATTTTTCCAATCTGGTAGACCAGCCATCATATGTAACAGGCAATGATATGGCATGATATAGCTTTCGACAGTCTATCAGTCTGAAAGAAATATGAATACGTATTAACTAAAATAGAGCAAGTTTATTTTCAACCTAGTGTTTGGAATGTTTTTGCACTGCATAATAGTAACTTGATCTGGCGTACTGTATCACGTCGAGTGGATAAGGTCATACCATCGGATCACCCGACATTATTTTGATTTTTATGCCCCCGCTATTCGTAGAATGCGGAAGGGCATTAAGCGTTGCCCATGTCCGTCCGTCCGTGCATCCTTTCGTTCGTCCATCATTTAGGTAGGTACTATGTGAGCGCAACTCCTCCTACAATTTTTTCCCAATCCTTTTGAAACTTTACAGGTGTTTTTGTCAAGGACTGAAGATGTGCATGACATTTGGATATAACCCTCAGATTAATTTTTGTTACTTTTTTCACAGTTTGAACTTAGTCAATTTTGGGCTTAACTACTACTGAAGCTTATGGCCATTAGGTACCGTGTGAGCGCAACTCCTCCTACAATTTTATCCCAATCCTTTTGAAACTTTACTGTTGTTTTTTTCAAGGACTGAAGATGTGCATGACATTTGGATATAACCCTCAGATCAAGTTTTGTCACTTTTTTTACAGTTTGAACTTAGTCATATTTGGGCTAAATTACTACAGAAGCTTATGGACATTAGGTACCTTGTGTGCGCAACTCCTCCTACAATTTTATCCCAATCCTTTTGAAACTTTACTGGTGTTTTTGTCAAGGACTGAAGATGTGCATGACATTTGGATATAACCCTCAGATTATTTTTTGTCACTTTTTTCACAGTTTGAACTTAGTCATTTTTTGGGTTTAATTACTACAGAAGCTTATGGACATTAGATACCTTGTGAGCACAAATCCTCCTACAATTTTACTAAATCCTTTTTAAACTTTAAAGTTGTTTTGTCAAGAACGGAATATATGCTTTACATTTGCATATAATCTTCAGATTAATTTTTTATAATTTTTTCGCAGTTTTTATAATTTTTTCGCAGTTTGAACTTAGTCGTTTTTAGGCTCGACTACTACAGAAGCTTATAGACACTATGTACCTTGTTGATTAATTTTTTTATAATTTTTTCGCAGTTTGAACTTAGTCATTTTTAGGCTCAATAGGCAGGGGCATCCGTGTCCCATGGACACTTTTTCTAGTATCTTTAATTCAGAAAAATTGCGGGAACGTTTGGCATTACGTTTTGTCACTTCATATCCACGTCATAAAATCTGACGTTACGTCATCATGTTTTCCTTCTCTGGTTCCATGCTTGAAAATTACTTTACGTTACGTCACCGCAAAAGCAGGTAAACGACGTTAGCCTCTTTTTAAAGGATAGTGATATGGATCCAGAAAACCTCAGTTCGTTGATCCGGCTTTCTGTATCAGATGGCCAAAAACTGACAGTTCTACAATATTACTCGGCCTTGGTTTGACCATGAACGTAGAAGGGTGCAGTTAAAATATCGCAGAATTAAATATTTACGCAGACGAGTAAGTGATACTGAAAATGATCAAGCATTGAATGATGCTAGTAAAGATTATAAAAAATGTCTACATAAACATTTTACTTCATACAAAAAAGATTTCATTAAAAAACTAAGAGGTTTGAAAAATTCAGATCTTAAGGCTTATTTGGAAATGCTGAATAAATTTGATTGCGGAAAGCATGATACTGCCCAGAAATTATCGTTAGAAGTTTTTGCTGAACACTTTAAAAAGCTGAACACTGTCCCTCAGGGGGATACTGACCCATTTTCTATTGTTGACCCAGCACAAGTATCCAATTTCAATTTTGAGTTGAACTCCTCTATTACTGAGCAAGAAGTCCTGAAATGTATCAATAGTCTTAAATTAAATAAAGCTTGACATGTGCTTCTGACCTTATCTTACATGAATTTTTGAAATTTTCTAAATCAAAAATGTTATCAGCCTTTACTAAATTGTTTAATATAGTATTTACCTCTGGTTTTATTCCTGATAGATGGTCTCAAGGAATTATCTCCCCTATTTATAAAAATAAAGGTGATAAATCAATCCCTGATAATTATAGGGGAATCACCTTACTAAGTTGTTTTGGGAAACTGTTTACCTCAATATTGAATAATAGGCTTAATAATTATTTAGAGAACATCAATATTCTTGCTGAAGAACAATCAGGATTTCGTAAAGGTTACAGCACCACAGACCATATTTTAACCTGAAATGTTTGATTGATCTTTATTTATTTAGAGGGAAATTGTTATACTGTGCCTTTATTGACTATAAAAAGGCCTTTGATTCTGTTAATCGCGTCTATCTTTGGCAAAAACTTAAAAATAATAACACTGATGGCAAAATGTTTAGAATTATTCATAATTTGTATGCAAATGTTAAATCTTGTGTTAGAATTAGTAATTCAAAATTCACATCATTCTCAAGTAATATTGGTGTCCGTCAAGGCGAAAACCTTTCACCTGTTCTTTTTTCTCTGTTTTTAAATGATTTAACTAAATTCATATCTCATGCCTATGATGGCTTGAATGCTGTATCTGACATGTCTAAAATTCTTGATGAAGTAATGATGAAATTGAAGTGTATTTCAAACTCTATATATTACTTTATGCAGATGATACGGTTATTTTAGCTGAGTCTGCAGTGGAACTTCAGCCAGCCTTAAACGCAACGTTTTTATACTGTAAATCTTAGGATTTTGAAGTTAATCCAGTTAAGGATAATCGTTTGGCCAATATGGTGTTGTGGCTAGAATCTGCAGATGCTTGGATTTTTTAGCTGTAACAAGATCAATGTGCTCTTTTGCTCTGAATTTCAAAAATAGTCATAAGAGTTACATAATATAGTTTATATTTTTGTTGCTGAATGAAATAAAAACAAAAAAATAAATAAGTCAAATATTACCTTGAAGTTAGCCAATTTTTGCCTACCCGCTCTCCTATTTTTCTCCACCATAAATAAAAGTTTTTTACGCAAACATGTAGTGTGATATGTAATCCAGCAAATCTGATTTATAAAATTTCCAAAATTTATTTCACAAGATCACTAATCCTGCTTATTCGATAGCACCTAACATTCATAAAATAGCGGACCAGGCATAATGTACATGTATATCAACACCTGTGAACAGGGCTACCAATCTACTTCTTTCATAGGAAAATACAAAGAAGACCTTTTTACTCAAAATGATATTTGCTTCGAGATAATTGTGAGCAGAAATACCTATTATAAACAAGCAGAAGCCGATTCGTATAGGTTACACTGAGGTATGTCTTATTGGAGGATGTCGTTATAATTTTATGGTCGCGAAAAGCTAGCATGACCTCTGCATGTAAGAAAATACATGTCATGAAATAGTGCGGTCGCGTTGTCACTGAAAGAATAATAGTTTGAACCTGTTCAGGATTTCGGGTCAACATAAGAGGATATACACTGTAACTCTTGTTTAATAGCGATTCTCTGAAGCAATAAATAAATAAAATATAACTAATTGCTTCTCGAGACATATAAAACACACTAATTCAAAAGACAGACAATTACGCATTCGATCTATTTTGTATTCAAGAGTTGGGCGAATGTGTTTGATGGCTAGCTCACAAAAAAGAATAATTAAATTATTAAATGGCCAACCATTTCCAGTAATTCAAATGTTAGAAACAATATCGTAAATCATAATTCGACGTTTCACATTCAAACAAATCGCTTACCAACTATGCTGTCTTATAAATCTTCGAAATCCTTCACATCATGGCGACTTATCTTTGTCTGCCGTTGTCAACGTCACTTAATTGTTAACGTAACAACGTAAAATAGCGAACGTAACGTGAAAAGTAGCGAGACTTAAAATGCCCAAATTTACGTGCCAAATAAATTTGCTTACTATGAAATACCAAACGTTATTATATTATGATTAATTAATTAATTTAAGAATTAAAGACTGGCTACAGTTCTTACAGTCCCCACCATTAAATTTTCTAAATTTCATCAAGTTTGATTATTTAAAGTACAAATTTCAGTTCTATCAATTCGAGTTTTCAAGCAGGCACAGCTTAGTAATTGGTCGCACTATTTGCGATGTACGCATTCTGATCACGCCGCAACTAATGTGACCATCTTCACGAGTAACAGAAGACTCCATTATCTTTAAATTACGCTTATCATCTAAAGAAACAGCTTCATACGCGTTCCGAGTTTTTTCGTCAAAGTCTATTGTGCACATACTTTCAAGCTTTTTCAGCGATAATATATCAACACTGGACTGTTGAAAATTCACATTGATTTTGTCTGATGCATTTGTACTTCCAACAGGTCCACGTATTGCCCAACCGAGACGTGTTCGAATTGCGTACGGTTGGTCATTTTTGCCTGAACGCACCTCCAATGGTATATGTGCAGCTGGCGAATCTGTGCCTATTAACAACATAACATCTTTTGTGTCTATATTTGATACATCAATGTCCTTCAGATAAGACAATTTCTTAATGTCAGAATTTACCACTGCGGAATGAATTGAAATTGGCAGTCTCTTTACAGACCAAACGTTATGCAAGTTTACCTGGTCATTACTGTTTACACCCTGAACTTGTAAGTCGACCTCCTGCCCAAGAGTAGTGCTGCCTGTAGGGATGACAGTTGATATATTAAATGTCACTGGTCTGCTGGAAACGTTTAATGCATCTAGCAAGCGTTCATCACACAACGTTTTGTCTGCACCATCATCAAGGAGTGCATACGTCTTGCACGAGGTGCCATTCATTCCATTAACCACAACAGGAATGATCCCCAAACAAATTTTTGGGGTGGTGGTATATGAAGCCGCACAGCTCACAGATGGCAGCGTTGCTGTGCCATTAGACTCATTTGTCCGTTTATGCAATAAACCATGATGCTTTTGTTTACAGTCAGGTACTGTGCATGCTTGTTGTTTCCTACAATATCTGGATACATGCTTACCTTTCAAACAATTGTAGCATAATTTTAACTTATGAACCAACTGATAGCGGTCAGTGATGCTCATTGTTTTGAAATGATCACAAATTCCTAATTTGAAGCAAGTACCTGAGCAACAGCCACATTTACGCTTGCGATTTACCATTTGATTTTCGCTAGTTATAACTAGTGTGTTGACATTGACCTCACCATTACCTTGTTGGTTACTAGGAGAACCCTTACTACCTTTAAACTGGGAATTTTCTCTAGTAAGATCTAAGCCATACATCGAACTGGCGATGCGAGATTTTTCATCTACAAATTTTGCTAAGTCGGAAAACCTTGGCTCTCTACCATGTCTGCCTGAAGCAGGCTCATTGATTGAATGTGCAACGTCTACCCTCTTGGCTCTCAGATGCATAGGTAAACGTTTTACAATTCGCCTTAAATTTTCAGTGTTGTCGACATCAGAGGCAAACCTTAATTTAGACAGTGTAATTTCACATTTCTGCATCTCTAATGCTAATCTTGAACGACCATCTGTGTCAGATGCCCTTATTTGTGGACCATCCACCAGTTTGTCAAAGTAAGATCTAGCAATTACATGAGGTCTGCCATATCGTGAGTACAAGATAGATCTAGCGCGTTCGTAACCCTCAGATGGCTCTAATAGCACACAGTCTTCTATGCATGACTTTGCCTCGCCATTACAATACTGAATTAGGTAGCTTAACCTTAATCTGTCATCGCTAACTCTAGTACCTATGTTTGTTTCAAAGTTACTGATGAATTTACAATAATCAGTGGGTGTACCATTGAATGTCAAAAGTTCAGGTTTAGGAAGGTTAAAACCCTCTTGTAGCGTGGTTGCCAGTTGTTGGAAAGCTGCATCTCTGCTACTCACATCAAATGTCTCTGCACGCGTTGAGTCTGTGGATAGATTATCCTGTGCGTCTATCTGCGAAACCTCAGGTCTTACCTTTGCTTCTATAATTACCGTAGCTTCTGGACGATACACTGTTTCTCGTGTGCTTGACTGTAATGGTACAGGTATGATCGTAGATTTGGTCGTTGTGTCTGTATCCTCATTTACTGCCTGCTGCCATACTGATTCTTCGAGAGCTGCCTCATCCACTACACATTGTTGTTCAAATAGCTGTTGTTTCAACTCCAATTCCCTCTGCACACGCTCCAATTCCTGCCTTTTAGACAACTTTTCCAGTTTGAGCTCCGCTATAAGACGCTTTGCTCTTGCATTCCGTAGTCTGTCTTGCGACGAAACCGACGTACGCGACGTACATGTAGCGCAACTGACATGCGAACGATCGTCATCCTCAGGTGTTGGCCTTTGTCCTGCAGTAACCCACTGAGTATACCTCTCCTGGAATTCGACGAAGTTCTTCTGACAGCTGTCAAAGTGCTCTATCAAAATATTAGCGACATCAGTTTCCGTGCAAAGGTCTAAACACTGTAAATGAGCTGACTTGAATTGATCGAAACGCTCCACTAACCTTTTGTACAATGAACGCACATAATCATTATTATCAAAGGAGCACATATTCCGCTCCAGTTCATTATAGAGTTTCGTCAATTGTGACAAGTTGGCACTGCGAACACGCTTTCTACTAAGAAAGTCTTCATCTTTCGTGTCCGTTGTAGCCATCCTCTTCACCAACAAAGGACAGTTGAGAATTGTTCAGGATTTCGAGTCAACATAAGAGGATATACACTGTAACTCTTGTTTAATAGCGATTCTCTGAAACAATAAATAAATAAAATATAACTAATTGCTACTCGAGACATATAAAACACACTAATTCAAAAGACAGACAATTACGCATTCGATCTATCTTGTATTCAAGAGTTGGGCGAATGTGTTTGATGGCTAGCTCACAAAAAAGAATAATTAAATTATTAAATGGCCAACTATTTCCAGTAATTCAAATGTTAGAAACTATATCGTAAATCATAATTCGACGTTTCACATTCAAACAAATCGCTTACCAACTATGCTGTCTTATAAATCTTCGAAATCCTTCACATCATGGCGACTTATCTTTGTCTGCCGTTGTCAACGTCACTTAATTGTTAACGTAACAACGTAAAATAGCGAACGTAACGTGAAAAGTAGCGAGACTTAAAATGCCCAAATTTACGTGCCAAATAAATTTGCTTACTATGAAATACCAAACGTTATTATATTATGATTAATTAATTAATTTAAGAATTAAAGACTGGCTACAGTTCTTACAGAACCCAAGTAATTGAACGCATGTTCCTCTCTCTGTCTACCCGACTGTTATAGCTTTCGTCGTATATTTTTGATGATTTATAGAACTGTGACTATTATTTTTTAATCATTTGCATCGATGGAATGCCCAACTCATAGGTTACAGTCAACAAAATAAATAAGTTCGTACTAGGCGTGACAAACAGCGAAAAGTGCGTGTTGCTATTTTTAAAGATATACATGCAAATATTGGCCGCAGGGGCATGATTCTTTGCTTTCGCGGGCTTCCCGCAATCATGCACCCAAGAATCATCACTACCAGATAATTAGGTACTAGATTTTTGATAACATTTCTTGCCCAAATAGATTCCTTAAACCGAACTCTTAACTGAGTTTAACTGACCGAAAACATAACCATCTACATCTATCTAGTATCTACAGCAACCATGAACCCCATACCCCCCCCCCCTATTTTTTTTAATTCTCACGTTACTCATTCTTCACTTCGTCGTATATGTTTTTAATGGATATTTCTTATTGTTAGCTATTATACTCTCATTTTATAAGATGTTTCAAAAATCGGAGGACAGCAGCCCGTTGGACCTGCAGGAGATGGCGTAACACAAGTAGTGTCGGCGAGATGCTTGATGAGCTTGAGTGGCCATCTCTTGAGGCCCGTAGGGATCGGTCCTCCCTGCTTCTCTTTCATAAGATACATTCTGGTGCTGTGTCTATAGAAAAAGACAAGTACCTGACCCCTGCTCGCAGTTTGAAATCTACCAGGTCATCATCACACAGTGCCCAATATTGTAGGTACCAGACATATTGTGATGCCCTGAAGAACTCTTTTTTCCCCGGACTATACCACAGTGGAATAGTCTTTCTCCTTCGGTGGTCAATTCCCAGACTGCTGAGGAGTTTATGGCACTCCTCATTTAGTTAAAAACACAGCCGAAAGATTTTTTTGTTTTTTTTGTTTTTGCTTTTTTGTTTTGTTTTTGTTTTTTCTTCAAAATTCCAAAATTGCACTCCCTGGCGTAATGATCATAATTTGATCGTGCCAGTATTAAGAGAAAGAAAGAAAGGGTCACTTAGCTTCTCTCTCATACCATTAGATCGTCTGTGGCAAGATAAGTTTGTTGAAAGCCTGCTTAGGCCACGAAATAAACATTTTAATATGAATACGTGATACATATCACGATTAAACGGGAAGGGGGGGACAAAGCTTTTAGTTTGCTGGATGACAATGAAGTAAAACAAAAATCATGGCCAGTAACGAGCAAACCACCAACATACAGCTAATCCCCATAGCCACACTGAAAAATGTGTGAGTAATTACTGCCATACACTGAAAACACTAGTGTAAAAATTGAGTTGATACTAGTAATCCATTAAGTTGTATTGATTTTTACTATGAATAGAACATAAAAGATAATTTGTCTTGTATTAAAAAATGAAAGTGATGTTTAATAAAAAAAAAGGTGGCAGCTCAGCTGTCATCTCTTTTGAAACCAGCGTGAGGCATTTTTATAGAATATGCACTCAAGATTGGGGCCAGGAGGCAAAGCCCTGGTTTAGAGCATTCACATGGCTTAAACAAGCTCCCAAGACACGCAATTATTTAATTGCTTTCTGAGTGTCATCTGCTGATAACCTTTGCAAACAGATTGGACCCAGATCAGGTCCGACAATATGTTGGGCCTAATCTGGATCCAATCTGTTTGACACTCAGATGGTATTCCTAAAAGAATTGTTTCGAAAAAGTTGATTTTGAAAACAACAACAAAAACAACAACAAAAAACAACAACAGTAAAAACAGCAGACGACAAATAGTATCATAAATTTTCAAAGGGGGGGGGGGGCAAAGAGTTATTACTATTTTACCAGTTTATTCTTCAGAAAATTAAAGATAGTGGCTTAAGAAACTATACTGGTTGCACTGAGTTGTACGCACAGGCGTTTTTGGGGTACACGTAGGCACTCCCTTGCCAGCTCACACTACCCATTTATTGTATTGGTGCACAGGCTGATTTTGGACTAAGAACAAGCAGATTAATAGAAGAACACAACGCATCATGACAGTGGTTGTATGGTGGAAATATAATAATACAGAAACATGGTTACAAGCAGCTCACACAAATAAAAAAAATAGCTATAATAGCAGAAATTTTAATGCCGATGATGCAACCAATAATGACCCAATGTGTCCAGTCTGATAGAGTCTCTGTCGACATTTGAAGTGAAATAAGACCTAAGCCAAATAAGGTCCTTGTTCTGTAATGCACTGTACACTTTTGCAATCATCAGAGCTGCTTATCTCCAATTATACAATTGCTGTAGTGTGGCAGCTATTGTTTTGTGCCTCTGGTGGATTGGTCTGTGGTCTGTGATTGTGGTATTTACTGCTCATCCTCACTTGCATTCTGATAAGACTGTGAGGATGCACAGGTAAGTAAGAATTAAATCAGGGAATGCAGACTCACATTGAGCAGACCTCTAGATAATAATGCGATTCATGCGCGGATCCAGGGATTATTGCCAGGGGGGTCCAGGTCCAACTGCCAGAAAACAGCTCTGACAACGTTGTTTTTTAGCCATCAACTTATTTTACAGTTTTACAGAGGGTGTCCAATGGTTATTTCAAAGAAAACTATTATTTTCTAAGGTTTCAGAGGGGTCCACCTTTTTCCAGGGGGGGGGGGGGGGGGTCCAACTTTTTCCAGTGGGGGTCCAAATGCTGATTTCTATAGAAACCCATTATAACTTGTGATTTTCCGGGTGGTCCGGACCCCCTATCCCCCCTCTGGATCCTCACATGCGATTTTACAACTTATTTTTCTTATTTCAAAAGAAAACATTAGCTGTGTCTTCCCAATAGATCCCCCTCAAGAAGACGATTCATTTGATCACCAAAACAAATGTTTGGCTTATAGATAAGAAAATATTCACAGTTCTACGCTAAAAAAACTTGCCTATCTGGACCTATGTTATGTAATGTGACAGGGCCTCAAAACTGGATTTTAACCAGCACTATACAAGCACTGTAAAACTCACAAGCCATATATGAGCACAGGAGATTATGGAACCTATCGCATTATCGAGCAACGAAAGCTCAGCCAAGCCTGTGCATCTTTACAAAAACGCTATGATATAGATAGTGACACAAGAGAATACGATGATACATGCACGAATCGAGACATGCTTTGTCCTCACGCGTTTTTGTATTTTTATATTTCCCTATGAAGTAGAAAGATTAGTAGACGTGTGTGAATGTGTAAACTTACCTGTATAACTGACATGTATATTATTGCAAATGGCTATCGTATGGGGATTAGGTGCTATTGAATCAGCAAGAATAGTGACATAGTGAAATGAATTTTGGAAATTTTATATTCCGTGTTTGCTAGATCACATACTACACTATATGTTCGTGCAAAAAGCTTAAATTTATGATGGAGATAATGGGAGAGTGGATAGACAAAAATTGGCTAACTTCGAGGTTATATTTGACTTATTTATTTTTTGCTTTTATTTCATTCAGTAACAAAAATATAAACTATATTATGCAACTCTTATGATGATTTCTGAAATACGGAGCAAATAAGCACATTAGTCTTGTTACAGCTCAGAATTCAAAGCACCCGCAGATTTTAGCCACCACGCCATATTGGCCAAATGAATATCCTTAAGACCAAAATAACTATTTTTTCAAATAGAAACCCTTCAGATGTTCCAAAATTCATGTATAACGGACAGAAACTAGACGATGATGATTCCTTTGTCTACCTTGGCACTATGTTCTCCTATAATGGACGTTTTATCAAAAATAACCAGAGACTTTACGATCAAAAATAGTAAGTGAGTATGATCAGGAAATACCACAGTCACAAACTGCAGACAACCCCATGGCACCACGAGGAAGAGCCGCTCAAGCTCGTAAAGCTATGTTTGCTGTTTTTGAGTAAATCTAGAAAGCTTCACCTCCCAGTTGATATACAGCTGCAGTTGTTTGACTAAATGGTCATTCCTATTTTGCTGTATGGTTCAGAAGTAACTGGTTTCGAAAAACATGACATTTTAGAACGTCGATGTATTCAATATTATAAGATTGTATTGGAAGTTAAAAGAACAACGCCAAATTTAATGTTGTACGGCGAACTTGGCAGGTTTCCCATTTCTGTACTTATTAAATCAAGAATGATTGGTTTTTGGCAACGTATAGTGAAAGGTAAGCAGGATAAAATTTCAAAGAAACTTTATCACATTTTGCTAGAGATGCATAACAGAGATCTCATTCACTCTAAATGGTTGTTGTATATTAAAAGCATTTTGAACGATTGTGGTAAAGATTATTTTTGGTTAAATCAGAACGAAATTCCTACTAATATATTAATGAGTGTGAAGTTAAAGTTGATGGAACTTCATAGTACCTCTTGGAAACATTCAATTTTTGATAGCCCAAAATGTTTAAACTATAGAATTTTTAAGGAAGATTTTACACTTGAAAAATACTTCAATATTTTGCCTGATGATTTATCTTATGCATTTTGCCATTTTCGTATTCTAAATCATATGATGCCTATTGAATGGGGTAGATTTCTTGGGACATCTAGGGATGACAGGATATGTGAATTATGTTTTCATAACAAAATTGGTGATGAATATCATTATGTAATTGAGTGTTCTTACTTAAGTGACGCTTGAAGGGTTTATCTGCCAAGGAACTTGCTTGCTAGACCACATACTGATACTTTTAGGCGCCTTATGTGTTCAAGTGACTCAGGAACTATTCAAGATAGCAAAATACTGTAAAATAGTACTAAAGACATTTCGAGAAGTTTTCAGGAATATATAGGTGTTTGTTACACCATTTAGTATAGATCTCACAGGCATAATATGGATCTCACAGCCATTATAATACATGTTAATGAACTTTTGTGCACCTGGTCATCATGGAACTAGTCAAGATACTCTGATGAGTATTGAAACCATATACATTCTGCATGAGTTATCACTCTCTCTCAGGGTTTCTTCATGTTTGCACTGAAGTATTGCTATTCTCATCTAAAGAGGTGTTTAATTGCTTGGAGGTCTCACTGTGTTTGCTTTAAGTAAACATGAATACCCACTGAGGAGATTATGCTGATTCTCGTAATCATATTTTACACTTTCCTCAAATGTTTATTTGTTCGTATGTTTTGACTTGCACCCCGGTTAGGGGTTTTGGTCAATGAATAAAACTCTCAAACTCTCTAAAGTCGTATCATTTATAGGTATATTATGTCACAACTTAAGCCCTATAATTTGTAGTTAAATATTTATTAGCAAGGTTAAAGTTTTCTCCATAGACAGACAAACAGGCCAAAACTAGATGCACCAAAGCTCTGTTTCCGGGGCATACCGGAGAATATAATTGAAACAAGTGGCCATAGGATTTCTTATCTAGATCGTGTTCAGTAAAGTGGAACCATTTATGCAATTTTAGTAGAGAGCATTATGGGAAACATGCATGTGAAATTATTTTAAATTTAGACCAGTGGTTCTGGAGGAGTGGTCGTTTAAAAAAAGATTACAGACGATGGACAAAGACCGATAATAATAGCTCACATTGAGTCTTCGGCTCAGGTGAGCTAAGATATGAAAAATGTCCGACAACTTTTATTTTCGTTATTCCAATGCGGAGATCTTTTCTCAGAATTTCTTATTAATTTTATCATGTTTATGGCATAGAACATATTTACAGCAATAAAATGTAGAAAATCGAAAAATCAACATGTTATTTCAATTTTCCGAGTGAGGGCCAAGTTTTACATGTAAACACTCCATAAACACAATATTCTCGCCTATAATTTAAATCATTCTGATCTGATTTTGGAAAAGTAAACATTTCCTGGTAAGTCAATATGCGATCTATCAAACCATTTCGTTTGAAGTGCCTTATTTTTGTTTTATCAAACTTTCGGTTTCGGCGTGTTTTCCAACATTTATTAAAACACATCCAAGAAAACACGGAGCTTTTATTCTGTTTTTGACTCCGTGATACATGTAGCCGTAGAAAGTAAAAATTCTAGGTAAAATAGTTTTCTCGGCGATAGTTTTACGGGCACCATAAGCTCTCTCTCTCTCTCTCTCTCTCTCTCTCTTAGCAGACGCGGACCCAGAAAGTTTTGAGTCTGACAACGTTTTTTTTTTTTTAAATTCAATATACCACAAAATCGGGCCATCATCAGCCCGCCAGCGAAACGCCATTTGACGTCATTTGAGTATTACTTGCATGTGGTGAAAATGGTCATATCCCAAGACGTTTATTCGTGCGCAGATCCAGAGGAGTGGGTACTGGTGGTCCAGACCACCCCTCCCGGCGCATAGAAAAGCAAAAAGCTGTAGATTTCCTCAGGAATACTGGTTTGGAACCTTTGGAAAAGCACAAAGCTACCGATGTCGGGTCATCATCGGACCACTAGCGAGGCGCCATTGAAATGACGTTTCGCTGGCGGGCCGATTGTGGATCGTTTTGGTTACTGAATATAGGTTTTCTTAGAGAATAAAAGCCAGGATTGGTAACTTCAACGTATCATACAGATACAGGGACACTGGTACTGATCCCTTTTCTCCTTTTGAAAAAATATATAAATAAACGTCAAAGCTTTGGACCTGGACTCCCCCGAGGAAACTTTTTGTATCCGCGCAAGTTTATTGCAATGAATGCGGTAAAATGATGCGTCAACTCATCAATGGAAGTAGTGCCGATTAAGCTACATAGGCGTAGGAACAGGGGGGCAGCAGGGGCCAGCCCGCCCCCCCCAATAATTGTGTAGGGGGGCCAGAATAGCCTTTGGCCCCTCCAATAATTTGTCTCAATTGACATATAATTGCTTGTCACTTAGGGTAAAATAAGCAACTTCCACACATAATTATTAGTAAATTTTTTCCTCGCTCGCTCAGAGTTTTTTTTTTAATTGAGTTTAAGATTCTCTGAGAGCAGACAATTTGTTCAGATTTTAATACTTTTTCATATCTTTTAGTCGGCAGGCTGTTATCACCTCGTATATATATGTATGTTTAAATGTTTATTATATATGTATGGTTTTTTTCTCAGATAAACCGCCTTTACAAGCTTTTCCTATTATTCCTATTTTCTATCCTAAAGGACCTCGGACAGTTTTAATGAAGGATTGCCCATAAAATGGCAAAATAAAGTTTCAAAGAAAACGATAGTTTTACTATCAAAAAGATAGTAGGTTCTACTCTCGAATTATCTGCAAAAGTGTTTTTCTCATTGGACAAGTAACTATTTAAAGATATCGGTTGAAACCCCTGTTTTTGCTATTCAACATATAGAAAATAGAAAACGTTTTTCTGAAGTGCTTCCCCCCCCCCCCCCCCCCCCCCCGTGACCAAACTAATCCTTTTGCATACTATTGTAGTTTTACATTTCACACATCATAAAAAAACGGCATGATTGGTCACGGGGGGGAACGATGTCAAAATACTCAAAAACAATTTATTATAAAAACTTATCCGGAACTTATTTTGTACAAACCTGTAGGTAAATATCAATTTCAATGGCATTTATCAGGGCTTTAGTTATAATTGCGTACCAAGTGTTTAATTGTCTTATTTCTCAACCAAAACATATGTTGTGGGTACTCAAAAGAACCGTCTCAATGAGACGAATATTTAAGGACCAAATTATAGGTTAAATCTGGTGACTGAAAAAAATATTTATAATTTTAAGCTCAAAAATTGTGTTTATCTAGACTATGACTTATACAGTACAGGCATGATACACCTCAGTGAACATGTCAAACTGGCTGAACTCCTACACAACAGGTAATTGTCAAAAGTTTTGGACAGCATACTTATTTAGAAGAAGCTATGAAATCTTCTCAACCTGAATTTTATGCAAACGCATCTCTTTTATCGCAGGTTTTATGCCCCAAACATTATATTTCCATATATTTAGGTGAATATCCGGCGAAACTTTGACTTTCTGTGAAATAAAATTTGGTCACAAAAAATACCCCCACCCCCTAAACCCTAACGCCCTGGCATAATCATGCAATATTTTCAAAATATTTTTACTTTGCTAGGTACACTAAATGTCAGGGTTTTATTTAAGCACAAAAATAAAGTTGTCAAATATGTATTATCCTAGCAACAGGCTGTCAAAATTTGGGCAGATTGAATAGGAGACTGTCCGAGGTCCTTTTAAAGAGCTCCAACCTTTTATTTCTCCTTGCTGTTTGCTCTGAAATACCTTTCAGGCAATAGGCTTCAAACAAATAAATTTCCTCACTCGCTCGGAGTAAAAGATCATGTTTTTTTTTTGTTTTGATTTTTTAGCTCTGTTTTTTATCCCTCTTAGCCTTTTGCTCTCAAGAACTTTACCAAAAAATTTCCTCGCTCGGAGTAAGATATTCTCATTGTGTTTTTTTTTCTTCTCTTTTTTGTCCCTCTTAGCCTTTTGCTCTGAAGAACCTTACCAAAAATTTTCCTCGCTTGCTTCACTCCCTCCTGCTGAAATTTTATATATGACTTCTTATAAATGGAGATCCATTGCTTAGATTTTAATAATGCATGTGTATAAAAATGTACAGATTCAAATAGCTTAATTTTAGGCAATATAAATAACCAAAACGTTCCTCGTTCACTTGTATATCTTTGTTGCTGTTTTTTCATAGAGATCGCTTGCTTTGATTTTTATGATTTTTATATTACGATGTAAAATGTATGTTTGCATAGGCCGTGCGTGCATGCATACATGCGTGTGCATACATGCATGGATGTATGAATATTTTACACATGTGCGTGCATACATGTGCATGTGCACGCATGCGTATATGTACTTTTGGCAATACCACCCCCAGTATTGAAGTTGGCCGCGCTGGGTTTGCACCCCCCCCCCCCCAATATTGAAAAGCTTCCTACGCCTATGGCTAACAATGTCAGAGCCTTGATGTCACTGCACTACTGAAGGTAATTTCTTCGAATTGCTACAGTGATTCGAAACTGGGAAAATGACCCGGAACTAGGACAAATGGCGGCCTACTTCAAAGCCATGGTATGACACATAACAGTGTCCGAATGATACAAATTGAGGTTCATTATTTAGTAGAATGATAGTGCTTTGTAACAGTAAAACCGAAATCTTATTTTCTCTTTTCAGAATACGCACTGAAGTAAAAGTGATTCGAAACTGGGCAATTAAGTGTATAGTGTGTTACAATTTAAATAGCTCCTTTTAGCAATATAATTCCGAATGGCAAAGTGACCTTTTTATCAAATAATTCCAAATTATGAATAAAGTACGTACATATAACTTATCGGGAAGTCCTCGTTTTATAATATTCACATCCGGACAGTGTTATCAATTGAATTAACTAGGTCATATGTTTTACACGCGCGTTAAAACTAAGATTTCAATGAATAAGGTTTGAAATAAAACCAACTAGACAGCGAAGGTACACTTGCTTTATATTTTATATGCGTGCATTATTAAGACTCAAACATTACTAGGTGAGAAAAACATCCAGCCAGACGAGGGCTCGAACCCGTGACAGAGCAGTGCTCTACCGTCTAGGTAGCTGGGACATGTGCTCTGCACATCGTCTCACTGAGAGGAACATTTGGGTAAAGTTGAATGAAAATCGCCCTTAGAAGTGTTCAGGAGATATGGAGCGGACACGAAATGCAAGGGTAAATCCTTTGACAATTAACTTTGACCGTGAGTCTAGGTAGGTGGGCTATGTGTTCTGCACACCGTCTCACTGAGAGGAACATTGTGAAGCTATGTTTCATAGCTAGTAATTAACTGGAGGACACGGTGTATAATTTTCCTGTTCTGTTCTGTTCTATTCGTAGGTACAAATAATGTCTCCGCCCTAGCGCCATCTGACGTCACTGTATGACTATCAGAGTCGTTTATTGGTCCGCTAGTATGAGACGCTCAAATTGATTGGCCGTGCTCTTTGCGGGCGCTAGAAAATTTTTCCTTATCTCGGGACAGGGCCTTACCTAGCCCGAGTCATTCTCATTTTACGCTTGTAACTGGAAGGTTGAAAAGTTTATTTTTTATTCATGTTTTTCTTAATGGCTAGAAAATCAAATATTGTTCCTAATTCACTTGCAGACTTTTCTTCTGAAAAACAGTTGATAAGACAGGACGTTCAAGTTTTTCACCACTCACTTGTTGTAAGGATCAAGTGGTCCAAGACTAATCAATTTGGTAGCAGATTGCTAAAAATACCATTAACAGCGATACCCGGCTCGGTGCTTTGTCCCGTGTCAGCATACACCCACATGATCAGCCTGTGCCCAGCAAAAGACATAGATCCTGCCTTTTGCATTAATAATAGCAATAAAAGGGTAGTGCCTCTACTGTATGCACAGTTACAGCATAGGCTTAAGTCATTGATAGCCAAAACGGGCAGGGACCCTAATCTCTTTAGTTCACACAGTTTTAGAAGGGGAGGCTGTTCTTGGGCTTTTAAATCGGGTGTCCCAACAAATCTCATTCAACACCATGGTGACTGGTTGTCTGACTGCTATAAGAACTACTTAGCCTTCGACTTTCAGACAAAATTATCTGTTAGTAGTGATATGGCTACACGAATCCTTGAATCTCTATAGAGAAGTTTCATTGGCTTAGTTTAATAGGCTGACTTGTTTCTTTTCAGAGACAAGTGCCATTAGAGTCGCCATAGTGTCAGATTCCATAGCCAAATATGTCGACAACATACGGCACTGTGAGGTCATAGCCTTTCCAAACGTCAACATCAACGCCTTGACCCACAAAATTCAGACAAGGAATTTAATTCTGGATAGGGAATTCACCATTCTTCATGTTGGGACTAATAACATTGAAACAAAGAATGCAGGTGAAATTTTGAGCTGCTATAACAACCTTATTTCAGTGATCAGGCAAAACAGCAACACAAAAATTATTATTTCGGCTATACTTCCCCGTCCTAAAGACCATAGTTCATTGGGGGACAGGGTTAAGCTTGTTAATACAAAACTGAAGTCTTTGTGTAGGGAGAGAAACGTGCAATTTCTCCATACATTCAGGCCCTTTCTTAAAAATGGTCAGCCTATTAGGGAGTTATATGCAGTAAATGATCAGGGTCTGCATTTGAACTTGGAAGGTGTGCGACGTTTGCGACAGTTTTTCATCAACTCCGTGGCTCATTTAATTAAAAAATAGGTCCTTTATAGTAGCTCCTTTCCTTGGGTTTCACTGCGGACTGTTACTTGCAGGCTCATCCCAGGGCGCATGTCTCCCTGTGGGGCCAGTCCCCCCTTTTAGGGAATAAGTTCCCCCTAAGGGCTGGAGCTTGTTCACCCAGTATGTTATGGGTGGCAACGCTCATCAGGCCGCAGTGAATCTTTTAGGATTTGAGCGAGCTTGCGAGTTGTCGAAATTCTGACCCAAAACGCAGGATGTGCCACTTCAGGGTGGTTTGATATTAGGAATTGTACATATATTTATTTATTTCAGAAATGATTGTTAATAGTGAATCCCCATTTTTTCTGAGGGATAAGTAAATTCAGAGACAAGTAAGTCACATGTTCAGGCTATTGTTAAATTGCTTACGCTGCTTGCTAATTTATATGCTTCATTTGCTTTCTTTTGCTTAGTTACAGTTGCCCCTTAGGGCCTTCCCCTTACACACTTTCTGATGGTAGGCCATTGTCAAGGTGTCCAGCAGTCTGGTTGGCTTGATAGTTTTCTGTCATCTGATTACAGTGCACAAAATCATAATCAAAACAGGGGGTCCAGGAATATCCATGGCTCATCAATTATTGATGGATATGGAATTCTTCCCACACCCTGGAACAAGAAAAATAGCAGGGTTTGAGATTCCCAGTCACAGAGTAGTTATATGGGAAGTCAGACTAAAGTTTTTGCTTTGGGAAGTTCCGGGCTCTCTTATTGCCATATTATAAGCACTGGTTTAAGTTGTGTAGCTCGAAGGTTCCCTTTTATTTTTAGCGGCCTTATTCAGGGATAATCCTAGGATGGGCCCGATCCATTTTGTGAGAGAGCTATTAATGTTTTGCTAAAATGGACTTTATTTTTGGCTGGGCTCCATATACAAGTCATTCAAATCTCATGTCAATTATGCTCCACTGTGGGTATTAAGGATTCTTGGGCCCATCAACTTGTGCAGGGCTCATTAAATTTTCAAATGACCTATTAAAATTTGGAAATTGCATGTATTTGAAAGAGATGGGCCATTGACCCATTTTAAGGGCCCATCATCATTTTGGGCTAGGAGTATCCCTGCTTATTTGTTGAATTTTGTTTCTCCTTTCATGTGTGTAGGTTCATGTATATACAGATGTTCAGTTTATGCTGGGATGGTTCTAGCATACATTATGTTAGGCTTGAGTCTGTCGCATGCAGTTAAAATATATATCCCTGGATTGACTACAAATTATAGTAGATCGATAAGCACCATTTCAGGGTCAATACTCAACAGCTAGGTTAAATACACCGTTTCCTCCTCCTTGCCTTTCTTGCTTTGTGTTTGGCGGACCTTCGGTTTGGCGGCTTCTCTCGTGTGAGGAAGCTTGTCATTTATAAAGGTGACTGTACGTGGTTAAATCTATTGATTATGTGAATTGAAGGATTAATTTCATATATATATATTCACAAGGTCAGTCACTGTTGTGTACATATGTATATAATATATTTTGACCGGCAAACACAAGTAATAAAGTAAAAGGACCAATTTTAATAAGATGCTTTTGTATTTCTTTACCTTCGGACTGTATGAAGTTAATTGTGAAGCTATGTTTCATAGCTAGTAATTAACTGGAGGACACGGTGTATAATTTTCCTGTTCTGTTCTGTTCTATTCGTAGGTACAAATAATGTCTCCGCCCTAGCGCCATCTGACGTCACTGTATGACTATCAGAGTCGTTTATTGGTCCGCTAGTATGAGACGCTCAAATTGATTGGCCGTGCTCTTTGCGCGCGCTAGAAAATTTTTCCTTATCTCGGGACAGGGCCTTACCTAGCCCGAGTCATTCTCATTTTACGCTTGTAACTGGAAGGTTGAAAAGTTTGTTTACCCACCCTCTTCCACCCTCAACATAACTGTTTTTTGATAATTAATACTTTTCTGTACATTTTGAATTCAACTGGCGGCTTCTCTCGTGTGAGGAAGCTTGTCATTTATAAAGGTGACTGTACGTGGTTAAATCTATTGATTATGTGAATTGAAGGATTAATTTCATATATATATATTCACAAGGTCAGTCACTGTTGTGTACATATGTATATAATATATTTTGACCGGCAAACACAAGTAATAAAGTAAAAGGACCAATTTTAATAAGATGCTTTTGTATTTCTTTACCTTCGGACTGTATGAAGTTAATTTGGGTAAAGTTGAATGAAATCGCCCTTAGAAGTGTTCAGGAGATATGGAGCGGACACGAAATGCAAGGGTAAATCCTTTGACAATTGACTTTGACCGTGAGTCTATGTAGGTGGGCTATGTGTTCTGCACACTGTCTCACTGAGAGGAACATTGGAGTGAAGTTTAATCAAAATCGCTCAAAGGGTTCAGGAGATATTGAGTGGACACGACAATGTTACGGACGGAATAACAGACTGACGGGCAGACGGACTGACAGACGAAGGGCATTGGTTTATTTCATTTTAATGTCTTTTTTGTTCATATTAACTTTTTTTTGGAAACGATGGTCATTCGTGGGTTCATTAAAAATTATAGCAATTATCATTTACTGGTCAATTGAAATAGAATAAAGAGTGCCGACGATTTGTCACCGAGTTGTCTTGCTCCCGACTAAAGTTAAAGATTTACTCAGTTCTTCAAAACTTGCTTGTTCTGATTCTTGTGGTTTGTAGTAGGCTCCAATAAGAACTGATTTGAATCCA
Organism: Loripinus fragilis; assembly: GCA_964019695.1. Classification (NCBI taxonomy): domain Eukaryota; kingdom Metazoa; phylum Mollusca; class Bivalvia; order Lucinida; family Lucinidae; genus Loripinus; species Loripinus fragilis. The sequence goes on along the minus strand of OZ026528.1, from coordinate 77,811,671 downwards.
GCAAGGTTCAACTGCACCCATAGGTCTTCACAATTTGAGTTTTGGGAGAGAGGGTGCAGCTAGTTTTTTTTCGGATCAGGTTGATGTTGAAAATATGTTTATCTTGCATTTGCCCATTTAAGCTAGCCAAATGGAATATCCCACTGATATCAATTATTGGATTGGCCGAAATGTCCAATGACCCAAACGCTTTGCAAACCCATATACGCCCCTACCACCCACGACCCTTTTTAGCAAATTGTGTTTAGGGGTTCGGGTCCATTAAAATGACACGTTGCAGAGACACGATGGTCGTGCACCTAGCATGCCTAGCTGTTTAATGTAACCGGAAGTTGGTTAATAAAAAAAATCAACAACAAATTTCATTTTATTTCTCTGTATACAGTAATAGTAAATTGTTGCATATAAATATACATTTAGATAAACCATCAAACTATACAATTAGGTATTTCATCCATCAAGCAGCCTGCTTTATTGGTCATTTTCCATCCATTTAATTGTTATCAGTTTTCGCGACTTGGCCTACACATCAGATCTACTAAAACCCGTCACGGACATAATGTCCGTGACGTTATTGTCACGGGTTGTCACCGGTTTTCTCAGTACAGTCACGTGTTGTCACTTTCTTTCTATCTTTACTGGTTTCGCTCATACTTGAGCATTACACCAGGGATTGCGAATTTGGAAATTTTGATAAAATAAAAAACCAAAACAACACACAAAAAAAAACACAAAAACTTTTGGCTGAATTTTTGTTAAAATAAGGAGTGCTCTAAACTCCACTGTGGACTGGGTATTGGCCACAGAAGGAGACAGACTATTCCAATGTGGAAAAGTTCGGGGGAAAAAGGAATTCTTCAGGGCATCACTGTCTGGTGTCTGCGGTATTGAGCATTATGTGATGACCTGGTAGTTTTCAAACAGTGAGCAGGGGTCATATACTTGTCTTTTTCAATAGACAATGCTCCACAATGAATCTTGTGAAAGAGAAGCAAGGAGGACTGGTCCCTCCGGGCCTCAAGAGATTGCCATTCAAGCTCATCAAGCATTTCACCGACACTACTCGTGTTTCGCCATCTCCTGCAGGTCTCCTGCGGATTGTGTACCAGCTAGTTGACGTGGCAACCACTTACCTAATACCAATCAGCTCTATTCGAGGCCATGGACTCAACTACCTTGTACCTTATGCCAGAACCCAGATCTACCAGAGATCCTTCTTCCCTGACACCATCCGACTCTGGAACAGCCTTCCCCAGTCAGTAGTAAGCTGTCCTACCATCGACAGCTTCAAGAGGGAAGTCCAACAAGTCGTCATGAGATAGAAAGTACTGGATGTTTTTAACTGCACTGTAAATAAACTTTGGTCAAGTTTTTAGATCCACTGTAGATAGCTCTTGCACCGCGCTGCGCCAGTACGAGTATACGCCAGAAGGTGTCTGTACTTTATAGGAAGAAGAAGAAGAAGAAGGTCCAGCGGGCTGCTGTCCTCTGAACTTTCTCAATCTGATTAATCTGAAGTTTCGAGTGAGGGCTCCAAATGGGTGCTGCATTCTCTAGTTTAGGACAAACCAAAGTCTTGTATGCAACTTCCTTAGTACTCCCAGGTGGTGGAGTCTTCATCCTGGGCAACTGCTACATGTTTTGTTGGTAATGTCACGGGAATTGCTAAAAAAACAGTCTTCGGTGGTTTGCAAATAACTAAGGTGCAGATCAGCCTGCGCATCCACACGCTTAATTCCTGTCACATTTCTTGCCCATCAATTTGAATATGTGTTATGGGCGCTTAAAAGCACCATCTCATTGAGATGGTTCCTTTGAGAACCCATAGCATACGTTTGTATATTTCAGAAATAAGAAAAATATGAGCCGTAACATGTGATTTCCAACAATGTACCATTTTGACAAGTGTAGACTCAGACGAGCCTCTGCAGCCTCCTTTTAAGCTTAGAAACTCCAAATGATGTTCTGTTAGTAGCTTAACAGTCATAGAATATTCAATCGACGAGCAAAGGCTCTGATCAGACTGCGCATATGCGCATGCTGATCTGAGGCTTTGCTGGTCCCACATACCACATTGTTGGAAATCTCATGCCGCGGCTCAAATCAATTACACACTCTTATCTGCAGGCCTGAATCATGGCCTTAGATAGGATAACATCCACAGGCAGAGGTTTGATATAATGAGCCGCGGCATTCAAACAATGTGGTATGTGTACCAGCAAAGCCTTAGATCTGCCTACACATATGTGAAGTCTGATCAGAACCTTTACTAGTTGCTTGAATATTTTATGACTGTTTAGCTCTTAACTGAACACCATTTGCAGTTTCTACGCTTACAAAGGGGGCTGCACAGGCTCGTCTTAGTCTACACTTGTCAAAATGCTGTGCAAATTGTTAGAAATCACATGTCACGGCTCATATTATATGAGAGATGTTCGAAATTAATTGCTTATTTCTATCTGTAGACTTCAAATTTCAAGTTAGCCCAAAAGTGATGGTTGCATGCCATAGAAGTACTCCCCGTGGCTAGAAATGCAAACTTTCAGCCGATGTACCCACTTCCTGAAGGTATTACGGTACGTCGATTTGGGCACAGTAATAAGGTACTGATGAATGCCAGATCCAAGTGCCTGTCAGGACTGGTATTTCTTCCCAGCAAGGAATAATTTCAATTTCGGAAACATAAAGAAGTCACATGAGGCAAGGTCTAGGGAATACGGGAGGTGAGGCAAAACAATTAATTTTTCTTTCTTCAAAAACACTATAACTATTGCGGAGGTATGTGCGGGGACATTGACATGTAGAAAACGGATATGTTTAAAACCAGTGACAGGGCGTCGTTCCTGATAATACTTTTTCAGTTTTTTCAGTACTACGTCTTTGTAGTACTTAGCCATGATGCTTTTGCCCTTTTCCATTGGAACTTTTATTGCGACTCCTTAACCAGAGAAGAAAATTGCATCCAAAACCTTCTTTGCACTCAATTACTGGGCGTTTGCTGTGTTTAGTGGCCCAGATTTTGTTGCTAAGCCTAACCTATCTGACAGGCTCAAAATAATGGACCCAAGTTTCATCACCTGTGACGACATTGGGCAATGGCAAACTGCCTTTTGTCATAAGTTGGAACCATTTGAAGCAGCTTTTTGGCCACTTTAACCCGTTGTTTGTTTCACTCATCAGTCAACAGATGTGACACCCATCTAGCAAAAATCTACGGACTTTCAAATGTTTCTTCAACATAAGGTGGACCGTTGATAGTGGTATACCTACTTTTCATGCAATATCAGGAACTGTTAATCTGGCATCTCATGGATTAAAAACCATATAAGAAATTAGCAGTGTAAAGCTGTAACATATTTGTTGCTCTTATTGCCCACCATAAGAACTCTTGAAAATTTGCATAAAGTTTCATTCACATTTTTATGCAATTTTTCAAACTTTGGTATTTTTGATCGGATTTTCATGAAATTTTTAACCAAATTGTAGAACTAAGAAATTGGGAATGATATTCACCATTTTGGGAAGTTTTTGCTCATTTTTGAATTGGGAAGGGGTAGTTATTCGGTCCCAAATCAGGGCCTAGGGCTGCAGATGAATCAGATCCTTTTCAGATCGACATCCTACCCAACGTAAAGAAGGTAAAATTGAAGTCTGCCATTTTGGCATCACCTACTTCCCCCTAGCGAGTGACATCACACTGATCCCACACTAAATTTCAAAATGCTACTATGTGATTGTCATTCATTAAATGTAAACATTGCAGACGACCAGCTTTCAGTTTTTCCCAGACTTCCGAATTTTAGTAAATCACAACAGGGTCTTTCTATACAGGGCCCTTTGTATAGAGGGTCCCTGATCACATGAATTATGAAGGGATTTTTGTTTCGTGGATTTAAGAAAAAATGGGTAAAATAAGCTGTCTGAAGTAAAATATGTTGTATTTACCTAATTTATACCTCCTTTTGACCGTTTTGGAAGGCTTTCAGTTTTGCATGGCTCGCAGCAGTCTGAAGGACACTATGAGTATGGTAGTCACTAGTGTTCCTGAAAGCATTTTTAAAGTTAACTGAAAAAAGTCAGCAGACCACAAAAACAAAATCCTGAAAAAATTCCCAGCAATCGAAGAGTTAAAGTACATCCTAGTACTATAAATAGCACAAACCCTAATCTTTACAGGGGACAAATATATTTCAATATTGCACTTGTCCTGCAGGATGAGTGACTTACAATTTTCACTCGTCCTGCATGCACATGCACTTGTCCTATAAAAGCGTATGCAATAAAGAACACAAAGGAATAATATGCACTATGACTTCCTTGGGTAATTCTTCTCAAAGCACTCAACCTGTAGGACGAATGCTTGTGAGGAATTACTCGTCCTTTCTAGATTTCACTTGTAAGTACGAGTGGACGAGTGGAATTTTTGTCCCCTGCTTTAGGAGCCATTGTGGTGTACCTGTAGTAAATAAAGCCCTTGCCTTCAGTAAACCAGGGGTTGCAGGTTCGATTCCCCACTTCACCAGTCTGTTGGATGAGACTTTAATCTGAGATCTTAGCTGTTGGTTGGAAATTTAATACAAAAACACACCAGGGGACAAAAATTCCACTCTAGAAAGGACAAGTAATTCTTCCCAAAGCACTCGTCCAACATATAACTCCCTTATGTTCTTTATTGCATATGCTTTTAATGGACAAGTGCATGTGTTTGCAGGACGAGTGAATATTGTAAGTCACTCGTCCTACAGGACAAGTGCAATATTGAAATATTTTTGTCCCCTGCACACACAGACCCTATACTTTTTGAGTTCATTCTTCAGGTGTAAAGGCCACAAAATGAGATCGAAACAAACTCAAGCGATGCATAGAAGATGAGGATTTTCTTGTTTCATAGACTAGTAAAGATGAAATTGAGGGCAACATGAAGAACACCATAACACAAACCATTCTCTTCATCATGTTGTTTGCTTTGACTCACTTTGTCAACAAGGTATGCTGCTTCTTCATTCAACCACCAGTTTAGATAAACAAAAAATTTCAGCGTAAAAATGTGAATATTTTCTTACCCATCAGTTTTAACATGTGTTTTTGGTGCTCAAAAGTACCGTCTCATTGAGACGGTTCTTTTGAATACCCACAACATATGTTTTGGTTGAGAAATAAGAAAATCAAATTTTCGTTACACACTCTTAATTAAAGTCCTGTTTAACTGTGTGGTTTTCTCTCCACAGGTCCGTTTACACGAGCTTTTTCAGCGTAAAGCTGAGAATAATTTTTCATGCATTAGTTTTAACATTTGTTTTAAGGCCAACATTTTTTTATAAATTGATTTACAGAAAATTACTGAAATTTAATGAGTCGAGTAGATGAAATGAAAATAAAATAAAAAGATGAAGTGAAAATGCTTTACTGTAAAAAAAAATTTGCAAATTCAAAATGGCAATTTTATTTTTCTGGAGGGGCTAAAATCTTAGGGTAGAATCTCCAGTAAATCAACTTATAAAATAATTCTGGCCTAAATGCTCAAAGGAGCTCTCTTATTGATAATCAAACATTTGAGCGTAAAAATGTGACTATTTTCTCATGCCTTCGTTTTAACATTTGTTTTTCGTGCTCAAAAGAACCGTATCCATGAGATGTTTTTTTTGAGTATCCACAACATATGTTTTGGTTGAGAATTTTTTTCATTTTAATCATTCACTCTCTATAGATCTAGGCCTGCTGGCAATAATGAATTTGAAGTGTCCATGGGATCACTTTTACTCTGTGTCGGGGTTCTAGAAATGAATGGTCCTTCTTGGTGGACACATTTTTTCAGTGCTATTTGAAAAATAGATTTCAGAATTATTTTCTTACCCATCAATTTGAATATGTCTTATGGGTGCTCATCTCATTGAGATTTTTTTTTTGAGTACCCACATATATTTTCGAAAATAAGAAAAAACAAGTTACAATACACTCTTATCTGCAGGCCTGAATCATGGCCTTAAACTGGGCAGCATCCGCAGACTGAGGTTTGATATGATGAGCTGGGACATGAGATTTCCAACAATGTTGTATGTGCGACCATAAAAGCTTCAGATCAGCCTGTGCATATGCACAGTCTGATCAGAGCCTTTGCTAGTCACTTGAATATTTTATGACTATTTAGCTACTGACTGAACTCCATTTACGCTTTCTACGCTTCAAAGGGGGCTGCACAGGCTTGTCTGGGTCTACACTTGTTAAAATGTTGTGCATTGTTGGAAATCACTGGAAATCACATATAGCGGCTCATTTTATATATTTTACAGACCAATTCTCCATCCTAGATCAACCCTTACCATGTGGGAAGACTTCAAGAGTTTGTATTATAGATAGTACCATTAAATTTGAGTGGCGACACAGGATTTTCAACAATGTGGCATTTTGACTGAGACGAGCGTGTGCAGCCTCCTTTTAAGCATAGAAACTCCAAGCACTATTCACACAGTAGCTTAAGAGTCATAGATTATTCCAGCGACTAGCAAAGTCTCTGATCAGGCTGCCAGTATGCGCAGGCTGGTCTGAACCTTTGCTGGTCGCACATACCACATTGTTGGAAATCTCATGTCATGGCTCAATTATGTATTGAAAGCTGTGTAGCTCAAGACCAGCTGCTAGGAAGCCATCTGATCAGAATCCTCATTTGTTTTCCACGCAGCTTTTAAGTATCCTCTCCAGCCTGTCCTGGAAGCGTTTACTTGACTTTTCGTTTACTGTAAAGGCGGCAACTTTAATATTCATATCTGGGTGTTGTTCGGCTATTTCATCAGCTAAGGAAGGGAAATCAGGTTTTATTTATCATTTGGTAAAGAGTTAATAAGCTTTTTGAGCCGTGCGAACGTGCGTGCATTTCATGAAAATCCTAACCGTATACACACTGAACTCACATTTATTAACCCTTAGAACGCATAATAAAAAAATATATGTTTTTGTCGTCCACTAAACTATATGAACCCCCCCATAGATAAACAGTGTGGACCCAGATCAGACTGCTCCTGTAGGAGCAGTCTGATCTGGGGCCACAATGTTTGCCTCCCTGCTTATGTTAAATAGACATTTTCAGATGCAGTTATGTTGCTCGCGTTTTAAGGGCTAAATAATAATTGAGGTTGTGGCACAAGATGATACAGTTACTTTTGAATAAAACCACGCCTCCTTTCCAGCTTTTACCTATGCCTAAGATTGACTTGTCCGAATTACGCATTCATGAGGCGCCGCCTTTACGGTAAGCGAAAAGTCAAGTAATATTTGGATGTAAGGGGAGGAATATAGTAAAAGAGCTATGTGTAATAGAGGATTATTTTGCCCCGCCTACATGTATGATGTCTAAAATGAAAATTGTTTTCATAAATATCTTTGGGTTGAGCATCTTAGTACTGATGTGGATGATGATCCTGCATCTGCACGTTAATCTAAATGCCGATGATGATAATGATGATGATGATGATGATGATGATGATGATGAGGATGATGATGATGATGATTAGGATGATGAGGATGATGATGATGATGATGATGAGGATGATGATGATGATTAGGATGATGAGGATGATGAGGATGATTAGGATGATGGTGATGAGGATGATGAGGATGATGAGGATGATGGTGATGATGATGATTAGGATGATGAGGATGAT